>MU224400.1:594752-620931 GCA_018584345.1 Thuja plicata
TACAGCAAGGACTGAGCCTACTCTAGCAAAATATGTGACAAGAAATCACAATTCTGATCAAATCATTGGATCAAAGGATTCTACTGTTATGACATGAAGTTGAAAAATGACACATGTCTATTATGTGAATTTGAGCCCAAAATAGTAAAGGATGCTTTAGAAAATGAAGATTGGATACAAGTAATGAATGGGAAAATTGAACAAATTGAGAAGAACAAGACTTGGACACTTGTACCTAGGCCGAAGGATAAAAATGTAATTGGCACAAAGTGGGTATTCAGAAATAAGCTGAATGAACATGGAGATGTGACAAGAAACAAAGCTAGAATGGTATGCAAGGGTTATGCACATGAGGAAGGAATTGACTATGGTGAAACATTCACCCCAATTGCAAGATTGGAAGGTGTCAGAACCTTACTTGCATATGCAGCCTATAAAGGATTCAAAGTTTATCAGATGGATGTGAAATTTTCATTTCTCAATGGTATCTTGGAAGAAGAAGTGTATATTGAGCAAGCTGATGGTTTTGTTGACCCAAACAAAAGGAATATGATTTGTAGATTGCACAAAGCATTATATGGATTGAAGCAAGCACCAAGAGCATGGTATGAAAGATTGCACAGTTATCTGATCAAGATTGGATTTGCAAGAACTAATGACAACAACAACCTGTACTTGAAGACAGAGCAAAGAAAAGGTATATTATTAGCTGAAATTTTTGTACATGACATCATATTTAGTGGACAAGATATGTTATGTCAGAAATTTGCAATAGAGATGCAAACTAAGTTTGAGATGTCTATGTTTGGTGAAATAAAATTCTTTGTTGGCTTACAAATTTATCAAATGAAGAATGGTATCTATATCACTCAATATAAATATATCAAGGAGATACTGAAAACTTTTGGAATGGAAGAGTCCAAACCAATGAGTACACCCATGGCTACTAGATAGAAGCTGACAAAAGATGATAACACAAAATAAGTGAATGAAACACTCTACAGATCAACGATTGGTAAACTACAATATGTTGTACACAGTAGACCTGATATTGCCCTAGCTATTGGAATTGTTGCAAGGTTTTCTGCTAACCCCAAGGAAACTCACATGATTGCAGTAAAAAGGATTCTAAGATATTTGAAAGAAATTGATGACTATGGTCTATACTACAAGAAGAATGACAAGTTTGAACTCAGAGTTTACTCTGACTCTGATTGGGCTGGAAATGTTGATGACAGGAAAAGCACTACTGGTGGAGCATTTATTTTAGGGAAAAGATTGATCTCATGGACAAGCAAGAAATAGAAGTGCACCTCACAATCTACAGTTGAAGCCGAGTATGTGGCAGCAGTAGTCAATTGTTCTAACATTGTGTGGTTGAAGATACTACTGAAAGGTATGAAGGAAGAAATCACTGACCCGGTTGTCATATATTGTGATAGCATGAGTGCTATTAATATTCCTAAAAATCCTATTATGCACTCAAAGACAAAGAATATAGCTATCAAGTATCATTACTTGAGGGAGCTAGTTCAGAATAAAGAAGTGAGACTGGATTATGTGAACACTAAAGAACAATTAGTAAACATATTCACATAAGCACTACCCAAGGATGCTCATGAGTATCTGCGAGGTAAAATGGGGGTGATTCCCATAACTGAGGCTAATTAAGTTCTATATGGTACTTTTGCATCAAATATTACATTCAGAATACTTGACACATTGATGCACAATTAGTCACCCTTCAAGATGCTGGCTAAAGTTGTGAAGTTGGACAAGGACATAAAATAAAATTAGTCATAATCAAGATGACAAGATCAGCATGATACTGAAGATCTACATGATAATGATATTGACGTCTTTGGCATTTTTGTCAAAGAGGGAGAGATTACCTATAAAGAGGGAGAGATTACCTATAAAGAGGAAGAGATTGCCTAGAAAGAGAGATTACCAAGAGAGAAAGATTACATAGAGGCAAAAGTTACTATTTAAAACATTGAAGTGATTAACTACTCAGAGGGAGTCTATAGATGTTTAGACACAGATGATTAAAGTGTGATTACAGACACAAAGGGAGAAATGTTTTACAGATAAGAATCAGAATGAAGCTAAAGAAATTAATGAAGATTCGTTCATATCAAGGAACACAGGTGAATTTTTTGATTGGTTGGTAACTATGCTTGTTAAATCATTGTTTTAATATTTTGTGTTGCCATCAATGCCAAAGAGGGAGATTGTTGGAAAGTGACAATGCAAGCAATTGTTATTTTGTCATTGTTGTCAAACCTTAACTAGTGAGACTATTGTTATCTATTTGAGTACCATATCTAGTGTTGATGAAGAATATTTAACAAGAAGACCAAGTGAATGGTTGAGTTAAGGAAAATAAAAGGGTACTTGATTAGTTGGCACTCTGGCAAAGTAATTAGTTGTTTATCTTTCAAAGACATTTTTTCTAGCTGTTTTGTGCTGAGCAAAGTTGCTTGTGTCGAGTAAGTTTCTTGTGCTGAGAAAAGTTGCTTGTGCTGAGAAAGTTGCTTGTGCTGAGCAATGTTTCTTGTGACAAGCAAAGTTGTTCAATGCTGAGCACCAGTGAAATTGCCGAGTGGAAACATTAATGTTGGCCGACTTACAGTAATTGGATTAATGATGAGATTTGAGATCTCTGGCTGACTTAGTTAATTTCATTGGGATATTTAATGTTAATTAAAGATTGATCCACGTCATTTAATGTATGGGTAACTATAATTAATGCATGGTTTCAAGATTTAATAAGAGACTACTTTGGAGAAGTAAATGTAATGCAAAGATGGAATGATCCATTGGATTTGACCTAACCTAAGATCTATGATCTTGTTTAAGCGACAAAATATTTATCTAACCTAGACAGAGAGGTATATGATAACCTCAAGGGGTTATTCATTCAGGATGCAAGAGGTGTGCTGCTGAATGTGAACTAGATGTGTATGAAAAAGGGTTGCATAGTTGATTTACTATTTGGCATGATCTAGCAGAGAAGGCTGAATACAGAAGTAGAGAGTTGCATGTGTGATTGCTTGACAGATTTTCCAGCAGATCAGAAGGTTGAAATGATAATGCAGGCTATCTAGTAAGTTAACATCAGAGCTGTAATTGGATTTGAATTGCAAAGTAAGTTGTATGTATCAGATCACAACAAATGATTACTTTCTAACTATTGTATCAGTTAAATCCTCTAACACGGTTGACCTAACAGTCATTTTTATAAATCCTCTAACAAGGTGACATTCAGGTGGAATGTTCTAAGTCCTCTAACAAGGCCACTCCTAACAGGGTGATTAAATCATTTAACCAGGTCACACCTAGCAGTGTGTTATTATAACCTTTAACAGGGTTGGCTCCTCACAGAGCTCTCTTTAGAAGAGTGAAAACTTGGTAGCATGTTACTGGTGGTTTTTCCCATATTGGGTTTCCACATTAAATACTTGTGTCAACTTGTGTGAATGCTTATGGTTTGTTTTACTGTTATGTTTTTACAAGCTAATTTCAGTAGACAGTAAACTGCATGATTAAAGTTGTTGACTTATGCTACTGCTACCGAGTAGATCTGAAATATAAAAAGTTTTTATTTGCTACATCTAGACCTGAGGATAACTGATTCACCCCTCCCCTCTTAGTTATTCTAAATTCATTCTAACAGTTCAATGTATACCTCTTCTTCCAGTATTCCCTTCAAAAATGCAGACTTCACGTCCATATGATATACCTTGAATACTTTATATGTAGCGTATGCAAGTAGTATTCTTATTCCTTCAAGTCTAGCAACTGGTGAAATAGTTTCTTCATAGTCAATTCCTTTTTCTTGTGTATACCCTTTGCAAACCAATCTTTCTTTATTTTTGGTTATACTCCCATCTTCATTCAGTTTGTTTTTGAAAATCCATTTGGTGCCAATGATATTTTTATCACTCGGTCTTGGTACTAATGTCTATGTCTTTTTTTTTTTTGTATCTGCTCAATTTACTCATTCATGGCATTAAACCATTCTTCATTTTCTAATGCATCTCTAACATTCTTAGGCTCAAATTCACAAATTAAACAAATATCATCTCTTAACTGACTTCTTGTCAATATACTTTCTCTTCAATCTCCAATGATCTGATCTTGTGGATAGTGTCTTCTAACATATTTAGCAAGTACAAATTCAACTCTCTATTCTTCATGATCTTCTTCTGTATCTTCGTTGTCTTCACGTTCATGATATTTTGTTTCAGCATTGTCCTAATTCTTGGTCTATGCTATCTATTGTCTAGTGACATTAACCTATTACCCAGTAACATTACCACGTTGCATGGTAATGCTAGGCATCTGCGTCAGTATAGTATTAGGTTCTTCCTAGTAAAAAAATTTACTATAATCTTCAAGTTCTCTCATGTTGTCCTCATCATTTAGCTCAAAAAATTCATCAACTTTTACATTTGCAATCTCAATGATTTTGTTAGTTGTCTTGTTGAAAAAATTGTAAGCTTTACTCTTAGTAGAATATCCAAGAAATATTCCTTCATCACTTTTTGAATCAAATTTACCATTTCAATTATTTTTAAGAATATAACACCTATTACCAAATATTCTAAAATAACTTACATTCGATGTATACCCATACCATAGCTCATAAGGTGCTTTATTTGAATTTTTCTTCAATTGTACTTGATTCAGTGTGTAAACTCTTGTGCTGAATTATTTTTCTAGTATGTTTGTGCAACTCCTTTCTCAATCATCAATGTTTTGGCACAAACAACAATTGATTTGTTCCTTCTTTCAATAATCTCGTTCTAATGTGGTTTCCTCGATGCAGAAAATTGTCTTTTGATTCCATACTAATTTAAAAAGTTAGTGAACTCATTAGAAATAAATTCACCTCCTCTATCAGATCTCAAGCACTTTAGATCTCTATCAATTTATTTTTCCAATTTAGCTTTATACCACTTAAACATCTGATATGCTTCAGATTTTTCTCTTAGGAACATGACAGTCATCATCCTAGAGTAGTCATCAAAAAATAAGATAAAATATATGTCTCCATAATAGCTTTGTGTTCTCATTGGTCCACATAGGTTTGTATGAACTAACTCCAAAATTTCATTAGATCTTTCTCTTGAAACTAGATTTTGCCATCTTTCCCATTTGACAATTTTTGCACATTACATGGTCTAGTTTAGATAAGTTTGGTAAGCCTCTAACTTTTATTTTTATACTAATATTAACCATGTTGTCAAAATTTACATGACAAAGTATTTTATGCCATAGCTATATATCTTCATTCTTTTCAAATAAACAAGTAGTTTCAGCTGTGTCAAGATATAATAGGTTACCTTTAGATTGTTCACCAATACCGATCAATTTTCCTTTTCCGTCATAGATTCTTGCTTTTCTTCTCTCAAATGCAACTCGGTGACCTATGTTATTCAACTATGAAACACTCAATAGATTATAGTTAAGTCCTTTTAACCAATAAGCATTTTTACATTTGATTTGATTGTTCACCATAATTGTACCTTTTCCTTTCACTTGACAAGGTGTATCATTTCCCATTCTTATTGATCCTCTCATGACATTAATTTTCCATTAGTATGCAAACAACACTTTTGGTAAGCATACACCGAAAGATAGGACAAGAACAAACCAAAAATCAGATATAAATAGATCACTGAAGATGACTAAGTACAAAGAGAACCGATGACACAATTTTGTGTGTACACCGAAAATGCAAATTTAGAAGGATAAAGAGGAACTTGATGTGCAGGAGATAGTGCAAACCGAAAGATAGTTAAAGAGAAACCTAAGAGAACAAAACCAAAATATAGTCAACTAATTTTAGAGCATAACCAACAGATAGAAACTGAGAGTTAGTTGCAGCCCACAAAAAGTAGATCTGACTTCCATGTCAGATAAAGCAGTCTTATTCTATTTATAGAATCTTGATTTGTTTTTAAAACCATTTCTTTAGGGAAAAGAAACATGAATGTAAGTGATTTAATCAGTCTAACTGATTTAAAACACATAGACTAGGAGATCTAGGTAAAAGTTGTAAACCTGATCTTAGAGTTAACATTGTTTTTCATGAAACTTGATGATGTAAATCCATCTTATAAATAGACAATGAGTCATTCATTATGAAAGGATCTGAATATAATATAGAGGATGAATGAAGCCTACGAGCACATCTATGGATCAAATTGAAATTTTCAAGAACCAGAACAACAAAAGGTGAATTTGGTTAGCAAGAACCAATAATAGGGGCTACCGAGAATCGGAGGTATTATTCAATCACATAAGTGTTGGAAGTACAATAATGGGGAAAGCAAGATACTGAGAGTGGGGGTGAATCAAATCTTAAAACTTAACCACTTAAAACAATAAATCCACATTCATACATATATGAATTTAACCTAACATTAGATAGTATCCACAACATGAAATATATAACTCATAACACAAAATTTTGGTAACCTAGAAACCCAAATAGGTAAAAATAGGGTGGGGATGACACCCACAAAATCTTCACTACTACAACAATAAAGTGTGCCTGTTAGGGCTACAGGAGTTTGATTACAAAATGAAATCTACCTAGTTAAAGGTCTGTTTGGTTAAGAACTAAAGATCATTACAATCTACCTTATCAAAGGATTTCAACTTACAGTAAAGTAAGCCCTCAGCTAAGAGATTTAAAACGGTCTGCTAAATCCACTCTGTTAAGATATTTCACCTAATACACTTGTTATAATGTTTCAAGTAGTGATCCTTCGTTATGCACTTAGTTGTTGATGATGGATCTTCTCTTTCCAAACCTTCTGTGATCTCACAATCTGATATGTCTTTACTATGCTTTTCACTGCTCAGTCATTCTACTTGATCTAGGCTTCTTCTCAAAATAACTCACTATTCATCTTTCATGAACAACAACCCTTCTCTCACACACAATCTCTCTCTCTCTCTCTCTCTCTCTCTCTCTCTCTCTCTCTCTCTCTCTCTCTCTTCACTATTCTTTTTTTAGGGTTAGAAGCAATCTTATATGTCTTTTTTGAATCTGGTAGCGAGATCTAGATCAATGATCAAGATCTATTATTTATGCCCCCAAGGTATTTTGATTTTCTGATTGGCTCCATGCCATGCATAGTATAAAACAATTAAATGCGTAATTAACTCAGTAGAAAAATATTAAATGCATACATATGTCAGCCCAAATCTCATACAATTTGGCCTAAACATTTCACATCAAAGTTTGAATCAATCCTGACATGTATGTAAAAACTGTTCTGCTCAGCACTTAACATCTCTATCACTTGGCACTTAATATTCTAATCAGCTTGGCATGATGTAACTTGACAACCTAAAAATTGCTCAAAAATTTTGCTTGGCCTTGAATGTTTAGCTTGGCCACAGTGATAACCAACTAAAACTGCCTAAGTAAATGACTAAGTGTTGGTCACTAATCATTAACAAAACTTAGGGATTAACAATCTCCCCCTTTGATATTAGTGGCAAAAACACACTTATCATTTCTTTTGATTTGTTCCATCCAAAATGTTTCCTAAGTACACAATGTACTCCCCCTAGGAATGTACATCATACTACATACAAAAATTTACATAGTATACATGCCTTCAAAAAAAATATTTACATTGATACCTGTACTGATCTCCTTATGTTGTATCCCTGTCTGTATTGTTAGATTCCCCCTTGTTTTTGTCACTAATTGCAGGTGGGGTCAAGTTATACTTATCCAAAAACTGTTTATGAAGTTGTAAGGTGGAAACAAATGTAGTGTCCCGACTGTCCTTAACAAACTTCATAGCCTCTATTTTGACTTCTAGCTCGGCAGCTAGACTTACTAAACTTTCTATAGTGGAGAGATGAGAATCTCTCTTAACCAATTCATTTGCAGCTGAAATTTCTTTCTGAATTACCTCTAGATGAGGTATCAGGTTTGTTTAGATAGTAATCAATTTTTTCCTAATCCAACCATCTTCAGCCATGAGCTCAGCTATCCTCCTTTATGCATAAGTCAATATATTAAAATTCAAGGAGCTAGTGCTAGCATCCATACTCAATGAACTTCTAGTTGACTTTAAGTCTAATTTCAATTTCTCTATGGCCTGTAGATTATCCTTTGTGAAGAATTCAACATCACATAATTTCTTATACAAAGAATAATCATTAGTTGCAACTTCCTCCAAAATTTCTACAAGAGAAGAAAGTTCAACCTGCTTTACTGCAATCTCTCCTGAGATTTTTTCTAGTACTTTGTTCTCGAATTTCCTCTCAGACCATTGCAATAAATTTTCATTAGATTCAATTTTTTCATCATTTAACTTTTGCACAATATGAACTAACTATTCAAGAATTAGGGCTTGAGGATTGTCATCTTCCATATCAAAAGCTTTTACAAATATGTCCTTGATGTCATGTAACACCTACTTTTGCTTCTGCTCTCTTTTCATTGCCTCATATCTTTTCTTCCTCTTGAGTAATCCTTGAAGAGTC
This sequence comes from Thuja plicata, assembly GCA_018584345.1. Lineage (NCBI taxonomy): Eukaryota > Viridiplantae > Streptophyta > Pinopsida > Cupressales > Cupressaceae > Thuja > Thuja plicata. Next base: position 603,276 of record MU224400.1, read on the forward strand.
TCAATCTGTTCATAAGATAAAACATTGGGATCCCATGGTGGAATCACAATAAATTCATCTAATGTGACATTAGGAGTGGGAGAGTTCTTCCTCATGATTTTCCTCCTCTTAAGTTCTGGTGAGCTACAACTCAATTTTATTTCCTCAATTCATTTTCCTGTATGAGTAGTAGTCACCATTGGATCTTTTAATTCAGTCAAAATTTCTTGTTGATTAGGTGTACCTCCTATTTTGAGTCCAATGGGAGTATATGATGCTGAGTGTGGTAAAACAACCAACACTTGCACTGCCTCTTGGTCCTTAGGTTCATTGTTAGTATCCCTCATCTCCTCACCACTATCTAAGACTATTTTCACAACCTCTAAAATAGGTGAATGTTTTGTAATTACCTCTTGTTCATTTGTTTTCTCCTTTTTAGCTTCTTTTTGTGCATCTTTATCCTCAGGTTCCTTTTGAGTTCTCTTTTCATCTTCCTCTATACTCTTCTCTCCTTCAGCCTCAATTTCCTTAATAGGTGATTCTATAGTTGATTCTCTCAGCTCATCCTGACCCTCAGCATCCAAATTGCTAGAGTCATCAATTGTCACATCAATTAGACTGTCAATTGTTAGATCAATAGTGTTTACTGTCTCTATTTGTTCTTTTGGTTCTGCTCCAGTCTTGTTAGGCTTAGTAGGAATCCACTATTGTGCTTTCCATGGTGCAGGGGTGGTTCTAATTTATTTAGCCTTTAGCTAAGATGTTCCTTCATCAGTATTCTTCTCTTTTGGAGAAATCAATCCAAATATTTCCTTCCAAATCCTAGTACTCTATTGTACTACACTTTTAATATCATTTTTCAAAATAGTGTAACATCTCTATTTAGGTATGAATTTATGCTTATACCCTTAAAAAAAAAAATTCTCTCTGTTTCTTAGTCAGCTCAGGAATGACTTTAGCTAATGTGTCTTCTCTGATCTGTCTCTCAGTTGTGAGTGCAAATTCCCATTTGCCAGATAGAAACTCATATAACTCACTCAACACATTGTTTCCTATCTCTATAGGAGTTAACTTGAAGTTCCACATCATATCTAGTAGTGCTTCTTGAACTTTGTGCTTATCTTCTAACTTCAATTTCTCATATTTGATAAAGTTAAAACTAGATAACCCTACAGAATTTCTCAAATTCTCACATACCTCATTAATATCAGTGAGTCTCTTGAATGGTGTTGTTGGTATGGTGATGGGTTCATCTGTTTTATTCTTTTCTTCATCACTCTCTGAATCTAGATGTAGTTTCCTTCTAGGTCTCTTTACCTGTAGGCTTGGCACAACCTTTGTTGCAAATTTTATCTTTGATCCAGAACTACTCTCTCCAACCTTCTTCTTTGCATATACATTAGTTTTCACTACTGGAGATGTAACAGTAGATGCCCTTGTCCTTGGATGATTGGCAATGGGAGGGGTAACTTTAGGTTTTTCTTTACTCAGCTTGGTTACCTTGGCTATTGCTGGTTTCTTTCCTTTTTCCTTAACAATAATCTCTTCTTCAGATTCACTAACTTCTACTTCTTCTTCTTCTTCAGATACATCTTCTCCTTATCTAGTAGATATGCCTAGAGGTGCATCCTCTAGCTCCTCATCACTCGACAATCCAACCATTTTCTTTAGATTGTTCACAATCTTTTTCCTCTTTCTCTCCATGGTTCTTGCCTTAAGATTCATGGATATCTTTGCCTTAGCTTCATCATAATTTCCAAATATCTTTTCTTTTGTATCAATCTCCTCTGCTAGGAGTGTTGTGATAGTTGCTGATGTTTCATCAATGTTGACTTTATAGGGAAATGGCTACAACCATGATACCCTAGGTGTCACAGCTTGAATGTATGTGTAATCTGTGTTGACTAGAAAACATATATCCTCATAATGCTTTTCCACAAGTGAACTAGGGATTCTAGTCCTCAAACTCATTCTCTTTTTGAATTCCACAAAGTAGTTTCCCATAATACTATTGAAATTATTGCCTAATTGCTGAATACATTCACTAATTTGTATAGTAATAGGTCTATCCTTCTTCCAAACAATATTTACCAGTGTAGGAAATGACTTCTGTACATAGAAGAATATGCAAACTAGTAAAGAGCCAAACTTAGATGATGAGATTTTAGCTTTTCTAATCAATAGTAAGTTCTCAGCTAGTTATGTCAATTGCAGCTCGACAAGGTCATAGGTGTGATTTTTATTTACTATCTTCCATGCTTGGTCCACAACTGTGCAAGGAACACTATCTAGTCAGCTCAACTAAAAGAACTTGTGTGCAATCACTCTCACTCCAAAGTCAAGTTCTAAATCTTTAATTGTAGAGATAGTCATACCTCTATTGTTCTAAACAACTCCAATGTTAGTTGCTATCTCTTCTTTACTTTGATCTCTCATTGTTCGCTTACCACTGATAACAAGATATCCAGTTACTCGATGAATAATATCTTTAGTGATCCTAACTGGTCCATTGTCTAGCCATATATGCATATTATGAACTCAGCTTACAACAACCTTGATCCATTCATCCTTAAAGTCTAGCAGAAAATCTAGGGCACGATTTAACCCTTTATTAGCTAAATGCTTGAATTCATCTTTTAGAACTCCATTTTTGCATAACTTGTTGTAGGATTTCCTCAATTCGCTATCACCTACTTTGCCAATCTTAACCATGTAAGAGGATCTAACATCATGGATCATAAGTACTTTTGGTGGGATAGATGAGAGGGCTCCATTCAAATCACCTAAAATTGCACTTTCAAGAATAGATCAAAAGTTAGATGGTACACATGCATCACTTCTTACTAGCTTAATTTGTTTTAGCTCCTCCTCCATTCCTTTGACTAGTGCAGAAGAACTTGTAGCCATCATCTCTGAAATTAGGGTTCAAAAATGAAGAAAAGGGTACCTCGACAAGTAACACTTCGCACTGTTCAACTTAGGATTGTCGAAGACATGCTAACGAGATTTTTGAAATAAAATTTACTAAGATCAATTCTGCAACTTCTTCAATCACTTTTTGAATTCTAAAAATCACAAGGTAAAATAAAGAATAAACTGTTCGTCCTTATGTAGACTCAAAAGGTCAAAGTAGGTAAGAAATAAATATTTTGCCCGTTAGGTTAGTACAAGCCAGCTGTCATTGGCCGACTAAGAAAACTTGCATACCACTTGGCTTACCATACTTAGCCATCACACAACTTACTTGGCCAACCAACTCAGCACCTATAGTGTAGTTAACTCCTCTCGGCATTTGTCACAAAGATGTCCTAGTATATCTCAAGATATGTAGATATGAACTTTGGTACATTTATATGTTAGGAACTGATGTAATATTTGAAATTTAAATGCAGTTCCTTACATACCTCTATTGCTCAGTTAGAGATGGTGTGATCACCTGATCCATTGGATTGGGTGACCTTAGCTTCAGTAGTTTCACTGCTGCTCGGCTCTATTTTCCTTACCCATGTCTGGTTCATCTGTGCTCTTATTTCTTCAATAGTAGGAGCAGGAACTCTTGTCCTACACTCTCTCTTAGTGTGACCTATCTTCAAAAAACTAAAATAAACTAGGCTTCCATTCATCCAACTCTTATATTTCCCTCTGAAATGTGTCTTTAAGCAATCTTCAGGTGCATGTCCATATTCTTCACAGTAATGACAACTTTGCCTTGTGTTATAATCCCAGTTGTAAGTGTTTCCTTTCCTAGGTGCTTTTGTTTGTGTCTTTGATGTCCATTGTTGTTTAGCATTGGATCTACAGTCTTGTGCTTTATGACTATGTTTCTGACACTGGTAATAATAACCATTAAATCTTGGTTTGGGAGGAGCATCACTTGCTTCAGCCCAACATTCATGTGCTTTATGTCCAAATTTCTTGCAATTAAAATAGTAACCATTGAACTTAGGTTTAGGATTGGACTTACCTTTCTTGCTTTGGCAAATGTTTTCTGTATGACCTAGTTTTCCACAGTGGTGGAAAACATGTTTTTTGTGCTTTGTCTTCGCATTCCTCCTTTCACCATTCTTATATGATTCTCCTTTCTTAGTCGATGTCTTTGGTTCAGTGTGACCTAATCTAGAAGAATCCTTTGGCCTTCTTGATGCTTCCATCAGATTCTCAAAATGAGTCAAGGCTTCATTAGGTTTATTCAGCCTTTCATTCAGTTCCTTCTCAGATCTCAAATCATCTTTCAATTTATTGTTCTCAGATCTCACATTCATCATTTCCATATCTTTCCTACTAGTCTCCTAATTTGCAAGTAGTGTTTGATTTGGCATGTCAACCTGATTGATTGTCATCATTTGCACATCATGTGTCCTTTCATCAAGTCTGACAGTTATCACTCTTATATCTTCTTCTTTCATAGTTTTGTCATCTTTATCTTTCTTCTTTTGTTCCACTAATTCACATAGTCTCACTATCTACATTTCTTGTTCTCTTTTCAAGTTTCTGACTTCTTCACATAGTACATTGTTCTTTTCCAGTAGATCTACAATTGCTGCTTCGTTCTTAGTAAAATATCCATTCTGAATTATATTTGCAGTGTCATCTTCCTGGTAATGAGTATCATTCATTTGTTTGGAAAAATCTTTCCTAGCTGTCAATGATTTCTTCAATTCTTTTCTTGCTATCTCAAGCTGATGTAATGCTAGCTAAATCTCGATCTTTAGATTCTCAATGAATTTACCCAACTTGTAAACCTCCATCTCAAGATATGTACTTACAAGATGATTAAAAGATTTTTTAGGTGAACTGAGCTCTGATGCCAATTGTTGGAAGTACAATAATGGGGAAAGAAAGATACTGAGAGGGGGGTGAATCAGATCTTAAAACTTAACCACTTAAAACAATTAATCCACATTCATACATATATGAATTTAACCTAACATTAGATAGTATCCACAACATGAAATATATAACTCATAACACAAAATCTTGGTAACCCAAAAAGCCAAATAGGTAAAGTTGGGGTGGAAATGACACCCACAAAATCTTCACTACTGCAGCAATAAAGTGTGCCTGTTAGGGCTACAAGAGTTTGATTACAAAATATAATCTACCTGGTTAAAGGTCTGTTCGGTTAAGAACTAAAGATCATTACAATCTACCTTGTCAAAGGATTTCAACTTATAGTAAAGTAAGCACTTGGCTAAGAGATTTAAAATGGTCTACTAAAACTACTTTGTTAAGATATTTCACCTGATACACTTGTTAGAATGTTTCAAGTAGTGATCCTTAATTATGCACTAAGATGCTAATGATGGATCTGCTCTTTCCAATACCTTTTGTGATCTCACAATCTGATATATCTTTACTCTACTTTTCAGTACTCTATCATTCTTCTTGATCTAGGCTTCTTCTCAAAATAACTCATTGTTCATCTTTCATGAACAACAACCCTTCTCTCACACAATATCTCTCTCTTCACTATTATTTTTTTAGGGTTAGAAGCAATCTTATATGTGTTTTCAGATATGGAAGCGAGATCTAGATCAATGATCAAGATCTATTATTTATGCCCCCAAGGCATTCTGATTTTCTGATTGGCTCCATGCCATGCATAGTATAAAACAATTAAATGCATACTAAATCTCATACAAGTCAGCCTAAACATTTCACATCAAATTTTGAATCAATCCTGACATGTATTTTGCTCGGCACTTAACATCTTTGTCGCTTAACACTTAATATTCTACTCGGCTCGGCATGATGTAACTCGAAAACCTAAAACTTGCTTGGCAATGTTGCTCAGCCTTGAATGTTTAGCTCGGCCATAGTGATAACCAACTAAAATTGCCTAAGTAAATGACTAAGTGTTGGTCCCTAATCATCAACAAAACTTAGGGATTAACAATAAGGTGATAATCTTATTCATGTAAACTTAAATGGATCTATATCAGCAATAGGATATTGCATTTACCAAGTCAAATTATAATTTTCTATCATTCTAACAAGTGGAGAAAAGTGTAAAAATCCCTTCAAGGAAGGTGGATTTAAAAATCCAAATATAAATCTCTTAACCGAGTATGCACTCAACAGTGTTGCTAAAGCTCTTAACTGAGTAGACTTTAACAGGTCTCCACAGATACTCTTAATCAGGTAGATCATCAGAAGTGAACAAATTGTAAGCCTTAACTGGCCCCTTCCAATCTACAAATAATGAAAATTTTGTGGGTTCCATCCCCACCACAGTTTTTACTTCCTAACAGGAGTTTTCTATGATATCATATCTTGTGTTATGTGTCAATTATTTTCATGAATGTTTCTATGAATGTTCACATGTATGTTAAGTTAATGAATTGATATAACTCACATCAATATAGTATAGATCAGATGAATGGATATACAATTGATTACACAAAGGTTAACTGATTAAAAGATATAAAAGTTTTAGAGGTACTAATTCACCCCTCCCCTCTTAGTATACACTTCCAATTAATTCCAAAAATTGGTATCAGAGCTAAGTCTCTTCTTTGGAAAAGATTAAAGGCTTAAGAGAAAAGATCATATAATGGAGAAGTATAGACTTGAGAAGAATATTGAAAATAAGAAGCTAGAAATTCAGATGTTCTATGAATAGTATAAAGAAGCTAGAATCAATATGAGATAGATGTTAGATGAAAGAAAGATTATGACATCTCACTATAATGAGACAGGTTATCTTGAGGAAGAGATACCAAGCTTCTTTGAAGCTTTAGGATCAACCACAACCAAAGCATTAGATACATCAGAAGAAAGCATCACAAGCCTAACTGAAATCAATCAACATTTGGCTGGACAAGTTAAATATTTGCAAATTGGTCAAGAGACACAGATGGTAAGAATGATTGATGTCATGAACAATGCTAGACACGATGAGAAAGAAATAACACTAGCTATTGATGATAGAAGAAAGATTAGAGAAAAGCTACAAGAAAAAGAGTCTAAAATACAAAGACTCACAGAGCGTCCCCATGAGATTAGAAATCAAATTATTCTTATGAGTCAAGAGGTAAACAAAATAAATTTTGAACTCATTGAAAGAATAAAATCTATCGGTGAGCTAAGGGATGAGAATGAAAAGTTGAAACATGAGACAAGAATTCAGTAGCAACATAATGAAATTATCAAGAAAGCTAAAGAAAGAAATAAAAGAATGGATGATTTTCTTGAAGGACAACGAAGAGTCAACAACAACACCGGTCTAGGTTTTACCGAGAATGGAGAATCATCAAATCAAACTAATCCAAAGAATGTCTATACAAATCAAAGACCAAGAAATCTTACATGAAATCACTCTAGAAAGCAAGGCCATACATCAAATGTATACAGAGGAAAAATGAAATGTATTCCTAAATCTACATCTTCATTCATAGGATTTTGTTATAAATGTAACAAGGACATAAAGCATATTAATGTAAGTCTTAGATGAAAAAACCAAAGAAGGAAACCTACATGGACAAATGTTGTCCTACTTGCAAGATGAATAGGCACACAACTCTTAAATGTTGGAAAAAGAAAAGGTAAGCATGGAAGCCAAAAGGTCAAGAAACTCCCTATCAACCAAAAAGAGTCGGTAACCAGTATGTATGGGATTTCAACACTTGGAAAAATTGTACAACATGTGGAAGATTTGGTCACATTTATGTAAACTATATGAGACAGTGGACTAGAAAGTCTAGAGGCTGGACTAACCCTAGAATGGAATGCTTACACTGTCATAAAGTAGGTCATCTCAAGAAAGACTACAGAGACCGAATGATAGAAACTAGAACATATCCGATTTGAAATACCATTGAAGACATCCAGAGAGCAAGAGAAAAAATTTGGAGAAGAGCTTCAAACAATGATGAAGCTAGACCGAGAAATGCAAGTGGTGACACCCCATCCAATGGATTTGGTGACATCACCACCCCAACCTAAGTGGAATAAGTAAGTATGGAAATGCATTACAATATGTATTATTTTTCATCAGTTCCATAATATGTTGATTAAATGCCAAATTAGCATGAGTAAAGAAGCATCATGGTACTACTTGTTAAAATCTATGATAACTATGCTATCAGGAATACATACCAAAATTTGTCGATACACACTCAAAGCTAAGACTGCCTACATTCACCGAGAAGCATTGGTTAAAAGAAAATTTGCTAGTGTAAATCGAGCCTCGTCGGTAACCGAGAAAAGTAAACAAGTTGTTTGCAACACCGAAACCTGTTGGTAAAAGAAAGAAGTATAATGACCACCCTGAAATGTCATGTTGTCACCGAAGGGAAGTTGAAGTCTTAACTGATGAACTTTGTCTTCACACATCGAGGAGTTGGTAAGAATTAATGACATGATTTTTAGGGAAAAAAGCTATAAAAGGGTAACTGAATAGACTCATTATTCACCACGACCAGAGCAGAGCGACAAAGAGTGTTTTTTGATCAGAAAGTGACAGGATCACATAGTGACCATAACTCAACCTCCAGCACTCCACGTAGATAATAAATCATTACAGGTGTATACAGTAAGTTCTACGACAACCAAAAACTCCATTTCATGCATTTCGTAGAAAGCCGTAAAATCTGAAAAATGGCCACAACTTCAAGAACTCTGAAATTGAAGAACACCAAGAAGGATTAGTTCAAGATCATCAAGAAATTGGCATGTGAGGAACCTCACTATAAGATTCACCCTGAGGCCACCTCACAACCCGATGGTGCTGGATCATTCTCATGAATACCAGTTATGGTTTTTCTCATCGAGGACGTTCGAGCATTTATACACTGCAAGATCGCAAAAATAGGTGATTCAGAAGTTGAACAAGCTTATAAGAAGATATGCAATGAATATGGAACTTTGAAAGAAGAGCATAAACATATAGAAGTGAAAGGTCTCATTAATTCTTTTTTATTCTTGAAGGTCTTCAAAACCTAGTGGATTCGGTTAGTACTGAGCTGAATGCACAATAATAAACTTTGGTTGGATGAACCGAAGATGATAACCCAATATGTTATCCATGCAATCACTGGTTACCCTATAACTGAGAAGGTAAAAACATTAAATAACCCACCAAAGGCTAAGACTGAAAAGATCATAGGAGCCAAATGGGATGGAAAAGGATTGACAGTTTCCACCATTACCGATGATGAGATGAAATTTGGTGCATGCGTTCTAGGCTAAAAATTCTTTCAAGCTAGCAGGATGAACAACATAACATCTAGTATAGTAGAAAAAACTTATAAGATTGTGAAGAAGGGAACACAGTTGGAATTATCCAAACTTCTACTAAATTAGCTAGAAGAGAATCTAAAGACTATAAGGAATGCAAAGTCAAACACATGTAAGTTTGGCTCACTTATTATGTGCATTTTCTTCTACTTTCAAGAAACATTCCCATCGGTAGGAAATCCCAAATGGGATAGAAAAAAACCGGTCACCATACAGATCAGTGAACACATAGCCTCACTGGGAGATAATTTTGAAACAGTCACGAATGAATACTTTAATGTATTCAAAGACCGAATGAAAAATATGATAAGGATCCCCGAGCAACTTATTGATAAATTCAAAGATGAAATATGTTTTATGGATGATATAGATCATACTTATATCAAGCCCATTGTACCAAGGACATCATGTCTTCAACCATTAGAATATCAGATAAACATTGATCTTGCATCTAAATAAATTGATGCCTTGTTAAATGAACCACTAGATAAGAAACAACCTAAGTTTGGAACTTATGAGGAGGCCAAAACAAGAATTAAATTTGGCCTGGTTGTTAAGAAAATTGTCACAAAAAAGGACAAAATGGTAAAGAACCTCAAGAAGATACTGTCAAAAATAGAGGAAGAAACTGAGAAGGAAGAGAAAGCTGAAAAGGAAGAAGAAACTAAAGGAGAGATACCTATTGGTAAAGCTGAAGAAAATAATGACTCCGAGGCCACAGAGTTAGATTCACCACCTCCTCCACCAACTAAGAAGCCAAGGATCACAACTGCTTCTAGAACAAGAAGCCAAACATCTAAGGATTCAAATCCTTCACCTTTAAAGAAAGGAAAAGTACGAACATACAAGAGGAAAGCGGCCACACCGAAAAGAGGGGAAAACAAAAGAATAAGGAATCTTATCATAACCCAAGAAGATATTGAAGACACTCAGCAAGATGAAGTTGTAGAGGCACAAAATGTCAAGCTTAAAGCTCCAGAAAGCATTGATGACATATGAAAATCTATTGCAAATTCAGGATCTATTACAGATTCTAAGATTAGAAGATGGTTGAAAATAGATCTAGAAGATCAGAACAAAATTGAAGATGCCATCATAGAAAAAATATACAAGTTCAAATATGTACCGATTCAGTTTGAAGGCAATAATGTACCAAGGGAACTCTTAGATAGACAATACTCTAGATGGACATTTGCTTTGAAAAATGAGAAGGAAATAAGAGAAAGAGTACTTGTTACTCTCATGCCTTGTGAATCCAAGAAAGAATAAATTGATGAAATGATGGAGAAACACAAAAAGGAGTTCTCACCGAAGTTGAGAGCCTAAAAATTTCTTGAAGCAAAGCTTATAGAGATTGAACAAGAGAGAAATAAGAAATGGTGTAAAATTATAAATAGACCTATTGAGGAAGATAAGCCCCGACAAAGACCTACAATAGAAAGATGTTGATAAGGAAACTCAAGAAAATATATTGATCAAGGATGCAGAAGATGATACATCAGTTGAGTTAGACAAGGAAGAAGAAGACACAACCGGCAACAAAAATATGGATGTTGCAGATGAGTCATGGCCTGACACCACAAAAGGACAACATTGTGGATAATACTATCATTGACATAACTAATGACCCAACAGAAGAGGTAAATAAAGATGAAGATTTCAATGTTACTGTATACGTCCAAAAATATTATTATTATTATTAATATTATTTTCCCTATTATTCCTCTAACTATATAATTCAATCAATTAAATAGTTTCATTTATCAATAGCTTAAATACTATTCTAATGTATTTTATTTAAATACATTTGGCTCCACAAAATCCCCTTTTAATAAATTTATATTTGTTAAATCCCCCACATTTCCTAGTTCTTCTAAAGCTTGATTTATTCAACTTCAATTTGGATTATAATCTAAACCCTAGCTAGGAACCTATTAATCCTACCCTAAGCCTACCCTATTCCTACCCTATTCCCATTACCTCATTTCCTAAGTATACTTCCACACCTAACTGTCCTCTAACCATGTTTAATGGGTGATTCCTAGCCTTTTTAAGGCTAACAGAATGCTCACCCACATGGGGAATTTCTCTCCAAAATGGGCACCCATTCCTCTTTAATTCCCTCTTACAACTTTGTCTCCTCTTTTGAAATATTGGGCTACTCAATATTAATGCCAATTTTGACTCAAAATTGGCCATCTTTTCAAATCCATGTGTCTCCTATGTGGCTCTTATGTGGATGCCACATAGGTGCCACTTCATCCAAGCCTCTTCCTCTCTCCAAAAACTCTATAAATAGAGGCCTTCTCCTCTCATATTTTCATCTCTCAATTTGCATTGTTATCATGCTAGTATTGCTTTAGAATTTCATAGTCATTTTCATGCTTATGTTCTTAGTTTCTAGTTTTCATGCTTTCCATGCTTAATTCACTTAGAAATCACATGCTAGGTTCTAAATTGGTGAATGAATCTTATTTTCTACATAGCATATGCATATCATCTTTATCATTAGCTTAGAATATCATCTTCTTGAAGAAGATTTTGAGACTAGTTCCTCATACTAGCTCTTGAATCTTTCTTCTTATTTTGATAATTTTGTATTGCATTGGGATCTATAGCATCTTGTGTGTTTGAGAGAGCACACCTACATACAATCTAAAGAGAAAATCAAAATGAGTAGAATAGGGTGCATTGTTTACTCATTTTTAAGCTCTATCTGTTGTTATGTTGAATTCTATGTTGCTTGCTTGCTCTTTCATGATTCTTAATTGATTACATGTGCTAACCCGCTAACATTTGCATGTTTGAGCTTGATCCCAATAGGTTGAAGGATTCCTCATACTACAGTTACAAATGTTAATCTCTAATTTTTTGTTGATCATTTAGTGTCCACACTTAGTCATTTATTCAGGCAATTTTGGTCAGCTACCATTGCGGCTGAGCTAAAATAGTATAGGCTGAGCTACCCGGCAAGTTCTTGCCTAGAAGAATAGATCGTAGATGTTGAGCTATCCATCAATTCAGTGCCGAGTGATAGAGACTTAAGTGCCAAGAAAGACAGTTTTGCATACATTTCAGATATGACATGTAAACTTTAAGGTAATATGTTTGGGCTGAATTATGGGTGTTTTGGGCCGACATATGTGAAACATTTAATATTCTCTATGGAGTTAATTACGCATTTAATTATTTTATCCTATGCATGGCATGAAGCCAATCAAAATATTGGGATGACTAAGAGGCATAAGTTTTATTTTTGATCATTGATCTAGATCTATTCGCTAGATTCAAAGACTATAATAAGATTGCTTCTTACCCTAATTATAGGTGAGTGATTGGAGAGCACAGAGAGAGGGTGCATACATACATGAGAGATGAGTGAAGATTTGTTTTGATAAGAAGCATAGATCTAGCAGAGTAGAAGAGAAGTGAGTAGCAGATTAAGGACATATCAGATTAGAAGATCAGAAAAGGTATCATAAAGAGGATATCTGTTATCAAAATTAGAGTGCATATCGAAGGATCATATCTTGAGACATTCTAACAAGTGTATTAGGTGAAATATCTTAATAGAGTGGTTTGAGGATACCTTTCTAAATCTCTTAGCAGAGTGCTTAATTTACTGTAAGTTGAAATCCTTTCACAAGGTAGATTGTAATGATCTAAAGCTCTTAACTGGGCATACCTTTAACTAGGTAGATTGCATATTGTAATCAAACTCTTATAGCCCTAACAGGCACTTTATTGCTGTAGTAGTGAGGAGTTTGTGGGTGTCATCCCCACCCCAGTTTTACCTTTTTGGGTTTCTGGGTTACCAAATTCTATGTATTGTGTTATTCATTTACTGTCATGGATGCTACTAGATGTTAGATTGATTACATATTTATATGATTGTGGATCAGTTTGTTTTAAAGTGATTAAATTTCAAGATTTGATTCACCCCCCCTCTTAGTATCTTTATTTCCCAATATTGTATTTCCAACAATTGGTATCAGATCTTTGTTCTTCTACAAAAGGTTTTAATCATCTTGAGAGTATAGTTCTGGACATGGATATTTACATATTGGGTAAAGTCATTGAGAATCAAAAGATTGAAATTCAGCTAGCATTACATCATCTTGAGATAGCTAGACATGAGTTGAGGAAGTCATTGACATCTAGGAAAGATTTGGCCAAACAAATGAATGATACTCATTATCAGGAAGAAGACACTACAAATCTGTTTCAGAATTTTGATTCTACTGAGAGTGATACAGCAATTGCAGATCTACTAGAAAAGAACAATGGACTGTGTGAAGAAGTCAGGAACTTGAAAAGAGAACAAGAAATGTAGATAGTAAGACTATGTGAAGTAGTGGAACAAAAGAAGAAAGTTGAAGATGACAAAGATATGGCTGAAGAAGATAAAAGAGTGATAACTGTCAGACTTGATGAAAGGACACATGATGTGCAAATAATAAGAATCAATCAGGTTGACATGGAAAATCAATTGCTACTTGAAAATAAGGAGATCAGTAGGAAAGATATGGAAATTGTGAATCTGAGATTTGAGAACAATCAATTGAAAGATGATTTGAGATCTGAGAAAGAACTGAATGAAAGGTTGAATAAACCTAATGAAGCCTTGACTCATTTTGAGAATCTGATGGAAGCATCAAGAAGACCAAAAGATTCTTCTAGATTAGGTCACACTGAATGAAAGACATCTACTGAGAAAGGAGAATCATCAAAGACTAGTGAAAAGAGGAATGCAAAGACAAAGAGCAACAAACCTGTATGCAACCACTGTGGAAAACCAGGTCACACTGCAAACATTTTCCCAAGCAAGAATGGTAATTCCAATCCTAAACCTAAGTTCAAAGGTTATTGCTTTAACTATAAGAAATTTGGACATAAAGCACATGAATGTTGGGCTAAGGCAAATGATGCACATCCCACATGAAGAATAAATGGATATTATTACAATTGTCAGAAATTTGGACATAAGGCACAAGATTGAAGATCTAATGCTAAACAACAATGGACATCAAAGACACAAGCCAAAGCACCAAGAAAAGGCAACACTTACAATTGGGATTATAACACAAGGCAAAGTTGTCATTACTGTGAAGAATATTGACATGCACCTAAAGACTGCACAAAGACACATTTCAGAGGAAGATATAAGAGTTGGATGAATGGAAGCCTAGTTTGTTTTAGTTGTTTGAAAATTGGTCATACTAAGAGAGAGTGCAAGACAAGAGTACCTACTCCCACTCAAGAGGAAATTAGAGCACAGATGAACCAGACATGGGTAAGGAAAATAGAGTTGAGAAATAGTGAATCAACTGAAGCCGAGGTCACCCAATCTAATGGATCAGGTGATCACACAATCTCAAACTAAGCATAAGAGGTACGTAAGGAATTGTATTTAAATTTTATATCTTACATCAGTTAATAACATATACTGTGCCAAAGTCCATATCTGCATATGATAAGATGCATCAGGACATATTTTAAAGTTAAAGTACCGAGAAAATTCACTTAAGCACTAGAGGTGCCAGGCATCAGTATTATACTAAGACTGAGATCATCGGCATATGTGCCAAGCTAGTTTGGGTTCTGATCGAGAGATTGTAAAAGTTAGCTGAGGATAGTTGTTTTGCACTAACTCCAATAGAAAAAAACATTTATTGCAAACCTACCTTGAAGCCTATAAAGGGATGAACCATTCATGATTCATTTCACCTTGCAATTTGAGATTTCTTGAAGTGTTGAAGCATTGGTGAACTTGATTTCAACAGAGATTTTTGAAGAATTCTATAGCGTGTCGTCGGCTATTCAAAAAAAGTGAAAAATTTGACAATTAATGAGGTAATCTATTTCATCTTTGAAACCCTTTATTGTAAAATCATGGCCACTAGTTCATCTGCACCAGTTAAGGTAATGGAGAAGGAATTGTTAAAAGTTCAATTGGTGAGGAGTGAAACCTGTGCGCCTCCCAACTTTTGAGTCATTCCTGAGAGCACGATCAAAGGTGATCTGATTGCAGCCCTATCTTCAATCCCTCTGAAGGTAATGATGATTCATGACATTAGGGCATGTTACAAGTCTAAAATCAGTGAAGTTGGAGACCATGAGATGAGGGGATCCTAAGAGAAACTATGTATAGATGGAGCCCTAAAATCTAAACACAATCATTTATCTGAGCGAGGGTTAATTAGAGCCCTAGAGTTTCTAAGGAATTTCAAGGAAGAATGGATCAAAATTGTTCTTAGCAGGGTACATGATATGAGCATTTGGTTGCAGAATGGACCAGTAAAGATTACCAAGGATATCATACATCGTGTAACTAGTTACCCTACAATCAATGGGAAAAGGACCATGAAATGCCAGAGTAAAGTAGACATAGAGAAGGTCACTAAATCCATATGGAACAAGAGAGGAATGACTATTTCCACTATTGAAGACCTAGAAATTGATTTTTCTATGAGGGTTATAGCTCACAAGTTCTATCATTCAAGCCTACTAGACAACATGCCTTGCATTGCAATAGACCAAGCATGGAAGATCATCAAGAAGGATCACACGTATGACCTAGCTGAGATACAGCTAACACAGCTTGACGAGAACCTTGTATCAATCAGGAAAGTGAAGAATTCTATGTGTAAGTTCAGATCCTTGCTTGTATGCATATTTTTCTATGTTTAAAATACTTTTCCTACCTATGGAAACATAGTATGGAAAACAGATAGACCTATTACCCAGCAGATAAATGTATTGATTCAACAGTTAGGTGATAATTTTGATAATGTGATGGGAACATACTTTGTGGAGTTCAATAAAAGTATGAGACTAAGAAGCAGAATTCCTAGTTCACTAGTGGAACAACATTATGAGGATTTGTGTTTTCTAGTTGACACAGATTACACTTATGTTCAGGCTGTAGTACCTAGGGTATCATGGCTAAGGCCATTACCTTATGAAGTAAACATAGATGAAACATCTGCAGCAATCACAACACTCCTAGTAGAGGAAATTTATAGTACTTCTAAACATTTTGGTAATTATGAAGAAGCCAAGGCCAAACTTTCTATGAACCTAAAGGGTGGTACCATGGAAAGAAAGAGGAAAAATATTGTCAAGAATTTGAAAAAGATGGTTGGCATTGCAAGTGATGAGGAAGTAGAGGATGCTCCTCTAGACTTAATTATTGGACAAGGAGAAGACATACCTAGTGAAGAAGAAGAAGAAGAAGAAGAAGAAGAAGAAGAAGAAGTTGAGTCTAAAGAGGATGTAGTTGTTAAGGGGAAAGGGAAATAGCCAATGGTTTCCAAGGAAACCAAAGTAAGCAAAGTTAAACCTCAGGCTACCCTTCCTACTGTAAATAGACCAAGGACCAAGGAAACAACTATTTCACCTCCTGTGGTGAGAACATAAGTTTACACAAGCAAGAATGCTGCTGAGAGAAGCATAGGGAAGAAGAAACAAGTCAAGACCAAGGCAGTGCTGAGCAGTTCTGCCAAGAAACCAAGGAAAAGGAGACTAATCTTGAGTGATGAAGAAGATGAGGAAACAGACACTGATGTGCGAAGAAAAATACCTATAGCATCATTCAAACATCCTATAGACATTGATGAGGTATGCAAGAACATTAGAAGTTCAACTGGGTTATCTAGATTTAAATTTATCAATTATGAAAAGCAAAGTATAGAGAATAAGGTCAAGTTACAAGAAGCTCTATTAGACATGATGAGTACATTCAAATTGACACCTATAGAGATAGGGAACAATGTCCCTATAGAACTTTATGATTTTTTATCTAGTAAATGGGAATTTGCATTGATGACTAAAAGGCAAATTAGGGAAGCAACTTTGGATAGATTCATCCCACAATTGACAAAGAAATAGAAAGAAAAATTTGTTGGTCAATATAAGAAAAAATTTGTACCCAAATATAGATCTTATGCTATTTTGAATAATGATATTGAAGGAGTAGTGCAACAAAGTAATCATATTTGGAAAGAGATTTTTGGGTTGGAAGTTCCAAAGAGAAGAAAATAGATGAAGGAACTTCTGAGAAAATCACCACTGATCAAATAGAAATAGAAATAGAAATACAAAAGGAAATAGGTGATGATTGTAACACCCCAAAATTGGCATCTTGCAACTCTAACCAATTTTGTTTCATTTGTCATTCTTCTAAATCATCAAAGTCCTATTGTACTAGGCAATTCTGAGTTTTCACTGACTCTACTCGACCTGAGTGTCAAATGCAGAAAATCCTAAATCTGTATTAATCATACATCATATTTAATTCCTAAATACCTATTCGGCTAAACAAACCCTATGATCGAATTAATTTAATTAATAAAGTCCTAGCACTTTAATTAAATTAAATTCACCCTCTTTAGCTGAGACACATAAAAAAGGAATTAAATAATATTTAATTATTAAATAA
>MU224400.1:623849-678408 GCA_018584345.1 Thuja plicata
TAAAAGAACTCTCTTTCTTCATTCAAACCCCCTGATTATCCCCTAAAATTATTAGAGAAAATTGCATTGTTAGAATACTGAATTGTTGTCTCATTTTGCTAATATCATATAGAGTAATTTCATATTGAAAATAGAATAGCTTCAATTTCTAGATTAATGGCATTTAGTATTCATGTTTTGATGATATCTCATATTTCAATTCATTGGCATAATCTTTGCATTGCATTGTTATCATGATTCAATCCTTCATTCTTAGATGGTTCATAGTTGTGAGGCCCTCGTCCTAAGAGCAAATTTCAAAACCCCATCTAGATAGAAGGCAACAGGTTGAATCACCCAGACAGGAAAGATGAATAACTCATATTCAGTCTTGTTTGCACCTGGTGAAGAAGGACTATGTTGAAGTGTGTGGTTGATTGAGAAGGCCAAAATTAACTCATACAATGATCAAGTTATAGACTTGACAATGGATAGTCCTATCGACACCACACTGGACAATGTTAGCAATGTGGATGTCGAGGATCAGGATGAGCTGGTAGACACAACTATTGAATTGCCTATCAAGGTTGCTAAGGTCGATGAAGAGATAAATGAAGAAGAAGGAGCTGAGAAAGATAAACTAGAAGATCAAGAGGTAAATACTAAAAATCCACCTATTCTAGAGGTTTCTCAGACATTATTAAATAGCGGAGACAAAATGGAAGCAACTAGAGAAAAGCCTAAATAACAAGAGGCTATACAAGTGTTGGTAAACCTACCACACTCTACTTCATCTACCCCTACTAGACCCAAAATGGGGAATGTACCTGACTAGTAGGAAATCTTGATTAAGATGAAGTTAGCAACTGAATTGCTTACTGACAAAGGAAAGGAAATTATTGAAACTGAGCTAGTTGACAGCTCACCTAAGCCCAAAAGGAGGAAGCTACATAAGAAGAAGTCACCGGGACTGAATCTCACATTAGATGAATTAATTGTGATTCCTAAATGGGATCCTAAGAACTTGTCATATGAGAAGATTCAGACCCTTCAAGAACTTTTGAAGAGGAAGAAGAGACAAGAAGAAATGAACAGAGAACAAAAGTAGAAGCAAGTTCTGCATGACATTAAAGATATTTTTGTAAATGCCTTTGATATGAATGATTTAAATGACCAGGCACCTATACTAGAACAACTAGTTCACATAGTACAAAAGGTGACTAATGATAATATCGAGGCAAATGACAAACTATTGCAATGGTCTAAGAGAAAGTTCAAGAACAAAGTACTAGAGAAGATATCTGAAAAGATAGCTACACAACAAGTTGAACTTTCCTCTCTCATTTAAATTCTAGAAGAAGTTACAAAAAATGTATTTTCTTTGTACAAAAGACTATGTGATGATTCTTTCTTCACCAAAGAAAATCAGCAGTTAATTGAGAAATTGCAACTGGATATTAAGTCAACTACTAGTTCACTGAGCATGGAGGCTAGATCTAGCTCCATTCATTTCAATAAGTTGACTCATACACAGAGGAGGTTAACCTATCTTATGGCTGAAGATGGTCGAATCAGGGAAAAATTGATTACAATTCAGGCTAATATGATACCTCATTTGGAGGTTATGCAGAAAGAACTGACAGCTGCCAGAGAACTGATAAAGAGAGACTCTCATCTCTCTACTATAGAAAGTTTGGTAAGTCTTGCAGCTAAAGTAGAAGTTAAGTTGGAAGTTATGAAGTTTGTTAAAGATAGTTGGGACACTTCATTTGCATTGATTCTACAACTTCATAAATAGTTTTTGGATAAGTATAACCTAACCCCACGAACAATCAGTGACAAAAACAAGGGGGAATCAGGAAAGGAACGAACAGATGCGTCAAAGGTATAATATGTTTTGAAGGCATGTATACTATGTAGATAGTCTATAAGTAGGAAGCATAATAAAAGGGGAAGTACTGTATGTACTTAGGCAATTTTTGTGGATGTAAACAAAATGATAAGTGTTTTTGCCACTAAATATCAAAGGGGGAGATTGTTAATCTCTAAGTTTTTGTTGATCATTTAGTCTCTACACTTAGTCATTTATTCAGGCAGTTTTGGTCGGCTACCATTGTGGCCGAGATAAAATAGTATAGGCCAAGCTACCTGGCAAGTCATTTCTAAGAAGAACAGATCATAGATGCTGAGTTATCTGGCAATTCAGTGTTGAGCGCTAGAGACTTAAGTGTCGAGAAAGACAGTTTTGCATACATGTCAGATATGACACAAACTTTAAGGTAATATGTTTGGGCTGACTTATGGGTGTTTTGGGCTGACACATGTGAAGCATTTAATATTATCTATAGAGTTAATTATTCATTTAATTGTTTTATCCTATGCGTGGCATGAAGCCAATCATAATATTGGAATGCCTATGAGGCATAATTTTTATTTTTGATCGTTGATGTAGATCTATTCGCTAGATTAGAAGAGTATAATAAGAGATTGCTTCTTACCCTAATAATAAGTGAGTAATTGGAGAGCATAGAGAGAAGGTGCATACATACATGAGAGATGTGTGAAGATTTGTTTTGATAAGAAGCATAGATCTAGCAGAGTAGAAGAGAAGTGAGCAACATAGTAAGGACATTTCAGATTAGAAGATTAGAAAAGGTATCATAAAGAGGAGATCCGTTATCAGCATCAGAGTGCATATTGAAGGATCATATCTTGAGACATTCTAATAAGTGTATCAGGTAAAATCTCTTAACAGAGTGGTTCTATCAGACCTTTCTAAATTTCTTAGCAAAGTGCTTACTTTACTGTAAGTTGAAATCCTTTCAGAAGGTAGATTGTAATGATCTAAAGCTCTTAACCAAGAAAACCTTTAACTAGGTAGATTTCATATTGTAATCAAAATCTTGTAGCCCTAACAGGCACACTTTATTGCTGTAGTAGTGAAGAAATTGTGGGTATCATCCCCACCCCAGTTTTACCTATTTGGGTTTTCTGGGTTACCAAATTTTGTGTATTGTGTTATTCATTTACTTTCATGGATGCTACTACATGTTAGATTGATTACATATTTATATTATTGTGGATCATTTTGTTTTAAAGCGATTAAAGTTCAAGATCTAATTCACCCCCCCCCCCCTCAGTATCTTACTTTCCCATTATTGTATTTCCAACAACAAAGGACACAACCAATGAGTAGGACACTAGAATTGATAATACACAGGTGAATATACTAGGAAACATTTCAATATTGATATAAGCTATCAATATTCTACAAGAAATAGACAAGTCACCTAAAAAAGACACTCCCAGGGATGTAGGGGAAGAGAAAAAGAAAGGCAACACCGATGATCAGAAGGACATCGTAGACATTCACACAGTAACTGATACAGATAAGGTTACATGAGTAGACACAAAGAAAGTAGATGGAGAAACAATAGAGAAAGATGCACAAGAAAAGACAAATGAAGTACATAAGGACACTGATGAAGGAGATAAACCTAAAGAAGGCACTCCTGAGGAAACTAAAAAAGTTTCTACCGACACTGTGAAGGTTAATGTGGAGATGTCTAAAGAAAACTGAGAATCTAAAACCAAATAGAAGCAGAAAAAAGAAGCACAACAAGTAACTTCATTAAGCACAACGGACAAGGCCAAGAAATTGGAAATGGTAATGCATTCAAATGCTACACAAAAGAAGAAGAAGAAATCCAAGAAGAATAAGTTGGAGGTCACTTTGGATGAAATCATTGAGATACCAAAATGTGACCCAACTACACTTGATTATGAGGCATTAAAAGAATACAGAGAAATATGCCAAAGGAATGCATTACAGGAGAAGCTGAGGAAATAACATCGAGACTCCATGGTACTAGAAACAAGGGACATATTACACCAGATTGTACCCGATGTTGATATTGATCAGAATAAGCCAATTCTTGATCAATTAGCCACTCTCATTGAAGCAATAAAAACACATAACATTGATGCAGAGAAGGCAATTGAGGAGAGAGCAGAGCAGAAGTACCAACAAAAAATTATTGAGAACATCAACCAAGAAGTGGTAGTCAACAAGGTAAAGCTTTCAGAATTCATTACTAAATTAGATCCAATTATAACTGAAGCTATTTCCTTGATCCAAGAACTAAGAACATTGCAAAATTTCACTAAAGAGAATAGTGACAACATAGCAAAGTTAGATATAGATCTAGCTAACAATGCTCAAAGCTTAACCACTGATGGAGAAAATGCACTAAAGTTGCATTATGAGAAGATCATTGAAATAAATAGGTTAAGGGAGGAACTATGGGAAGCAAAGACACACTTCAAGGAAGAAGTCAACGAGCCCCAAGCTCAACTTCTACCAAAACTTACACTACTTCAACATCACATTAGTTCAGCAAGGCAACTGATAGAAACTCCCGAGATGTCTGTAGCAGACAACATCTATGATATGCACTCCAAGATCACACTCGAGCACATGGCTATAGAGAACTTAAAGGAACAATGGGAGAAAATGATGGAAGACATGAATTCTTCACACTCCCACATTTTTGATAAGCTATAAGGTATAGACCTTTTCCCTCAATATAAAAAATGGGGAAAATGATATGTATTTAGATACAGATGGGAAAATGATATATGGAAAATGATATGTATATGTATATTCATATGGGGAAAATGATATGTACAAATAGGCAGGCAACTATAGAGTACTACCAAAAAAGGAGATATACCAGCATATACATAGGGGGAGTCATGAAATGACTAAGGATTATATATGTTGTATATACTTAACACTTTGTTAGTATTTTGTACATATCAGTTTTTGATACTAATGTCAAAGGGGGAGATTGATGACATTAATTTTCCATTAGTATGCAAAAAACATTTTTGGTAAGAATACATCGAAAGATAGGAAAAGAGAAAACCAAAAATCAGATATAAAGAGATCACTGAAGATGACTAAGTACAAAGAGAACTGACGACACAATTTTGTGTGTACACCGAAAATGCAAAGTTAGAAGGATAAAGAGGAACCTGACATGCAAGAGATAGTGTAAACTGAGAGACATTTAAAGAGAAAACCAAGAAAACAAAAATGAAAGACACTCAACTGATTTCAGAGCATAACCGACCGACAGAAACTGAGAGTCAATTGCAACCGACAAAAAGTGGATCTAACTTCCACGTCAGATAAAATAGTCTTATTCTATTTATAGAATCTTGATTTGTTTTTAAAACCATTTCGTTAGGGAAAAGAAACATGAATGTAAGTGCTATAATCAGTCTAACTGATTTAAAACACATAGACTAGGAGATCTAGGTAAAAGTTGTAAACCTGATCTTAGAGTTAACATTGTTTTTCATGAAACTTGATGATGTCAATCCATCTTATAAATAAATGATGCAATAATTTATTATGAAAGGATCTAAATATAATATAGAGGATGAATGAAGCCTACAAGCACATCTATGGATCAGATTGAAAGTTTCACAAACTAGAACAGAAAAAGGTGAATTTGGTTAGCAAGAACCAAGAATAGAGGCTACCGAGAATCAGAGGTATTATTCAATCACATAAGGTGATAATATTATTCATGTAAACATAAATGGATCTATATCAGCAATAGGAGATTGCATTTACTAGGTCAAATTTTAATTTTCTATCATTCTAATAAGTGGAGAAAAGTGTAAAAATCCTTTCAAGGAAGGTGGATTTAACAATCCAGTTATAAAACTCTTAACTGAGTGCACACTCAACAATGTTGCTAAATCTCTTAACCAGGTAGACTTTAAAAGGTCTCTATAGATACTCTTAACCGGGTAGATCATCAAAAGTGATCAAAATGTAAGCCTTAACTGAACCCTTCCAATCTACAGATAGAGAATATTTTTTGGGTACGATCTCCACCATAGTTTTTACTTCCTAATAGCAGTTTTCTACGATATCATAGCTTGTGTTATGAGTCAATTACTTTCATGAATGTTTCTATGAATGTTCACATGTATGTTAAGTTAATGAGTTGATATAACTCACATCAAGATAGTATAGATCAGATGAATGGATATACAATTGATTACACAAAGGTTAATTGATTAAAGGATACAAAAGTTTTAGAGGTACTGATTCACCCCTCCCCTCTCAGTACACACTTCCCATTAATTTCAACATCCTCCATCATAATGTTCAAGACATTAAAATTTTCCTTTATCACCAGTCATGTGATGTGTACAACCACTATCAATAACCCAAATATCATGTTTTCTAACTTTAGAGATAAGTGTTGTTTCTACATACCTTTCATATTCATCTGAATCATTGTTCAATGCTACGAACATTGTCTCAATATCTTCATCATTGTCAGAACTATTATCATTAACTTTATCTCCAGCAATGTAACAAGATTTCTTACCTTAATCTTTGTAATCTTGGTTATCTCTTCTATTATACTGTTAGATGCTTCTAAAGTCTCGGTCATCCTTTCTGTCATTAGATCTATCATTTCTATCATCATTCTTTTTATTAGGGCATCTTGCACCAAAATTGCCAATATCTTTACACTTAAAGCATATAAAAGGTAGTTTACTTTTATATCTTCCTTTACCTCTGTGCAATCTTCTAACAATTAAGGCTTCAATTTCATCAAGTTCCTTGTCATTATTATCACTGTCACTGTTATTTCTAATTATGTGTTTTCTACTAGATTTTCCAATTTTCAAAGTAGACATAAATGTGGATTCCATAGATGGTACAATATTGTTGTCAAAATTATTCATCTCAAAAGAAATCAATCTTCCAACAAGACTATCAATAGTAATGTTATTTCTAGGTACAACTCTTATTTCATGAATTGCATAGAATCTTATAGAATATATAGGCAATAGAGTTCTAAGAATGTTACTCACAATAGTGTCTTCATCAATGGTTCCACCAGATCCTTGAATAGCATTCACAACTTCTTTAATTCGGTTATTGTATTGTGTGATGTTTTCTCCTTCCTTCATTCGCATGTCATCAAACTTTCCATGAAGATTTTCAGCTTTGGCTCTTAGTACATTTGCATTTCCTCCATAAACTAGTGTAAGCTGATCCCAAATCTACTTGGCATTTGTACATATATTGATGCCCTCAAATTCAGAATCTGTAAGTGAAGATTAAATCTCCACCATGATAAGGTTATTCTCATGTTTCACTTTCATCTGATTTATTGTCAAAGGTCCAGTAGGTAATATGAATTCATTGTCTAGAAAATCTACAATGTTGTCTGCAATCCTTGATAAATATAGTCTCATTCCACTTTTCCATGTAGAGAAGCTATCTTTGTTCAACTTGGGTGCATCTCTCTTATACATCTTGTGATCTTTATCTTAAGTCCTTGAAAACTTTCTTCTAAGCATTGTATGCTCTGATAAGCACTATTGCTCTGATAAGCACTATTGCTCTGATACCAATTGTTAGAATAACTGAGAGGGGCGTGAATCAGTTAGAATAAGTTTCCTCACAAATTATCCTACAGTCCCAAATTTCTCTAGATATTTACCAAAACAAATTCAATCATATAAAACTCATCTTGGTCAAAATGTATTCTGTAAACTTAAACTTTCATCAATTTAGTGTTTACCAAGTGTCAGTAAATTAATACTATGATTACTGATCTAGCTCAATAAAATAAAGTGTAAAGTAAAATAAAAATTCACAACATTCATACACATTGACACATAAATTTTTAACATGGAAACCTTGCTAAGGGAAAAACCACCTAGGACCGGTAACCCAAAATATTCTCACTCTTCTAAAGTGAGCTCGGTGAAGAGACAAGCATGTTAAAGTTTACAATGCATACTGTAAAATGTGACCTTGTTAGAGGATTTAAAACTGACAGTTCTCTCTTGACCAAGCATTCACTATGGGCTCAACAGGAAAACAATCAACATTCTTTGAATGTTATAATAAGGACTCACTGTCCCACTCGGTTAAGAGATTTATCTGTAACAATGGTTAAACTGATACAATAATGATCTGATTCAAATACAACTCTTATTTGTAGATATTTAGATCTATTCTAAGTATAATAATACCTCTGATCAATTTTTACTTCTTCAGTTCATCTCATACTTCATACTTGTTCTACTCTGTAATCCTCTTTCCTCTGTCACTCGGTTATGTCTCCAAGAACTACATGGTTATGTCTTTAACCAGTTTGATCAGTCATGCATGAAATTTGCATGCAAGCATCGGGTGCATGTGATGTTTTATTCAAAATGAATCTTTTGTCTCTTATATAAACATCATGTATCATTTAATTTTCATCCTTCAAATCTTGCCGCTTAATCATTTATTTTACCGCTTGATCCTTCCTCAACAGTTGTGTTAAAAACACGTTTCAATCTCTGTTGTCTGATCTTCCTTGAATTTTCATAATTGTTTGATCAAATAACAAACTTTATATTTTACCTCAAAATCATCAATTACCAGCTCAACATCCAGGTCAGCCTTAATTAGAATTAATTGTTCGGTCTTAGTATTAACCATGTTTTGTCGTTGATCCCTTGCTCAATTACCACTGTGCTCGGTATACACTACATTTTACTCGGTTATTACTATCTCTCAATGTATACAAAACTCTTCATTTTCTGACCACATAAACATTATTTTTTCTAGATCTTCAAATCATAACAAATGTTTTCCACCATAATAATACTCAAATAAGTTGACATCAATGACAATACATTAATTGATAATGTTTATCACCACTTCCGTAACTCGGTTGAATATCAACAAATGACTTCAAACATATAATCAGTTGTAGTTCATCAGATGCACACATTTCTTGAAGATTATGTGGATGAAATTTTGGCCAAGTCACATGAAAGGAAAGATCATCTACCCATTTGAGAGAAACTCTTTACAAGATTGGAATAATTAAAATTTAGGTTAAATCCTAAAAAGTGTGCATTCTGGAAAGTTATTGGGTTATATAAAACCCATCAAAATTCTATGATATATCTGATCCAACTATATTTCAAGATTCTGTATCTTTCAAATGAAGCATCAAAACAAAATGCAACTCCAATTTCACCACAGATTCATCAACACATTATCATATTAGAGGCATTTCTTCTTTATCCAAATCACATAACCATTACCAAGTCTTAAAAAAAGATATAAAACC
Source organism: Thuja plicata (assembly GCA_018584345.1). Taxonomy (NCBI): domain Eukaryota; kingdom Viridiplantae; phylum Streptophyta; class Pinopsida; order Cupressales; family Cupressaceae; genus Thuja; species Thuja plicata. Next base: position 633,002 of record MU224400.1, read on the forward strand.
ATTATACTTGTAGATCCATCTCTTATTTATGAAATATGAATCATTTAAATCTTTCATCTATCCATTACTTGTAGAAGAAAACCAAGAATTGTCCAACTATGAAATTTACTTTATTCTGGTCTTGAAAATATAGTCATAAACAATCATTAATAACTCTCTCAATATTGATAACCAAGCCAATCTCTCTGGCCCAGTTATAGAAATGCTAGTTACAGAAATTTTTTAAACTTATTGAAAGATCCAATGGTTAAATAAAAAGTTATGATGATTCTTCCAAAAATGGTCGTTGTGAATCAGGGTTTTGGGCAATTCCAAACGATTTTCACCAAAACACTCATAATTTTCTCAAAATTGCATGAAATAAACTCAAATAAAAAGGAATGGAAATATTATTCAATGTTATACAACATAATAATATAAATACACTTGTTTCTAGACTGTACATGGCTGTACAAGGCCTGGAAACAAGAGGGAAAACTTTCAAGACAACAAAACAATAAATTGAACAATGAAAATATGATACCAAAATGCTTCCAATGCTTTCCAATCCTTCTCCAAGCTTACATCTTGCCTATGAATGACCATTATAGAGGTATTTATAGCCTTTAAACCTTCATATGGAATTTAAAACTACTCAACTTCCTCTTGTGATCATACAACTTCCTATTTTTGTCTTTTTACAACTTTTGAAAGTTGCATTTTACAACTTTTATTCAAATGACTTTTAAACTTTGTAAAAACCATCTAAACATATCAAAATTGACATTTTATGAACTTTTACATAATTATTACCCTTACATGGTTTATTTTGACACATTTTACTTCCTTGGCCTATTAGGACCTTGATAAGCAACTTTGACAACTTGTTGCAATTATATTACATAGTTTGGCATAATGACTCAACATGACTTGAAACATATCCAAATGACCTTATAGATCACAAATAAAACAAATAAAATTCAATTTTTCACATTTGGACATTTGACCTCCTATAGCTTAGGTTCTCCTACACCATACTCCCAAGCTTGAAAAGTTTCCAAGTCCCTTAGAGACGTAAATGAGATAACCTACAAGAAACAATTGGACTGAAAATTTCTTCTTCAACTTTGTCTTCATTTGTTTCTTTTCCTCTTTTTTTCTTATTTTATTCTTTTTATTCTTGATACCTTTAGTTTACAATGTATGAAAAATAATACTCCCATCAATGGAGTTCATATGGCTGCTTCTCAAGGTGCTGCTCCAAACATATGTCCACCCTCCAATGCTGCTCCAAATCACCAACTACTTTGCCTCACCTAGAAGTCCTTTTCTTGCCTCTCTCCCCGGTCTCTTGGAAACCAATTGGACCTCCTTCCCAGGACCTTGGACCATCTCCTATGGCCCCATGATAAACCTACATGTCTTCCCACTTGTATCTAGTGGACATGCACCCGACAACAAAAACAGTCATCTGCAAGAATCAATATTCAAACCAAAGGTCCCGGTGTGGATTACCTCCCTATGCGCTCTACCCACACACTCAAGATATTTAAGCTTTGATACCAATTGATGCAAAGCATGATGGAAAACCAATAAAACTTATAGGATATATCTAATCCAAAAATATTTCAAGATTATTTATCTTTCAAATGAAGCATCAAAACAAAATGCAACTCCAAGTTCACCACATATTCATCAACATATTCTCATATTGAATTTCTTCTTTATCCAAATCACATAAACATTACCAAGTCTTAACCAAAGATATAAAACCATTATACTTGTAGATACATCTCTTATTTATTAAATATGAATCATTTAAATCTTTCATCTATCCATTACTTGTAGAAGAAAACCAAGAATTGTCCAACTATGAAATTTACTGTATTCTGGTCATGAAAATACAGTCATAAATAGTCATTAATAACTCTCAATATTGATAACCAAGCCAATCACTCTGGTAAGGTTATAGAAAATTCTAGTTACATAAATTTTGTGAAAATTATAGAAAGATCCAACGTTTAAATAAATAATTATGATGATTCTTCCAAAACTGGTCGTTGTGAATCAGGGTTTTGGGCAGTTACAAACGGTTTTCACCAAAACACTCATAAATTTATCAAAATTGCATGAAATAAACTAAAATAAAAAGGAATGGAAATATTATTCAATTTTATACAACATCATAATATAAATACACTTTTTTCAAGACTGTACATGGTCATACAAGGCCTAGAAACAAGAGGAAAAACTTTCAAGACAACAAAACAATAGATTGAACAATGAAAATATGATACCAAAATGCTTCCAATGCTTTCCACTCCTTTTCCAACTTTAAATCCTTCCTATGAATGACCATTATATATTTTTTTATATCCTTTAAATCTTTAGATAGAAGTTACAACTACTCAACTTCCTCTTGTGACCATACAACTTCCTATTTTTGTCTTTTTACAACTTTTGAAAGTTACATTTTACAACTTTTATTCAAATGACTTTAAAACTTTGCAAAAACCATCTAACCATATAAAAAATGAAATTTTATGACCTTTTACATAATTCTTACCCTTACATGGGTTATTTTGACATATTTTACTTCCTTGACCTATTAGGACCTTGATAAGCACCTTTGATAACTTGTTGCAATTACGTTACATAGTTTGGCATAATGACTCAACATGACTTGAAACATATCCAAATGACCCTATAGATCATAAATAAACCAAATAAAATTCAAAGATAGTGTAGATAGATCATAAATAAACCAAATAAAATTCAAAACAAGTAACCGAGAAACATCAGTTACCAAGCACTTTACCGAGAAGCCTCCAACAATCTATTGAACTAAAATAAACATATTTTTGGTTAATCAGGATTGCCAAAGAACCCAATATGCTTTTGCATCAGACACATGGGGTTGAAAATAAATGATTATCTGAATCATGTACTAGGCACAACCTAAATTGAATCCAACTTAGATTGAGAAATCCAAGATGAGTCCTCCAATGGTTTGTTCTTCCATTTTATCACATATTCCATGTATTCCTTTCCTCTTGTACTTCTGCCAACAGTGTGTTTCAAAATCTGCTCAACTTCCTCTATCTATTTCTTAGGATAATCCCTCGGTACTATCACTTCTTCATTAGGTTCATGATACTCATAGAAATCTAAAATATTGAATATGGGTGATATATCCATGTCATCAGGTAATTCTACTTCATAAGAACTTCCACTGTCAAATCTTCTCAATATTTTTTAAGTGCCAAATTTCTTCATTTTCAATTTTTCGTATGTTCCAATAGGAAATATTTCTTTCTTCAAATGAACCATAACTGCATCACCAATGTCAAAATTTTTATGTCTTCTTGATCTATCTGCACTATCTTTGTCTTCATAAACTCAACAAACTTTTTCGCTTCAGTACTTCTTTTCTCTTCTCCAACATTGCATCTCAAGTTTGATATACCTCTTGGTTGTATTCCATTAACAATCTCAAAAAAAAAAATTCTAGTGCTTCTATTCACTGAATTGTCATATGAAAACTCTGCTTGTGCTAACATCAAATTCTAATTACTCGATGTGTCTCCAACTAAGCATCTTAACAAGTTACCCAAAATTTAGTTTACAACCTCTATTTGTCCATCAGTTTATGGATGAAATGTAGAACTATAATTCAACTTGGTGTCCAAATTATTCCAAAGTATTTTCCAAAAATACCTGACAAACTTACTATCTCGGTCAAAGATGATACTCCTCGGTAATCCATGTAATCTGACAATCTCCTTAAAGAAAAGATCTGCTATGTGTACCGCATCTAAATTTTTTCTACATGGTATGAAATGTGTCATCTTAGAAAATCTATCCACAACAACAAATATTTAATCATTACCTCTTTCTTTCCTCGGTAAGCCGAGAACAAAATCCATGTTGATATCACTCCAAGGTTTCTCAAGAACAAAATTTGGTTTATAAAATCTAGTATTTTGACTTAATCCTTTTGCAACTTGACAAAATCAACAAATTTTCACAAATTTATGAACATCCTTATACAACTAAGGCCAAAAATACCTTTCCTTGAGTAAATTCAATGTTTTATCAATACCAAACTGTCCAGCCAAACTACTACTATGTTTTTTCTTTATCAAATTAGTTCTCATTGATCCTCTTGCTATGCACAATTGAATACCTTTGAACAACATATCTTCTTGAATGAAAAATTCTTCATACTTATATGGCTGATTTATAATAGGTGCTCTGCACACTCTCCACTACTTAGAAAAATCAGGATCATTTTCATACAAATGCTTCATATCATCAAAACCAAGAACTTCAATTCTCATTTCAGTCAACAAAGATCTTCTTCTACTCAATGTATCAGCAACTCGGTTAGAAAATCCACTCTTATGCTTGATCACAAATGTGAAACTCTGCAAATACTCTACCCATTTCATATGTCTCTAATTAAACTTATTCTGACTACCCAAATATTGTAAAGCCTTATGATCAGTATACAACAAAAATTCACTCGGCATCAAATAATGTCTCAATTTCTTAAGAGCTTGAATAATAGCATAGAATTCTTGATCATACACAAAATATTTCCTTTTGGCATCAATCAAATTTTCACTAAAGAAAGCAATAAGTTTACCTTCTTGAGTCAACATAGCTCCTATTGCACTTCCACTTGCATCACATTCAACTTGAAATACCTTATTGAAATTAGATAAGGATAATACAAGTAATTCAGAAACCTTTTTCTTCAAAGTCTCAAAACTCTTATCAGCTCCATCTGTCTATTTGAATTCTCTTTTGTCTTCTCTCATTGTTTCAGTCATAGCATTAAAAATAGAACTGAAATTTTTGATAAACTTCCTGTAAAAACTTTCCAATCCATGAAATGATCTTACCTGACCGACATTCTCAGGTGTAGGCCAACTAATTATAGCTTCAACCTTCTTAGGATCCATCTTCAAACCATTAGCTGAAATCAAAAAACCTAAATACACAAGTTATTCTTTCATTAAGGAACAATTTTTCAATTTTATCAGCAACTTTTCCTCTTTCAATCTCTGCAACACTTGTCTTATGTTCATCAAATTCTCTTCTCTAGTCTTACTGAATAGCAGAATATCATCCAAGTATACAATCACACATTTATTCAATAATTTCTTCAAAAATTCATTCATTGACCTCATAGATGTACTTGATGCATTAGTTAAACCAAAGGGCATAACCAACTACTCATACAAACCTTCTTTTGTCTTGAAAGCAGTCTCCCACTCATCACCTTCTCTGATTTTGATATGATGATATCCACTATTCAAATCAATTTTGGTAAAATATTTTTCATGACTCAAACAATCTATTATATCATCCATCCTTGGTATAGGAAGCCTATACTTAACTGTGATCTTATCGATTGATCTTAAATCAGTGCACATTCACCATTCTCTATTCTTCTTAGGTTCCAATATAGGTGGTACTGCACATGGACTCAAATTTTTTTTAATTAAACCCTTGTTCAACAACTCATGAAATTGTTGGTTGAGTTCTTCATTCTCAGTCAGTGTCAACTGATGTGGTACCTTGTTCGGTAAACTAGCTCCAAGAATTAGTTCCATACAATGACTAATATCTCTCATGGTGGAAAACCATCAGGCAAATTAGCTAAAATGATCTCCTTGTATTTGGTAAGAAATTTATCAACTTCTGTAGGAGCTTCATCTTTTGTATTCTTACTCAGTTTGTTATGAATCAAAGCATAACATATATCATTTATTTCCAAATCCTTAACAAACTATTTACCTATCATCAAACAAACTTTCACAGATGTACATATCTCACCAATAGATTCTTCAACCAAAGGTAACAAGATTTGTTTCTTACCATCAACCCAAATAGTATATCTATTCAGTATTCCATCATGTATATCATTTTTATCATATTGCCAAGGTCTACCCAACAAAATATCACAACAATCCATTGGCATAATATCACACAACACCTTATCATAATACTTCCTAATTTTTAGATTCACAAAACATTTCTCACTCACCATTAATATATGGTCATCCTTGATCCGTGAAATCTGATAGGGCTTCAGATGCTTTATTCTTTCCAACTACAACTTTGTGACCATCTTCTCTAACGCTAGATTCTCTGAGCTTCCACTATCAACAACTACCTTCCAAACTTTGTCTCCAACTCTACATCTGTTCTTGAACAAAATTTGCCTGATAGGATCTTGCTTATCTTTCTCACTCCAAAGTATCCTTCTGATCATTATATTTCCTTCCTTCTCAATTTCATTTGGTGATTCTTCTTGCAGCAAAGAATTTCTTCTACTACTGACTTTCTTTCTTGCATGCATACACTCAAAAGATCTATGTCTTTCTTCACCACAATCATAACAAGTTCCTTGGAACCTTCTTCTATTATAACCACCTCAAGAGTAGTTGCCTCTTCATCATAATGAACTTCCACCTTTCGATTTGGTATTTCCTTTGTCTTGATATGTGTCTAGATTTATCTTGTCTAGTTTTGATCTACTATTTTCACCATGATATCTACTTCTTCCTCTAGGGAATCTACCACCTCTTCCTCTTTTCCTTTGTTCATATCCTTTTTTCAATTTCTCCTTAGCTTTTAGGACAAACTAGTATGTTTCTTCAATGGTCTCCATCTTTACCAAGCTGATCTAGTCTTGTATAGAACTTCTTAATCCATTAAGATACCTTGCTATTCTTTCCACTTCATCTTCAACATGTCCAGATCTAATGTCTAATCTATAGAATTCCTTGGTTTAATCTTTTACCAAGCTATCTTTCTGCTTCAAACTTTGCATTCTCCTAACTAGGTTGATCTGGTAATCACAGGGTAGAAACTTGTATTTCAATTTGTTTATCATTTTGTCCCATACCTTGATCTTGTCTTTACCCTTCTTCCGATCTAATTGCAAATGTTCCCACCACAAGGATGCATGACCTTTCAACTTTGTACTTGCAATCTTTACATTTTTCTCCTTAGACACATTCTCATATTCAAAATATTTTTCCATCTCAATTATCTAGTCTATCAACTCATTAGAATCCAACTTTCCAATATACTCAAGAGGATTAAACTGAGGTGTGGACTTCAAGCTTTTCAATGCTCATAGAGATCTCTCTTCTTCCCGATCCATCATAGGTGCAGGTGAAACTTCTTCTTTCACTTCTTCAAATTCATCATCACTAACATCTTCAAAATGTCTTCCTACACACTAGGCTGTCTCAATAGCTTCCAATCTTGCAGTCATTTGTGTTAGCATATTAGCCATACCTAGATCTGCATTTCCTCGCCCACAAACCATCTTGAAACCCTCTGTAATTATAGGTCAGATCACAATCTTCTACCTCACAACCATAACAACCAACTTAGGTTAGGGCTTACAAGAAGGAACCTAGATCTCACCTTTTCTCTGATACCACTTGATGCAAGGAGGGTAGAAGAATAGGGGCCCAAGGCACTCCCATCTATCCAAACCAACTTGTAGAACAACACAGAAGAAACAACACATAAAGGGAGAGAAGGAATATCAGATCATATATTAATTCATCAAACTTATTAAATGTTGGGTTGTAAGGCCTTCCTAGTTTTGGCCATATACATTCATATGTTTACATATTAATCTTGATACATGCGAGGTCAGAGACCTACCATCTAAATTTTCTAACCCTTAATTTTCTATCTCCAAAAAATCCCCCTCAATATAAGAATAGAAAACCAAATATATACAAGAGTCCAACAAATAGGTTGGCACTCAGATCCTAAAGATCCAACATAGGAAACAACAAAGACCCAGATTTAGGTCCACACGCATCCCAATGTGAGATCCCACATTAATTACACTATGGAAATTAAATGCAGAAGTTGGCCAGAAGATCCAACATCAAAATAAACAAACCGATAAGAAGCCAACCAAGCAACAGAAACAACTTGGTGAAGAAAAACCAAGCAACATAAATGACTTAGTAAGAAGGTAACCGAGCAACAGAAACAACTGGGTAAGAACCAACTAAGCAACTAGAACATCCACTGAGACCCGTGGGTAACGCAAGATAGAAAAAGTAACCAAGAAACAACAATTACCGAGCACTTTACCGAGTAGCCTCCAACAATCTACTGAACTAAAACAAACATATTTTTGGTTGATCAGTATTTCCAAGAACCCAAGATGATCCTGCATCAAAATGACATTAGAATAGAATGTGAAAGAACTGCAAGTGTATGGAGATTCATAACTAGTCATTAATCAAATTAATGATGACTACCAAACCAAAGATGACAAGTTTATGCCTTAAAAAATGATGGTAGATGATTGGAAAAAGTACTTTGTGTTGATCACCTTTGAAAAAATTCCAAGAGAAAAGAATAGGGAAAAGGATGTCATGGCTTCTCTATCTTCATTACTTGAACTACCAGATCGGAATACTAGATATGAGTTCTTGGTGGAAGAATTGGTAAAACCTGCATTTGACTTACCTAAAACTCAACTCATTTTCTTATTGAATGGAAATTAATCACCTTGGTATGGACCTATATTTACCTATCTTAAAAACCAAGTCTTACCCTTGGACCAAACCTAAACTGAAAAGAGACATTTCATATGCCAAGCAGCCAGTTATATTATCTTATTTGACACATTATATCGCAAAAGTCTTGACAGAATGCTACTTAGGTGTCTAGAGGATGAGGAGTCAAAATTATCTTTATGTGATGTTCATGAGGTCATCTGTGGGTCTTAGAGTGGGTTGAACCTCGCTAGAAATCCTTTGCATTGGTTACTTTTGGAAAACCTTAGAGAAGGATGCTTGCCAATTTGTTAAAGTGTATCAGAAATGTCAATATCAAGGAGATATGATTCATGTACCCGCACAAGAGCTACACCTAATAATTACACCATGGAATTTTTATCAATGGTAATTTTATCTTATTGGGATGATTTATCCACCATCATCCAATGATCATAAGTACATTATAACTACAATGCAATACTTCACAAAATAGGTAGAAGTTGTGTCATTAACAACTGCAATAGGTAAACAAATATCCAAGTTTATTCTAAATCAGATCATTTGTTGATATGGTATTCATTCCATCATAACAGACAACAGAAAGTAATTAAAGAATAAGGATGTGGATGAATTGTGTGAGACATTTCACATTACACATGATTCTTCTTCAATTTACTATCCTCAAGGAAATGGTCAAGCCGAAGCAACAAATAAGAACATCCTTAAGACATTGAAGAGATGGGTTGATAATTTAGGAAGGAATTGGCTTGTAGAATTGAACCCGTAATATTGGGCCTATAGAACAAACATTAGAACACTAATGGGGGAAACACCATTCTCTTTGATCTACAGAGCAGAAGTTGTCTTACCTTTAGAGGTTGAAATCCCATTTTTGAGAGTATCTTTGCAAGGGTTGATAACTGATGAGGATTATAGGGTTGCAAGACTTCAAAAATTTGAACTATTAGTAGAACATCAAACTCAAGCCTATGAACACTTGAAAGTGTACCAAAACCAAATTTAAAGGAACTACAACAAGAGGATCAAGCCTAGAGAATTTAAAGTGGGAGATTTAGTGTTGAGAGAGAACCCTAAGAATCAAGAAGAATGAGAAAAGAAAGGGAAATGGGAATAAAATTAGCTAGGACCCTTTGTTATTACTTCTTGTTTTGGCATGGGAACATACAAATTGGCTAATTGTGAAGGAGATGAGCTACAAGAACTTATCAATAGAATTCACTTGAAGAGGTTTTATATCGGAGCAAATGAAAGTGTATAGGTTGAAAGAGTATCAGACATAAGTGTATCCGATGAGATTAGCATCATTCTTTGTACATAATAAAAGTTCAAAATCCCCAAAAAAATAAGAAAATTTCAAAATGCAAATAAATGAGGAAAGACCAAAAATTCAAAAACAATGGAAAAGTAGAAAAGCATAAAAAGAGGAAAATTGAGCATGAAGAAAGAAAAAACATTCAAAAGATCAAAAAATGTTGTCTTGGTGAAAACCTAGCAAATAGGTGCCTTGATCATTTCAAAAAAAAAAAGAAAAAATCAAGAAAAAATAGAAAAAGAGAAAAGTGTCTTGGTAGCAAAAAAAGGAAAAAAGAGCAATAAATTCAAAAGGTGAAAACCTGGCAAATAGGTACTTTTTGATCCCTTAGGTCTTTCCTAGTTGCATTTGTACATATTGCATTTTCCATCTCATTGTTTATATCCTTGCATCTATCATTTGTACATAGTCATAATAAAGACTTTGAGCTGCATTGTTAAAGCCTTTGTCACATATCATATTTCATTTTCCCTGATTACACATGGTTTCATATTCACTTAGGGGAAGAATTAGTTTTACACAAAATGGATTCAATAATGACACCTTTCAGTCACATCACATGAGAGATTTTCAAAACTTGAACGGATAGACATTTTTGAACCATTAATTTATATCATTATTCAACCCAGACATTTGATCTTGAAACTTGATCCTTGAGCTTCATGACCTTATTATCAGGATTAAAATATGACAAAACCTAACAAATTAGAATGAATGGAATTCTATTGAAAATATTGATACAATACAAGCACTTGAAGTTTTTGATGATGTTAAATGAGTCATGTTATTTTTAGATAATAAATGATGTTGTGACTAGGTTGGTGATGATGAAGACATAATATTTTTCTTGATTTCTATGTGACTGTTTTGAGGAACATCCACCAAAATATGTGAATTCATCTAATGAAATGGTCATCAAAGAATCATCAAGGACATTCATATATGGAGGAGGTTTGCCCTTTGTTTTTTTACACAAATAGATACCTGGATATTTAGATTTTCCATATCTTAATACCAACATCCAATTGCAACATTGAATCTGATGAAACCGCTATTCAAACTCTCATAGTTGATTTTTCAACTAGTGAGGGTTGTACTAGTTTCAACTGATTTAAATTCTGATGAAAGAAGTATTCATATTATCATGGTGTGGTTATCAAATCAGTGATGATTGTACTTGCTCCTAGTTCACAAAGGCTCAATGATGAAAGAATATCTTCTTTTGCATTTCTTTTGCAAGACAAAGTGACAATTAGTTGCATTTCATTCTTAGATTAATTGCATTTAGGGGATTTACTAAGTTCAAGGGGGTTAATTATTCAAAGAGTTGATATCAATTTCCTTATTCAAATCAATTATGGAGACTTTCTTGTGCATTTACCATTGCATTCATTAATCATTAAACAATATTTACAACTTATATATCGTTAAACATTATGCATTATGCAAAATCATTAAAGGAATTTCATCATTCATATAGGTACATCTCATAGATATATTGCATTATCAAAATACAAAAAAAGAACATGCATTCATTTAAGTACATTGCATTACATTTACCATTTAGATCTGCATACATCATCAATTAAAAGAATTTAGAAGTGGACTTGCATACATTTTTTAATCATCTAACTATGTCATATATAAGGTAATTCATCCATAACATGTAAAATAAAGTGCATCATAATATCATATAGAATCATATTATCAAAGAAATTCTCATATATCATCATATCATGGAAATCAAAAAGTGATCAAGTCATCACAACAAGTGCACATCAAATGTCTATCATATTAAAGCAACATCATAGCAAAAAGGTACATCAAAGTCCTGACCAAAATAAATACATCTAATATATCAAACAATGCATTTGGTCCAATGATATGTCAATATCAATCATGACCCGCTAGGGCCACCTACTACATCTCATGTCCATGTATCACCTATTGTATCACCTCTACCCCTTGGTCCATCCAGATCTATGTCTGATGATCTATTAGGTGCAGTAGGAGGAGCTCAACTAGAACTAGAACCACTAGAAATATGATCCATCCTACCCATAAATGCCTGCATCATAACTCCAAACTGATCTATCCTCAAGGTAACTATAGCCAACCTAGTCTGCAATCCCTGAACATCCTACTCCAATCTAGTAATAGTACCTGGCTGCATTGGAACCTGTGGCTGTAATGGAACCTGTGGCTCCAATGGAACCTGAGGACCTATAGGCACATGCTATGCTGGAATCTGTGGACCAATACCTTTCCTGGCCTGAACAATCTGAGCCTTTCTCATGACTCTATATCAACATTATCCCTATACTACTGCTAGTACTAGATGTACTAGTCTCATAACATAACCACCCCCTCTGGCTCGAACATGACCACCTCTCATCTATGGACCTGCTTGTCCTCTACCTCTGCCTCAAACTCACAGAGGAGCTCCCCAAACCCTAGGAACTCTAGGTACCCTTTCTAATCTACCACCTCCTCATCCACCACCATCGACATCATCATCATCTAAAGGATCATCTACATCTACAATCGGCTCACTAGGATCAGTGAATCGTAGAAACTATGTCAAGAAAACCAATGTGTATAATATTTAGACATCACAACATCTCCTATATGATCACACATGTCCCCCTGAACATACCCTAACCCATCAATCTCATCACAAGTATATTGGAAGTCAACCTAAGCACCCCACATAGATCTCTTTGCCTAAACTTGAGCATATAATTTTAAATCCTGCAGCATTGTCCTGTACTCTCTCGTACAGTCGAGATGCTCTATAAAATAAAATTCTCTCAATCAGTAGTGGTAACTGACTTATCATCCATCATGGTGAAAACATGTAAGGCAACTCATCATCATCCTCATGCTAGGCCTCACATCCCAGGTATGGTCTCCATATGACCTAATCTATGTCATCAAGCATACGCCTCCAAAAATATAACTTGCCTAGCTGAGGCTGGACAACCATGCCCTTATATAAGTATGTATAAGGCCATGCAAGATCTCTATGTCTAGTAGAAATTGGCCTCAAAATGGGGATATTCTCCCATGTCCACAACTGTAATAAAATAGCTCCCACTAACAGTGTGATACTCATTGTGTATACAACATGATGTAACTTGTGATATAACTATGCAAGCACGTAGGAACCCCAATCATATATCTATGGATCGTTATCATATCCTCAAGAATCTAACCCCAACCTACAAAAAATCCATGTCCTTGATGATCTGGTAACAATAATCTATTGATCAATGCACCTAAAACTGCAGGAAGATGTAGGAAATAAATAAACTCTACCCATGGATTACTATCATCTCCAATTTTAGGATCTTCAAAGACCCATCTACACACATCACCATCATAAACCTAATCGTAGTATACCCGCTCTCCTCAATTTGGGATCTTCAACAGCCTATACACATCCTCTAGCATGATAGTCATCTCTCCTAATGAAAAATGGAAGGTATTATGGTCAGAGTGCCATTAATGCTCTATCATAGCTATCAATAACCCTCAGTTCATCTAGAACTAGGGCAACACAAGAAGGAAATACAAACCATAATGACCGATAACACATATCTCATGCCCAGTCAACTGATACACCATGTCTGAAAGCCAAGATGGTAGGCCCCAGACATACAACTTCTAAAATTGTGTTTGTTTTTCTAATCAAGTGAATTCAATTAGTATCATTATTTTAGTGGATTATTCTAAATCAATCAAAACATCGAATCAACCTATCACTTTTTTTAGAACATAAACTATTTTTCCTAACTCTATATCGTGAGAAGGGGAAATACATCAGTTATTTTATCCTACCCTATCTAATTGATATTTTAAACATCCATCTAACTAATTATCCTAAACATCCTAAACACTTTGTTTCATCACTCAATCAAACCTACACATCTTTGCAATCAATTCAATATCTATTCTATCTGAGATGATAAAAAATGATCAAGTTTTTCATTCTTCTTTACCTAGGCATCATTTTTCCTACCTATACATGCTATTTTAGGTGGCTTACACATCATTTTGGATTACGTGTTCCTTCAAACATCCTACGTGATACTTTATACATCATATATGTCATTTGGCTTAGTACACGATATTTCATATCATACACACAACTTAATCGTTTGTATGTGCTACTTGATTCTAGGTTTTTACCTAGGGGTTTATACATGGCATTTTATCTATCCTATGCGTTAAAATAAGAGTTTTCCAAGTGCAAATTCACTTCTCCTACACGCTACTTGGCTACGCATACGTGTTACTTAGTGTTGGTACACAAAATTTAAACTAACCTATGCGTTACTTGGCAAAATTTTCACACAAAAACCCTAATTAGGAGTGAAATGATCATTTCAAAGCATTAATTATAGTAATAAATGCACTAAGAGGTTGGAAACACTCACCGAAGGTCCATAGTCAGTCGGCCTCTGATATTTGTGTCCTCACTTGAATCGATGCTTAGGAATTGGGACCACCATCGTCAAATTCTCCAAAGGGCTCAAAGAACAAATGTGGGGTAAAAAGTGCAAATAGATGGTAACAATGACGTTTTTACTGCTATCTATACTTTTTGACCTAATTTAAAGAAAATTTTCACCCTTTCTTGCTTTAAAATTAAATTTTTTTCATCACTGGGGCATTTTGCGATCAAACAGACATCATTGTTTTCCAAAATGAAATCAGGATTGACCTAGTACTCTCATTTTTCAACATCTTTTTGCCTTTGATATCAATTCTATTTTCATTTTTGAGGGGGCATCATATGGTAAAAACATGATTTTTCATCACGGTTTTGCAATGATGTTTTAATACTGGGGTGCTCAAATTTTAATTTGTTATGAGTGGGGCATTTCTTGGTTGTTCATCATCAGTTCTTTAAATTAGGTTTTTGCATCAGGCATTTCATTTCAAATCAAGTTATCAAATCAGGTCATCAAATCATATTAATCAATCAATCAAGTATCAGTTAATCAAATTAGGACATCAATTTTCTTTAAATCAATGTGCTTCGCACATCAATTCAAAAAGGGCATTTGTAGACACCTAAATTTGGTCAGGTGTTCTAGTCAAATCAAATGTGTATTAATTAAATCAAATGGGACTAAGTCAAATCAAAATCAAAGGATTAATTAATAGAAACATCAATTAATTAAATCTAAGCCTAAAAGGGATTAATTAAAATTATGTAATTGATTCAATCAATTAGTTATATAGTTTAAATCAAAAATCAAATTCAACCCATTCCCTTACATGGCTAATTTAATTAATTAATTGAATTAGTTAAATCCTATTTTCTTTCAACAAATGAGAAAATAAATTAAAGAGCCAATGAGAATCAAGAATTGAAATCACGTGGATCACTCCAAACTTTGCAATCTTGATCACTCATTTGATCCTTTAACATCCTTACCACTCAATTTGTCTCTTTGTCCCAACCTTTGAGACCAACATTTAAATGGTCTCTCCATTTGAAACCATTTAAAAGCCTTCAACTCAACCAAGCTTGGATCATGATCAACGTAACTCTACCCCCTACCCTTGTGAAATCCTATAAATACCGTGCATTTTGAGAGAATTAAGGATCCTAGACATTCATGAGAAATTGCATCTATACTATAGAGAAATCCCTTTGAGATCATAAGCATTTTGAGCATAATAGTGAATTGTGAGAGAAAAATTGAATGAATTGCTTGACAATTTAAGGAATTTGAGAGATAGATTAGGCATATTAATCATCATTTATCATTCTAGGACTCTCACTAATGGAGATTAAGGCTGAGAGCTTCATTATCATGCTTAGTTAGAGAACCATGGAATGCTTCTTCTTTATTTGTTAATTATTTGCTTAAATTTAGATTATCTTTCCATAGAATTGATAGTATTCAAACTAATTTCATGAAGGTATTATTCACATATACACACTATCATACAAAGATAGAGTACTAAAACCTCCAATAAATAAATTTCGCTAAACATGGCAGCAACCACGTTTTGGGTAGATGCAAAACGATGTGCCTACAAAACCACCTGAAATTCAGAATTCAAATAAAGCTATGAAATTAAAACCCACTGGTTGAAATCCACCCAAAAGTATAAAACCACAATAAATTCTCATTTCTAGGCACACACAAAAATTTGGGCAGCATAAAACTTCTAAAACCTCAAATCACAAAGTGGAAAAAGCATAAACGCTCATACAAAACCAACTGGATAATGAAATGATACAAAAATGTGGGGGAATACTAATTCTCAGCCCACATATCTATTGAATTTTATTTTTCTCGAAACAATGAAGTAAAATGAGAGATATAGAAAGCCCTACCTTCCATGAACGATAAAAAACAAGAAAAGGAACAAAATAATAGACACTACAAAAGAACACACGACTTCACGAGAAGATGGAGATTTGTGGCACGAATCCAATGAGCCGCTAAGCAAAAAAATCAGAGGACCCACTCATTCCCAATAAATAAAATTTGAATCTCCCCATAAGAGGTTTTGGAGCGAATTCCCATTTTCAAAAGCATGAAGTGTGGAAAATGAAATTTTTCTCATAATATAAAGTCACTTTTTCAAAATGACTTTCAAATAGATTATTTAAATAATTAAATAAACTATTTGACCATTTTTCCAAACTAAATAAATCGATCCCAGATATTTGGAATCTAAAGATGGAAAATTAGCTGTTACATAATAATAATATTGAAATCCCCAAAATACATTAAAATTAACATTTTAATTAAATCATTTGCGATAGATGCAGGAACTTTTAAATGCATAGGTACGCTCACGGGTCTAACACAAAATGCATAATGAATTTGATTTACCAACACATATAGGAGGGAATAACATAATAATCATGGGTACATCATTGATACAAGAATGATATTGGCTCAATATACAAGGCCAAAGCTACTATCTCCTGGTGCCACTTCTGGGGACATAGACACACTCTCAAATCCTGCAACTTAGGATGAATGTATCTGGTACATCTTCACTGAAACACACAAATATAAAGTGCAGCTACTCATAATATATAAATATTTTAAGCACATATAATACCTTATAACAATAGTGAAGGAGAGCGATACATCATTTGGATCTCATGAATGAGTAACTACGACTATGTCTCACTTTGTACTGGCACAAAGGGAAAAAAGTATATCAATTATACAGTAAAGTAGTAAATATCATATCATTAAGTCATTATTAAATTCAAACTAAAATAATTAAAATAATCATTTTATGACATGTGAGCATAATCAGTGAAAGTACATTACTGAATTATCTAACCATATAAAAGGAAACATAATCAGATATCCATGGTAATAACATATTATCTCAAAGAATCATCATATAGATATAATCAAAATAATAATAATAATAGCATAATCTAACAGAAAAAAAACAATGTTGCAGTAACCAAAATATCATACGATAATCAAATGCATCAAATCACATAGGTACTCATGGAATAACATTGTAATACAACCATAATCTTGTATCCACTGGTGAAAACCTCAATAATACCATCAAATCACATCAAAATCCAAACAAAGGAAGATACCAATCATAACCACAACAACAATCTCAGAATGAACACAATAATCAACTGTATTGGGTGCATCTCACAATGCCAACATAAAATTATAACATAGTAATAGTCACTACGTCACAAGATCAAATCAACCAATCACAAATGAGCAACAATAAAGAATCCAAAGATTAATCAAGGAATTACCAAATATCTCATCCAACTACACAGAGGCATACATAAGGTCGAAGGCACATCCATTAGGACGTCATGAAGAAAGGAAATGGGAGACCCATTATACCTTATCTACACATGGAACTAAATCAGGCTAAATGATTGGTATAGAAACATGTGTGGATACTAATGATTGATAACCAAGAAAAATTGCAAATGGAATATGACCTATTAACTATAAATTTCCCTATTGTAGGTATGTTGAACATATGGAAGACTATCCTCTATTTGGTCATCTTTCTAAGGGTGGAATGCAGTACACTTTTTAATTTTGTGTCTAGCTTTACCCATAGTGAAGACCAGAACTTACTAATGAATATACTATCCCTATCTAACATAATTTTGTTTGGAAGATCAAAAAGAACCCAAACATGCTCAAAGAAGATATTTTTAGTGTCCTCTATATAAATTTCCTTTTTACAAGCCACTCTTATTTCCATCTTTTAAAATATAACTACCACAACATACACACAATCATGCCCCTATCTAGTGGTAGAATGACTAGACATATAACCCATAGAAACTAAATGCCAAGGTTTTTCTTGAATAGGAAGTAGTGAATATAAACCTAACTTACATTTTGCAAGATTTATTATAGCACATGTCGTACAATCTTGAATGTATGAAATTATAGAATTCTTCATTTTTTACTATTAAAAATATCTTTGGAGTATAGTATAGTCTTACCTATTCCAAAATGACCTTCAAACTTGTTGTAGTGAGCTTCCCATATCAACTTATTGCATTACACATTGAGCACATAGATTTATCCAAGGGGGTAAAGCATACCATCTTGCATAGAGAAATCATTCACATGTGTATCATCTACAATTTGAGTGTAAATTGTTAACCAACTGATGGTAATGATGATGAAGACCGAGTTTAGTAGAATACAAGCAAGTAGAATAGTCAGATCAGTTTTCATTTTGTCATTGATGTCAAGAAATTAATTTATATTTTATATTAAGTTTCCATATCATTCGGAGAGGAACTTAATTGGGCATATAATAGAGATCAGACAATGATAAGGTACTATATGTATAATTGATTTTACTTAACATTTGATGTTGTTAAGTTGGTAAAGAAGAGAGGTCAATTGGGTAAAGGGAACAAGCCTAGTTACCGAGAAGTGATAAGCCTATTGGTAAAGGGAAGTGTTAGTCAGTCAAGAAAAGAAAAGTTAGTCATCAAGCGAAGTTGAAAACTAAGCAAGGTTGGTAACCGAGAAAAGTTAGACACCGAGTGTAGATAGTCACAAAGTCAATGAGCATGGAACAGACTTTGAACGGAGATTGAATTCAAGGAGCTAAACAAATTTAATGCAAAGGCATGGAGATCAAGAAGATGCTAAGGGAAAATGTGAAGTTTGTTACAAGATCTACGATCATGAAAATTCAAGTTCAAAATGTGAGATGAGGATTAAGCGATAAAAGTAAAGTTGTGAGTTCCAAGAAAAGTTCAAGTCACGAGGAAAAGGTTAATTGTTTAACCGAGTTGCAGATACATTGAATAATTTCATAAGAGATGATTTGATGAATGAACACAGTTGAATGAATACCTAATCAATGAGATTAAGAGTAAAAATAGAGGCCTATTTAATTATGAGTCTATATATTAATATAGAGATGCTGGCGAGTTGAAGAGTTGAAGTTCTACCAAAAAGAGTAGTGAAAGAGGTGGAGATCCAGTCCACAAAAGAGACTGATGAGTTGTTGATGTCAATAGTTTTAGAGAGTGCACAAGGGACCTAATTAAGCAAAAGATAGTTGCAAAATCATAGATCAAATCAGTACATTATTTCTTATTATGTGTGTATATTTGTGTACCTGTTATCTGCAACACAACACTTCAATAAGTCATTCTGTTAGTGAGAAACAAGGGTTAATGAACATATAAACCATAACTTCAACTTATTTCTTTCTAACTAGGATGAGTGTAGCAAATAACATAAAATACCTCAGATTATGCTAAATACCAGTGACATAAACAACCTAGCATGAAAGATTTAGTTTAAAAACAACTATTCAACTATTTAGCATGCATATTACTCTACAATGGATATTATAAACATATGAGAAAGTGACTAATGGAGTGTGTATGAAGCTATGAAGAAATGGGTAGCATAATAATGCTTTGATATCCCTTCAAAATCTTGGCATAGCAACACTACAATTCAACATTTTGAGGCTTATTATGAGCTCTAAATCCCTTCAATTTATAGAGGAATGGGAGAGAGAGAGGGGAGACAAGGTTCATTAATGGAGCCCCTAAGGTCATTAATGAGATGTAAGAGCCATTAATTCCTTGGGCATTAATGAGGGATGGGCAAGAGGGAATATCCATTAAGGGTTATTAGTGACATTCATTTAAGAGGAATGGGGGAGTGTAAGACTCAACTTGGCAATTTGGTCCTTTAGGAAAGTCATGCTTGAGAAAGTTGACTTTCTCAAGTGGGTTGAGTTGTTAATCATTCCTTAATAGAATGTGACAACTTTAGGAGGTGGTTTAGGGTAGAATTAGAATTAGGATTAGATTAGCAAGGGTGGAATGGGTTGAGATGGGTTAGAACCCAGGGTAGAAGTGGTTGAGATAGGTTAGGTTAGGGTTTAAGGGAATATAAATGAAATGAATTAAACTTATTTAATTCATTTAAAATATAGGAATTAATTATTTAAGTATTTTATTTCTTTTTAATAATTAAGGGGACTATAGCCATTTTAATTAAATTAAATAGGCTATGGGAATGGGTTCATTTACAAGTGTGTAATTGATTTAGGGATTTATTTATTTTCTTTATAATTAAATACTATAGCCATATTTGAGTTTGATTTGATTTAATTGGTTTGAATTGATTTAAATTATATGGCTATAATAGTTAATATAATTCAGTGATAAAAAAAAATCACCTAGGACATTAAATTTGATTTCAAGAAAGAATTATGCCAAGCAGTAACAAGGTCGTTTGGACATAATTGGGGGTATGATCTCACTTAGGGAAAATAGGGTCCATAGTTGGAACAGACCAAATTCAGGTGGTTACATTTTCCCCTCTTTGAATTGATGTGTAAGCAGCACATTGATTCAAAGAAAGTTTTTGATTTTTACTTTAGAAAGATTGAGAATTTCGTTCTTGGTTGTTGAACAAAAATTTGATGAGATTAGTCTCGCACTTGATCGAACAAAACTGATAGAATTGATCTTGAACTTGGTTGTCATCCAAAGATCAACAAAAGATTTTAAAGATACCAATTCTAAACTTGGTTTTCATCCAAAGATTGATAATACTGTTTCTGAACTTGGTTGTCATCCAAAAAGCTAGTATGAAGCTGCCAGGAGCTTAATAAGAATCTTTTAAAGTGAGGAAACACAAGATATCCAGCTTATGAGAGCCAAATCTTTCTATCCAACAGTTTCAACTTTAGTCAAGGAAACTGTCATGCCCCTAGTTTGTTTGATAACGAAGTCATTTTAATGTTGTTTCGAGCAAAATTTTAATTGATG
Source organism: Thuja plicata (assembly GCA_018584345.1). Lineage (NCBI taxonomy): Eukaryota > Viridiplantae > Streptophyta > Pinopsida > Cupressales > Cupressaceae > Thuja > Thuja plicata. Next base: position 654,171 of record MU224400.1, read on the forward strand.
ATAGTGTGATCATGCCCCCTCGAGAATGAAATCGAAGGAAAAGAATAAAATCTCTCTGTTTGAAATGATGTATCACTTGTAAGAAGCGGGTAGGAAAAGAAAGAATGGAGTAGAAGTGAGGAAAAGATGGTGTATTTAAAAATAAATACACAATTACCAAGTTAATTACGTGAAAATGTGAGTGATGAGACTGATAAAATGATGTTAGGCCAAGATTTATGATAAAATGTACATTTGGACAGATTCTTGGAATAAATGAAGCAAATCTGCAGTTTTTGAAATTGTCGTAAGAATGATACTGTGCTACAGAAAACATCCTAGGTAGCTTCAATTTGGTTCTCGATTGATCAAAAGGAGAACAAAAATGTAGTTGTAGTTGTCTAGGAGGAGTTTCAGAACTCCCAAATGGCTCAAAAGACCAATATAAGCCTCAAAAATTACCATTTCACTATTCATTCACTTTCCTCCATAGTAATTCTGAGAGCTCTACAAAGAAGATGGTAGTCACTATGAGGAAACATTGTTTCGAGATGAGCCATTGACATTAGTACTTGGCCGACTACCCACCGCCGGTAAGTGCTCGTAAAACTACCTCATAAATTTGCAAATTTCAATTTCAAGAATTTTTGTAGCTTTTACAGCCCCTTTAATTTTGAATCACATCCAGGATTTTGGATCACAACCTGTAAAACCTGTGTCATATCTGGGATATCCTAGATCGCATCCAGTTTCTCTAAATTTCTGTGTCGCATCCAGGGTACTCTGGATCGCATCCTATTTTCTCATTTTTGTCTTGTTTTGTATGCTATATTGACTTTGTTTCGTACCCAGTCATTTTAGGCTCATACCCTATTTTTAGGGTTGCATCCCATATGTTGGGGATCACACCCAAGATTCTCCATCGCATCCGTTATACCTTGGATTACATCCTGTAAAATAGATCCCACCCTGTTGGTTTAGGATCATATCTGGTTTATAGAGTTAGGATTTTTATCCTTTTGATCTAGTTGTGTGTTGCAAACTTTGAATCACTTAGTTGATCAGGATACTACATCTCCTTGTTAGATAGAAAATAGATTTCACCTTTGTATGTGTTAAAAATAGGTATATTTTGAGGTATTCTCCTTTAGAGGCACATATCCAGGTCATGTGCTTGAGTTATTTGGACTGATTTATGATGCTGAGTAGTCCATAGTGATCTGATGTGGATTACATTCATTGATAGGTTTACCCAAGATAGGGGTAAACCGAGGGTTGTTGACTGCTCTGGCCGAGAGATGACACTTAGAGCACAACACCTTCCATCTTCTGATTGGGGAGATCATAGTGACTCCAGAGGACGTATAGCAGATACTACATATGCTAATTATGGGCCAGGAGCTATACTTTGAGTCGAGAGGTGGCGTGGCCATTGGTGCTTCACGTAGATATTTCTAGGACAACACCATCGATTGGAGATACCTGTCATGGGACTATATGGTCTATCATTATGATTTCTTATCTATGTACTTAGCTGGTCTGATAGGTGGCATCTTGATGCCAGACAGAGGTCAACATGGATTCATGGTTGGCTGGGTAGGTATGTTAGAGAAGATGGTTACCCAGAGATAGAGATTTGCATGGGGCAGTTGTATTTTAGCCAATATGTATCAAGAGTAGCATGAGATAGTATACCATTACACTTGGAGCATGACCATTGGGATTTTGATTCTTCAGATCTGGGTCTGGGAGAACATCTTTGTTACATGGCCGATTGTAGATATATAAAGGGCACCTAAGCAGCCCTATGTATACATGTATGTTGGCCTTATTCAGCAGCCCCATCTGGGCAAAGTCGAGTATTGGCACCATCTTTTTTATGATATGATTGAGGTCATTTGGTGACCATATTTAGACTACAAGGAGTGGACCTCAAATGCACAGCAGGTACCCTTTTTATTTCAGAGCCGATATCTTATTATGAGGACTAGATATATCATAGAGTGGTTTATCCATACCTGAGTGCTGAGATAGTATGACTGTCAATAGGGCATGATATAGGATGTTACTGTGTATGCACAGATTTGAGATGAGGCAGCATTGTGGGGTGCTCAGTTACAGTATGAGATAGCTGACCAGGAGATCCGTGATATGGTCGGAGTAGGTTGGGATCTCTACCCTGATGTTGTTGATGTAGGTGTCTCTGATGGATTTCTACGGAGATGCTTCAATACCCTTTTCCTTGTTTCACTATACCTGAGGAGATCATTCCTCACATAGAGGATCCTTTGGATTATGATCCTGAGGATCATCTAGCCAGGGGGAGAGGAGGAACACAGAGAGATAGGGCCTCAAGTAGACATGGAGGTTGGGATGGTGTTAGGGATGGTAGAGATGGCAGGCATCTTCCTCTTGATGAGGATGATGATGGAGATGATAGGGGTGGTGGTGCAATAGGTGGCCACGCAGAGGTTGCCAGTGGGATTGGGAAGGGTCAGCATACCCGATTTAGATTTTTAGCCCCACAGAGAGATCGTGGTCCACTCCTTACTAGGGATCAGTAGAGATAGAGACAACAAAGATCATAAGCTAGACCACAAGATAGGGGACAGGACATGTCTCAAGATCAGGACATAGGTAGAGATGGAGATCCTCTTTCTAGATGTGAGCAGGAGAGGGAGTAGCTGAGGGCCCATATTATAGCTTTAGAGGCCAGAGCGATAGCAATAGAGGCTAGGGCTATAGTAGAAGATTAAAGAATTGCTATATCAGATGCCTTTCTTAAAGATAGAGATAGGGAGATGCAGAGACTCCGTATAGAGAGAGACGTACAGGCCCGAACAACTACTCATTAGGGATAGAGGGCTGTGTATTATTATGCTCTATACCATGCAACAGTGCCAGAGGGGCAGAGGGCAGTATCTTTTTCATAGTTAGCCCAGTAGTCTGAGGGGGAATTGCCTCCTCCTCCTCCATTTGTACCTCCTCCTCCTCCTCCACTAGATCAGGGAGAGGGGGGAGCCAGAGCTGATTATTTTGTCATATTTTGTATATCTGAGTTTACATTGTATATCTGGATCCTGCTGAGATCCATTTTTGTATATGACATTCTTACATGTATATTTGATTCATCCTATCTCACTGACACACTGATACTCTTTATGCATTTTGTTCCATATTTTGATCTGTACCATATATATATCTGATGCAACTTCTTGATCTTGATATGTTGCATGGGTTCTTGTTTCTTTGATAGATTTTATTTGCACATGTAATGATATCTTGGTCTCTTGATGAGTTAGATTTAGATGATGACATCATTTTTTGATTTAGTTTTGATTACTGATATAAATATGTTTTAAATGATATTGATGTGAAGATGCAAATGTATTTTTCTTTTTCTTTTCCCTTTCATGCAATATAGATGTATGGATGCACTTTAGGATGAAAAAGTAAAAATGCAATACATGGACGCTTTGTTTTAGTATTTTCCTATTGCTTCTTTTCATGAATACAAAATGTATGCTATGGATGTGCAACGATAGATATATCAGTAATATGGATGATGTAATTAACTTGATTTAGAAGAAGAAAATTGAATTAATTTAGAGCTCAAAATGCTTTTAATGTTTCTCCTTTTCTTGTTTATATTCCATGCAATTTGTCAAAAATGTAATGATATGCAGACTCTTAGGACTTTGTCAATGGTATGCAAATGTATAGCTTTGTATCATCATTGAGAACTCTTTCAGAATGGATACCACCTAATAGTACAACCATCACTAATACCCACTGATAGTATGATAATATGAATACTATGTTTTATTGAAATGTCGAAAATAGACTTAGGCATCAAGGCATAGAATCTAGGATAACAAAATAGTCACCTTCCTTTTAATATACCAGATTCTGAGTAAGGTAAGATATTGGACCCGCAATGACCTTGAAAATTCATATCCTTGGGTACATTATGATTCATATGCCTTAGTGATAATTTGGATTGGAAAACAAAGAGGGAAATTGTTTCAACCTCACTGTAGTTTACACATAATGAAGATCGAGATATATGCAGCTATCCACCCATAGTGGCAGCTCTTACCATAAACATCTAAGTTAGGTGAAATTCATAGGATCATTTGGAACAATCACCATACGCAAAAAAACCAAGAAAACATTATGCCCACTGTCCTTGCGACTCTTTGTTTTTGCGCAGACGTCATTGAGTAACTAAGATGACATAACAAATCATCAATTGTGAATCAATCAAATAAAATTCATAATTACTTAGATGCCCCTAGTTGAAAATATCATCAGGTCATAAAATAATTATAATCAACCCATTATCAAACTATGTGTTTAAGTAGTACTTGTTCATTCATTTGTCAAACATAGTAAAGATTCATCAATCAGAAAATTGGAATATAAGAAATATGGTGTTTTCATTCCTGTGTGTTGATAGGATAATCCGTTCATGTTTGTGATCCAATATAGCCTTGTAGGAATTTGGTTAATGTAAATGCCATGTATGGATATGTGATGTTTGAAAAGACACCCTTGTTTTGGAAAGTGACATTGTTTTGCATGTATCAAGAAACATTGTGTTTGTGGGCTAAACCATCATAGAGAAACCTAGCAACTACAACCTACAATACTAGCAAAGATGCCCCCCGGTGTAGAATGACCTATTCCTAAGACATAAATGTAGATAAATCCCAAGCAAGGATAAGATAGCCATTTAGGAAATGAAGTTAGCATATGAGCACAGGTGTAATTTATGAAGGCTCAGTATTAGTAATGAATTTATAGATGGAGCGCAGAACACAAGTGACACCTGATTGCTTGGTTTTCACCACTTGGCAAGATTCTTTTCTTTTTTTTTTGCTACCAAGATGTCTGTTTTACCAGATTCTTATCAAGGCACTTTTCTCTTTTTCAAATTTTTTTTGCTATTTTTTCTTTTTTTAAATGTTTTTGTAGTATCAAGGCGCCTGTTTACTAGGTTTTCACCAAGGACACCCTTTTTGTAGGACCTGTTTCATTGTTTTTGTATTTCTTCATGATCAATTTTCTAAATGTTTTTGGTATTTTGTAATAAAAATTTGTTGTACAGGCTCTGCTAGCCAAACATTAAGTGTAGAACCGCTTCAAATGTAGAGTGTTGATAGGATCTGGAAGATCATATCCCTCAGGTGTAGCTAGTTGATAAGCTCCAGTCCCAAAAGTAGAAGTGATAACATAAGGTCCCAACTAATTAGGTTCAAATTTTCCTTTCTGCTCTCTGTTAGGCTAGTTCTTAGGATTCTCTTTGAGGATGAGATCTTCCACTTCAAATTTGCATGGTTTGACCTTCTTATTGTAGCCTTTGGATATACGTGATTGATACACTTTGAGGTGGTCAAACACCTATTGTCTGCACTCATCTAGTAGGTCCAGAGAATTCACCCTATCTATGCGGTACTGGTCATTAGTAACCAGACCTTGTAAAGATATCTGCAAAGATGGGATTTCAACCTCAATAGGTAGTACTTCTTTAGTGCCATAGACTAGAGAAAATGGTGTGGCTCTAGTTGGTGTTCTTATGCTTGTTCTATAGACCCATAGTGCTGAATTTAGTTGTAGATGCCAGTCTCTGCCAGACTTTCTCACATTTTGGTGTAGGATCTTGAGAATAATTTTGTTTGATGCCTCATCCTGTCTGTTACCTTGAGGGTAATAGATTGAGGAGCAGTGTTGAGTGATATGGAATTGTTCATAAAGGTCATCAATGTCTTGATTTTTAAATTGGCCCCCATTGTCCGTTACAATTGAAGAGGGTATCCCATATCTACAAATAATGTAGTTCAAAATGAACATAGCCACTTGTTTGTCAGTGGCTTTGATTAGTGGCATGGCCTTGACCCACTTTGTGAAATACTCAGTGTCTGTAATGATAAATTTATGACCATTTGAAGAATTGGGATATATTTGTCCAACCAAGTCAAAGGCCCATTGCTGAAATGGCCAATGTATGATAAAAGGTATAAGTTCTCTGGTAGGAGCATGGATGAGATTCCCATGTGTTTAGAATTTAAGACATGCTTTTGAGAATTGAATAGCATCTTTTTCCATGGTAGGCCAGTAATAGCCTACTCTGAGCAGTTTCTTCACTAATGAAAAGTCATTCGAGTGTGATCCACATACACCTTCATGGACTTCTTTTAATACTAAATTGGACTCTTCAAGTTCTAAACACCTAAGAAGCGTACCATTGAGACCTCATCAATATAGGTTTTTAGTGACAAGTACGTAATGCGATGCTATCCTAATCAGGGATCTTTTCTCATTTCTAAATAGATTATTAGGGATGGTTTGGTCAGAAAGGTAAGCAATGATATTGACATACCGAGATTGGTCTAGGGTATTCAAATCACATATTACCTGGTATTTAGGGGTATCAAAGGTAAGATAGGATAGTTCTTCCACCAAGAATTCATAGAGGAATTGATGTTCTTCCAATTGTAACATGGACACCAAGGTATCCATAGTGTCTATAGCTAATTTGTTCTCTGATCTTGGTATCTGTTGGAATGTGATGAATACAAAGTATTTCTTCAGGTCATCAACTAGTTATTTGTAGGGCATCAACTTCTCATCTTTTGTTTGATAATCCCCATTGACTTGATTGATAATTAGTTGGGATTCACCATATACGTGTAACTCTATGATCTTCCATTCTATAGCTAGCTTAAGGCCATTTACCAATGTTTCATATTCTAAAATATTATTGGTGTATGGAAACATCAATTTGTAAGATTTGGGAATCTTGTAACCTTGAGGAGTTATGAATAGAACTCCCGCTCCAGAGCCGTGTTGAGTGAATGAACCATCAAAGTACATCTTCCATAGATATTTAGTCAAATGCATGATTGTTTCATTAGGGAATTCAATTAGCAAAGGTTCATCATCCTAAAGTGGTGAATCAGCTAATTGATCTGCAAGGACCTATCTTTTGATAGCTCTTCGTTTGACATATTCAATGTCAAACTCACTTAGAATTAGGACCCATTTTTCCAAACATCTTGTTAACGTTGTTCTTCTCAAAAGATACTTTAGAGGATCAATTTTAGTAATGAGCTTCACTGTATGAGAGAGCATGTAGTGCCTCAATTTTTGTGATGCGAAGACGATTGCTAAGCATGCTTTTTCAATAATGCTATAATTGAGCTCATAGGTGACTTGTGTTCTACTAATTTAATAGATAGCTCTTTCTTTCTTGGTTTCATCCTCTTGTGCCAGCAATACTCCTAGGGATGTAGTGGTAGAATAAGTGTATAAAAGTAGGGGCTTTCCATGAATAGGTGCCATAAGAATAGGAGGAGTAGCCATATATCCTTTTAATTCTCTAAAGTTTGCTTCACAGTGTTCATCCCATTTGAAGGTAACCCCTTTATGTAGTAATTTAGTAAAGGGTTGTGCCCTATCTGAAAGTTGGGACATAAATCTCCTGATGGACTGGAGTCTTCCTTGTAGTGTCCTCATTTGACTGATGTTGTGTGGAGGAGCCATCTCTAGAATAGCTTTAACTTTAGTAAGATCCACCTCAATTCCCTTCGCTAAAATAATGAATCCTAGGAGCTTTCCTAATTGAAAACCAAAGGCACATTTATTTGGGTTGAGCCTAAGTTGGAACTTTTCCATTCAATCTAATATCTTTCTTAGGTCAGCAATGTGGGTACTTCTTTCTTTGTATTTAGCCAATGTGTCATCTACATAGTCCTCCATGTTTTTGTGCATCATGTCATGGAATATAGTTGTCATGGCTCTTTGATATGTTGCACCAACATTATTTAGCCCAAATGGAATGGCATTCCATCAAAAGGTGCCCCATGTGCATGTAAATACAGTTTTCTCTTGATCTCCAGGGGCAATTTTGATTTTATTATAGCCCGAGAATCCATCCATTAAAGAATACATCTAGTAGCCTGTTGTGAGGTCTATAATCATGTCAATGTTAGGTAGAGGGAAGTCATCTTTCAAACATGCTTTGTTTAAGTCTCTAAAGTCAGTACAAATACTGATAGATTTAACAAATTTAGACACGGGGACCACATTGGAGATCCATCCTGTGTAGGCAATGACTCTAATAAATCTAGCTTTCAACAATTTCTCTAGCTCTACTTTTACTTGCAATGCAACATGAGGATGCATCTTTCTAAGTTTTTGTTTCACGGGCTTGATTCCAGGAGCTATAGATAAGTGGTGCATGATTAGATTAGGATATATCCCTAGCATATTAGTATAAGACCTGATGACATGTAACTGATTAAATGGTTGACTATATTAAGTTGAAGATGATGTAAGACATTACATCAGTTAATGGTTTGTATTGTCATTGATGTAAACTTGATATCATCTATATGGTCATATACATAATGCCAAAGACTTTAGAGAATCAAGGGAATAAAGGTTATGCTTTTAGCAATGCATAAAAGTCTAGTATTCACTAAGTGACAGACTACACCGGCGGAGTGCACACCATCGGTAAAGACAGAGATAAAAGTCATAGTGATGCCCGATGAGTAGAAGACAGTATTGCCTGACGAAGAAGAATCAAAGGATGCCTGATGAGCTTAACATAGTGTTTCCCGACGAGAAAGATCCAATGATGCCCAATGGATGGAGATCCCAAAGCTAACTGAAGTGACACCGATGGAACTGGCAGTTGTCACCGGCAACAAACTGCAAATTTTATCGACATAATAGAGAGATCAGAAAATGACAAAATATCTAGCTAGCAGAGCTAACTGATAGACTTAACTAGTTGTTTTATTTGTTTTATTGAAACCCAATTAAGTAAAGTGAATTGTACAGTTGGAAAGAAGATAACTACGAGATAAATTAGGAGTTAAAGCCATAAATCAAATTGGCTGGATTATTGTTCACGCCAAGAAACAAGAATCAAGAATCAAGAACCTAGAATTAAGGAAATCATGTCTATTTAAGAGACAAGAATAATTCATTCTTGTGGTGTGGTGGTTGAGAAGCAATTAGATACATGGGGGAGTGAACTGATAGAAGATGTTGAAGAGAAACTGATGAAGGATTAACTTCATGCAGTCCTAATCAATCAAGCTGAGGGAGAGCTAAAGAATTTTGTAGACACTGATGGATAGAGAAGCACAACATGACAAAATAGAAAGAGTTGAGTACAAAGGAATCATATTGATACATTGATCAAAAAGATATTTTAAGTAAATAGATCTAAAAATCTGCAATTAAGTTGCATTAGAAACAGGTCATTTTGTTTCAGTTTAACCATTGAAGCATTAAGTCTCTTAACAAAGAAGGACTTAACATTCTTTCGTAATTGAGGTATATCCTAATAGATTACCAGAAGGTTGACTCATGATAGTAGCACCGGTCTTACCTAAAGCCTATTGATAGTCTAAGAAGGAGGTTGATTCAAGGATGGTAGTAAGATTTGCATAAAGCCTATTGACAGTCATGAGACTGATTCAAGGATGGTAGCGTAGATGCCAGATATTAAGTGACAACCTATGTATTGAAAATCCTCTAACAAGGTCACACTTAACAGTGTGTTTGTAACCTTTAACAGGGTTGGCTCCTAACAGGGCTCACTTCAGAAGAGTGAAAATTTGGGGTACTGATCCCAGTGGTTTTTCCCTTAACAAGGTTTCCACGTTAAAATCCTTGTGTTATATATGTATGATTTATTACTTTACTATTTTACATTATGCATATGCATTTATGGATTGACTGGTATGCTCTGCATATTTACTGAGTATCGGTAAATATAGTTTATTGCTTATTGATTATCAAGGAGAATAAGGATAGACAAGGTAAACCAACATATAGTTATTTAATTCAAATATTTTAATGGCATACATCTTGTCAGGACTTAATAATTGGAGAAGTATAGATTAGTGGATTAAATTGGATAAATTGTTGAGGCCACTGATTCACCTCCCCCTCTCAGTTATTACTAACAAGACCATGAAAATTTAATCTTCTTCTCTTTCAGGAACTCTATGAATTGTGTCTTCTCTTTTGTTGATAAAGATTGTGCAAGATGGACTATTTGAGATTTTCAATAGTGCCCAAGTTTACTGGCTGTGTTGGTTCAATCAGTACTAAAGACCTTTCCTAAAAGTGTTCAGGGAGTATATCAAGAGTCTCATCCTTTGGCACCTCGGAGAGGTTTTCACCATTCGATATGTCTTTTTTCTTTACTATTTTGGGATCTGATACTGCCACAGAGTGGTTTTCACCATCAGTCCGCTTTTTATTTTTATTTTTCAGTTTTTGACTGAGAAACCTGATATCCTCCTGTGACATGTTCTCACTCCTTGAATTGGTGGAAGAAGGGTATGGTTCACAAGCAGTGAGATAACAAGCTAGGGTGTGGTCATTGGGAAAGTTGAGGATAGGAGTAGGATCTGTTTTAGTCCAATCAATAAAGTCTAGAAGTACCAATGATAGGGATTTAGAGCTCATAATAAGCCTCAAAATTTGTGTATATTTGTGCACCTGTCATCTGCAACACAACACTTCAATTAGTCATTTTGTTAGTGAGAAACAAGGGTTAATGAACATATAAACCATAACTTCAACTTATTGCTTTCTAACTAGGATGAGTGTAGAAAATAACATAAAAGCCCTCAGATTATGCTAAATACCAATGACATAAACAACCTAGCATGAAAGATTTAGTTTAAAAACAACTATTCAACTATTTAGCATGCATATTACCCTAAAATGGACATTATAAACATATGAGGAAGTGACTAATGGAGTATGTATGAAGCTATGAAGAAATGGGTAGCATAATAATGCTTTGATATCCCTTCAAAATCTTGGCATAACAACACTACAATTCAAAATTTTGAGGCTTATTATGAGCTCTAAATCTCTTCAATTATAGAGGAATGGGAGAGAGAGAGGGGAGACAAGTTTCAATAATGGAGCCCCTAAGGTCATTAATGAGATGTAAGGGCCATTAATTCCTTGGGCATTAATGAGGGATGGGCAAGAGGGAATATCTATTAAGGGTTATTAATGACATTCATTTAAGAGGCACGAGGGAGTGTAAGACTCAACTTGGAAAGTTGGTCCTTTAGGAAAGTCAAGCTTGAGAAATTTGACTTTCTCAAGTGGGTTGAGTTGTTAATCATTCTTTAATGGAATGTGACAACGCTAGGAGGTGGGTTAGGGTAGACTTAGAATTAGGATTAGATTAGCAAGGGTGGAATGGGTTGAGATGGGTTAGAACCCAGGGTAGAAGTGGTTGAGATAGGTTAGGTTGGGGTTTAAGGGAATATAAATGAAATGATGTAAACTTATTTAATTCATTTAAAATATATGAATTAATTATTTAAGCATTTTATTGCTTTTTAATAATTAAGGGGACTATAGCCAATTTAATTAAATTAAATAGGCTAGGGGAATGGGTTCATTTGCAAGTGTGTAATTGATTTAGGGATTTATTTAATTTCTTTATAATTAAATACTATAGCCATATTTGAAATTGATTTGATTTAATTGGTTTGAATTGATTTAAATTGTATAGCTATAATAGTTAATATAATTCAGTGATTAAAAAAAATCACCTAGGACATTAAATTTGATTTCAAGAAAGAATTATGCCAAGCAGTAACAGGGTTGTTTGGACATAATTGGGGGTATGATCACACTTAGGGAAAATAGGGTCCATAGTTGGAACAGACCAAATTCAAGTGGTTACACTTACTAATCTTTGTAACAAAAAAATCTCTTAACCAAGTGGACCTAATAAGTCTTTTTGTAAATCCTTGTGAAAGGTAACAATCTAGGATGAATGTTTAAGCCCTCTGACCAGGCCACTCCTAATAGGGTGAATATCTTAACAAATCTAAGGTAAATCTCCTAAAAGGATCACATCTAACAAATGTGCATTGTAATCTTTAACCAGATTGGCTCTTAACCGAGCATACTTCATAAGAGTATTTCTTTTTGTGGGTGACAATTCCCACGGAGGTTTTTTCCAAATTGGGTTTCCTCGTTAAATCTGTTATTACCTATGATGCTTGATAACTGTGAATGTTATTTTGTTATGTTATATATTGTTTATCAAGTTTATGAAGTAGTTACAAGTTTCAATTTTTGTTATTTGAATCACTGAGTTGAATCAGAGGTTTATTTTTAAAGTATTAAAGTTCAATATTTTTTTATTCACCCCCTCCGTAAACCATCATTAGTAGGGTAAACCAACATGTACTTTAGCTAGATTATCTTTAAATGTGATAGGAATTCATCAAAAGATGAATCAAAGGTGCACTAATAAATCAAGGCCTCATTACCATCCCTAAAAGTTTCAAAAAGAAAATGATATAAGATCCTATTGAATGTTTCCTACAGAATCTAACAAAGCCCCTTGCTAGTAGAACTATGTTGCTTGTGGGATGAATATTCTGAATATATTAGACCATTCAATCACTCCTAACTTCTTGAATAGGCAAGTAAATCTGGTCAAAATACTACATGTGATGCTTGATAGCAGTGGATGTTATTTTCTTATGTTATATGTTGTTTATCAAGTTTTTGAAGTGTTTACAAGTTTCATTTGTTGTTGTTATTTGAGTTACCGAGTTGAATCAGAGGTTTAGTTTTTAAAGTGTTAAGTTTCAATATTTTATTATTTANTTTTTTTTTTTTCCCCCCCCCCCCCCCCCTCTTAGTAAACCATCATTTAGTAGGGTAAACCAACAATTGGTATCAGAGCTAGTGCTCCAAGAAGATAAGTTTTAAGGTACTTGAGTTAAAGATTCAAATATGTATAAGAGGGAAGCACCAAAGTTGAATAGGAATAACTTCTCTACATGGAAGAATATAATGAGGCTCCACATATCTGGTATTGGAGATTACACACTGAATCATCTTGACACTAAGTACTCACCTCCACTATTTGGTCCTTTGGCACTTGAGAAGATAAGAGAAAGGCAAGAGCATATACAACTGATGATTGAGATATCTTCTACTCGCACCGACCTAGAGTTCAATGATCTACAATGATGTGATATAGCTAAGCAGATGTGGGATAAGCTTGCACTATTTTTTGGAATAGATCAACATGTTTAGAAAGCTAAGGTTGAAAGCTTAAGAGGAAATTTTGAATCAATGAGAATTAAAGAAGGAGAAAACATTCTAGTATATAGCACAAGACTATAGGAGATTGCTATTGCTATTAGAGGTGCTAGTGGGACCATTAAAGAATAAGATGTTACAAGCAAGATTCCTAGAACATTACTAACTACCTATTCCATCTGAGTGTCTTCTATTTAAGAAATGAGATCTATTTCACAGATGATTGTTACTTTAGATGCTACAATTGGTAAGCTAACTGCTTTTGAGCTGAATGATTTTGATAATAGTTTGTCTGCTACTTCTAAGATTGAATATGCATTCAAATCATATTGGACTATTGGAAAGTCTATAGATTCTAGATCTAGAGATGGATATGCAATTAGTGCTAGTGAGAGATTTTATAGTTATAAAATGACCTTGAAGAGCTATATGTTGAAGATGAAAAGAATAAAGTTGAGTTTGAAGCTTTATTCGCTAGGAGGCTACCGAGAGGTAAAGTATGTAGAAGTCTAAAATCATCCTTATATTAATTTAATTAATATTCCCATAACATTATAGTTAATTTTAATTAATTATATTTGTTATATTCTCCTATCTATTTAATTATATTTATTTAATTAAATGTGATTCACTTTCCTTAGTATTTGAATTTAATTTAAATACTACCCCCTTTTTAATGTATTAAATCTAATTTAATACATTATCCCTCATTACTTCCCTTTAAATATATTTTTAATTTATTTACTCCTCCACATGACTTAAATTATACTAAACCAAATTAATCTAAATTTTAGATTTAGATTAAGCTAATATGAACCTAGATCCTACCCTACCTCTCATCACTCTTACCAAATAAATCTACTCACTAATTAACTAAGGTTAATTAGGCTAATTTCATGATTCCTACACCAATTAGTCCTAATTATTTTCTCACACATGTGTGAGCAAATTTTTAGAAAATGACTTTTCCAAATAATCCTTATTTGGTGCCAACAAGGTTTCTTACACCCATGATGACACCTTATTACACTTTCTAAAAGTGTTTCATTGGACTAAAACTCTTACATCCTCTTACACTCTCTTACAAGATCCTTCACATGTGCACTTTAAGTACACTTTGACCCATCACATCCAAAGTTACTCACACATGTGTGAGAAAAGTTGGCCTCTTGCATGGCTTATGTGTCCCTCATGTGGCACCTATGTGGATGCCACATGAGCTCCACCTTATCCAAGCCCTCTCTCTCCTCCAAAAACTCTATAAATAGAGGCCTTTGTCAAGAGCAAATCATGTCCCTTTTATGCATTGTTATCATGTTAGTTTGATTCTAGAGAATTTAACATTTTCATAGAGAGTTTAATTTGCATTTCATGCTTAGTTCATTTTGGTAATCTAGATATCACATCTTAGGACATAATGGAATGAATCTTAGTTAGTTTTGTTTCATCTTGCATATCAATCTAGTTTAATCTTTGCATTCACATAGTCATGGTGATGACTTGAGACAAGTTCCTCATACTTGCTCTTGACTTCTCCATTCCTTAGCTTGCATCTTCAATCAATCAAATTGGGATTAATATAATATGTTGGGAGAGCACACCCACAAACCTCTCTAAGAGAAAATCAACAAGGCTTGGGTGCACTTGTTTAGCTCATCGGAGGTCATGATGGGATCTTTTGTTTTGAGTATGTTTAGACATGTTAGGTATGTTTATTTGATATAATTCTCAACATTTTCATGTCTAAGCATGCTCCTAATAGGTTAGATTCTAGCATGTACATTTTGGCATGCTCAGTGGGACCCATGTCCCTTCTTTTCTAACATTTTTTGCAGATTTTCTACGGTTTGGGAAAATTTCATGCAGACCTGGCTCTGCTCTGGAGTCGCCGTCTTCATAGATCTCCATCTCCACTCCTCAGCCATCTGCAAAACTCCATCATCTGCACCAATATTTCACTGTCTCTACCTGTGCAAAAACAAACTTATAACATTGTGGTTTAAAACTGCTTTTTATCAACTTTTTAGCATTTTCAACTCTCGGGTTTTTGACAGTAACACAATATTTAGGAGTTAAATGTTGTATGGTTTGGTAAAAATATTATTTTTAAGTCTGGTAAAGTCTGTTATTTTTTAACAAAATCTGACTATGTGTATTTGGTTGTCTGTGCAGGTATATCATTGTTTCTATAGATTGCCATCTGTGCAGATCACCGTCTGTGACACTTCACCATTTACACAATTTCCTACAACATTTAATATCTGAGATTTCAAAATACTAATGAATTTTATGCAAGTTCCCTAATGATTCTTAACAAATTGTTAAAATGAACTTGTATGATTAATCATTTGTCTTGGAATGTATGTTGTTTAAAATAAAAACTCAGTCAATCTTGAATGTTAAAGGAATGAACCTCACCAATCTTGAATGACATAAGGTAAATTAACACACATTTCCAAGATTTCTCTTTGCTATGTGGAAAATAAATTGAACATGAATGGCTAACCATACTATTGTGTCTTTTGCTTAGATAGAAAAATACATAGTTGTTTTAATAGGTTCAATTTGGAATGAATATTTCTTGGTGTGTTTGAAGAAGTGTTTCTCAACACTTCTTTCAAGCTATATGTCATTAGATTAAAACCCTTTAACATAAGTGATGCTATGATTAAGTTATAGTTGTATCCTCTCCCCTTTCCTTCATGGATCTTGGGTGAAGAGAAAGCTTAGCTTAATCAAGCTTCTAGAGAGGCCTGCTAAAGGGTGTAATTCCCCTTTAGAGAATGACCTCAAACTAGTAATCCCTTCGGCCGGTATAGAAATAAAGTGTGATACAAAGGTCCTCTTTATCCCTTCAAGCTCAGGCGGTTCATGTTCAATGGTATTCTATACTAAGTGAATATCCTTAGCATATTGGCATGGTTGAACTAGAGACTTAAGTGTCTCACGCCATACAAACCGATTGCGGGGACGCCATGAAACCTTGCTAGCAACTATAAATTAGTAGCCTACGTGATTCACCTCTGAATGGTGAATTATTATAGTGCAAGGGGAGGGAAGATTCTCCCCCCAAGATTCCCATCATATGTGTCCTAGGGTATTATGTTGTGAAAGAGATCTTCGTAGCATGACAACAATACCTAGCAAAAGGAAAAAACACAGGCGCCCTTCCAGGGGTGACATTGCTGTGTGAGCCAAAGGACTACCAAGCAATGGGCCTATAATATTTCATGCAAAGAAAAATTCCTAAGGTAGCTAGTGTTTGGACTGTCTTCATTGTGCTAGACCTAGTAAAAACATAAGTGGCTTGAAAGAGTCACTTGAACATACACAAACGAGATATTACAAGTTGACTCAAGATTTCCTGATGTCACATTTTCTAGTATCCCTGAAGGTTGCTTTGTCCCTTGTTGGATTATTTTGAGATGCGTGTCTATTATTTTTTGGTTTTCCTGTACTGAAATCAATTCTTTCCATTTAACAAATTTTCCCAAAATCAGACTGAAGGTCAAAAATCTACACAAAATTTCAACACATTGCCTTAGCCACAGCCGGTTGTCTCCGCTCTGGATCTTCCATCTGTGTAGATCACTATCTACAAATATTGTCAGCTGTGTCTGAGACTGTCATCTCTGCTTTAAAATAGTGAGCTTCCAAATTTTCTGAGATACTCAAAATTTGACCTTCTACAGGACCCTGAAATCATTTGTCCTAGATCATTCATTCATTTAGTCAAAATTAGATTTTCCATGACATGACCAATTTCAAGAAACATAAGAAGGTCAAGCTGCCAACACCTCTAGTCTATAGAGAGAAAAAGGAAACCACCCATAAATCCAAGGAATACCAACATATTGCAACATCTATTAAACAAGAGATCGAACATCATGAGAAAATTGACAAAATCCTCTACAACAACAAAGTTTGCAATTTCATGGCCAAGTTTTCCATCAACAGTTCTTTTGTTACCATTGAACAATATGATTAGATAACACCTTGCTTCTGGATCATTCTTCCATTCTTCCATCATCATTCTTCCTTCTCTTGGAGCATTAGATCAAACCATCAAATCAAATCAAATCTTTAGGTTGAAAGACCTTAATCAAAGTATTACAAACCTTCATCCTCAAACAAACACAACATTGCTTGTAGACCATCAATCTGTCTCAAGTAATTTAAATCCCTTAGTGATGTCCCATTTGTCTTGAGATCACAATTCCATCTTCAAGTAGAACAGGTATTACTTTAAACCCTTTTGTGTTTGTATCATCATAAGGTTTTGACATGCTTAGGTTTTGAAAACCTTTAAATCAATCAATCAATCAATCAATTCAATCAATCAATAAATCAATCCTTAATCAATCAAACCCAATCAATTCCAATCAAATTCAAGATCAAAGATCTTTGCTCCATTTCATTTTTTACATCTCCTTGTCTTCCATTCTTCTAAAATCCACCATTGTATGGTTGTCACTTGATTCCAAGCTAGAAACATGAGGCAAACAACATTCAACACTGTTACCCATGAGGATAATCTATTTGCCACTCAATACTTTCAAGGAACTGGGGTACGAGCTGAGGAAGTGCCCAAAGAAACTAAATTAGTGGACCAAGAAGAAAGACCCACCCAATTGAATGAATTCCTTAGAGACCCATACAACTTGGAAATGGTTGAGAAGGTCATTATGCATAACAGTGATGAAATATTCTTGAATCTTTTTGATAATGGTGTCATGGTTCCTGTTGACTTCAATGAAACACTTCTTACCTAAAATGTCACCAAAGCTGCTACTGTCACTACCGCAACCATGGCTTCTACTTCAAATGCTACATCATCACATGACATTGGTAAAGGACCTGCTAGCGAGCCTCCCACATCAGTACCTATATCAACACCTATGTCAACAACTGCATCAATACCTCAATTGACACTTGAACAAATTCAATAGATCATAAGTGCTTTGCCAAAAAATACTACACATAATAGCACTCAAATAACGACGACTCAAGGAGAAAGTGCTAATGTCAATAACATAGGACAAATTTCCATGCCCTTGTCTTCATCTTTGTTTCAAACAATGGGGGTAAAAACATCTGCAACCAATATGTCATGAGCCTATCAATATATACCTCCTCCTACTATTGGTATGACCTCCATGGGATTTTTAGTTGCACAATTTGGAGGAGGTGGAGGTTATGTACCCCTGTTTCTCACACAGAATACTCCAGACTTGACCCAACAATTCAATGAGCTCAAGAACATTGTACAAGGCTTGCAAAATGGGGGTAAGAAGGAGTTCTCTTTTGAGGAGATTTGTCCCTATCCATTTGACAAGTCTATCACGATGAAAATATTCCCACCAAACTTTGATATGCCCAAATTTGAGAAATACACAGGTGAAACATGTCCTCTACAACATCTCAAAGAATTTTATATTGCATGTCAAGAGGTCACCTATAATGAGAATTAATTAAAAAGACTTTTCACTAGGAGTCTTTGAGGCACAGCCTTGGAATGGTTCATGGCCTTTCCTTATGGGTCAATATCTACCTTCTCTGATCTTGCAGAGAAGTTTGTTGAACAATACTTGTATAACATTGAGCATCAAGCAACACTCAATAATTTGTGCAATACTAAACAAAAGAATGGAGAAACCTTTTCTAGTTTCTTACAATGATAGAGACATATTGCAAATCGCATGCCATGGAAAATACCTGATAGTCACTTGATATTACATCTTCACAAAGAATTTAATCTCTGAGATGTCTTTCCAAATGGAAATGGCTTCACTCGAAACCTTTGAATCCCTTGTCAAGAAAGGAAAAGACATTGAAGATGACCTTTTGCAAAGAGGTAGCATCAAACATTATACTCCTTCCAATAATGATAAACCAAAATTTTGGAGTAAAAACAAAGGAGTTGTCAATGATGGAGTGACTGATGCCAAGCATGTCCAAAATGTCCAAGCATCCAACAATAATAATCAAAAAAATCAAAATAACAATAAGAATCAAAATCAGTATCGCAACAACAACCAAAATCAAAATCAGAATCTAAACAATCAGAACAATCAGAACAATAATCAACAACCACGCAATCAATCATTCTTGTTCCCTTGCAACAACTACAACAATAACAACAATAATAATGACAATTTACAATGACAATAATTAACAGCTTTGGCAGAACCCCTAGATGTGATCTTCAAACAACTTGCGGATCAAGGAATGATAGTCTACCCAAATACTCAACCTTTTGATGAGAATCAACCTAAACCTATTTGGTGTAGAGATAATGAGTATTGTGATTATCATCGCATCAAGGGGAATGATACCAAGAAATGCATGAAGCTTAGACACTTTGTGCATGATCTCATTGAGGATGGGAAAATTGAAGTTGAAGGTCAAAATGCATCCTCATTTAATGCGAAACTCAAAGTCTACAATTAACCCTTCCCACCTCATAATAAAAAAAATGCATCAAACATAATCCCATATGACTATTCTACCAATACTATCACAAGCCATGATCGAACATGTGGGAGTTTGAGTGAAAATTATATTTTTGGGTTTGACTCTCTTTATGGCCGCATTGAATAATCTGACACACATGTTAATACCATAATCCTCAAAGCTGCTGATTGTATTGCTACTACACGTAGAGCCAGAGTCACTGTCCAAGCTACTAATAAACCTTCTACATCTACAAATCCACTCGTTGCACCATCTACTGCTACTCGACCTGCTTCACACTTTGCCTTATTGGCCCAGTTACGAAAGACTCCTGCACAGATATCTATTCTAGAGCTCTTGACAACTTTGCCAATTCATAGAGAAATCCTTGATATAGCCCTAAATGAATCTCGTGTCCCTGAGAACATCAATGTTGCACAATTCAAAGCTATGATAGGGAACCTAGCCATGCAAGAACATCTAGTCTTCACTGATAAGGACTTTGGTGGTCCTAATCCTCATCATAATAAGTCCCTCCATATAGAAGGAAAAATTTTCTCCACAAGAGTAAAATGAGTCCTCATAGATGGTGGATCTGGCTTTAATTTATGCACATTGAAAATGATTTGTAATATCGGTCTTTCTGAGGACCTCATTGATGTAGACAAATGAATCAAAATAAAAGCCTATGATGATCATGAATGAGAAAGCAAGGGTTTGATCACACTACCCTTACAAGTGGGCCCAACCCTGATTGAAACTGTTTGTCATGTACTAGATCTAGATCTAACTTATAACATCTTGTTGGGATGCCCATGGATACACACTATCAAAGGTGTACCCTCTACTTATCATCAATGTCTAAATTTCCCACATCACGGTAGAGAAATCACAATTCCTAGAGATCCTGAGCCCTTTCAATACTACAAGAGATTGGAAGGCAAACAAGCTAATTACTATTCGTTGAATGAGTTTGGCTGACATTTCAATCAAGAAACCCCCATTTCAAACACTCCATTAGTTCTAGAAAAGACATCAGAAACACCAGCTGAACAATCCAAAGGAAAGGAAAAGGTTACTGAAGACAAGGCTATTGAAGACAAACCCTCCTCATCTAAAGCAAAGGCCACATTTACAGATCAAGGCATGGGAGAGTATAAATTTGAAAGTGCTTTATGTATTGGACAACTCCCTTTGTCTCCAAAGTCTTATGGAAGACAATCACCATTACCCCTCTCCAAAGATAAAGCACTTACACGCTGCAAATCAACTATTTTCAAACATTGGTGGTTCCTATCAAATGAACACATGGAATATAGTGTCCTTGACTGGCTCTATAATGATGAAGAATGACCTATAATTTTCCCCAAAGGAAAGTATCCTAAGGTTACTCCCATTGTCAAAAGCATGGGATATCATGGTACTAGCCTTGGAGCTAATGAAATAGGTAAGAAGAAGATCATAACAGCTAATGGCTATCCTAAAGGACATGGATTGGGTTCCGTAGAGACCAAGACTAACTTCACTAAGGATTATTGTCTAGCTGCCTCAGATTCAAACACTGAGGAAGAGTTCTTCAAAATTTGTTTCCAATATATTGAAGATGACCTAAACAAAAATCACCATGTCTTCACTATCACCCAAGGTGACCTTTCATCCCCTTGTCTACCCCTCACAAAACCTGAATTAATTGACTGGGATCAGCAAGACTCACCACCAACTTTGGACGTTTGTGATTCAGATGAGGCAATTTTAGCCCTCTTCACATTTAAGAATCTCCAAGAGTACGAACATCAGATACACTACAGTGAACAAGCCTACTTTGGTATCCAAGTCAACTCTCTCAGTTGCAAAAATTAAAAAGAAAATAAAAATTAAAAAAATGAAAATACATCCTCTGGTGAAAACCTCTCACAAGCACCTTTGGACGAAGAAAAAGACAAAATAAAGGACACTTCCTCTCATGAAAACCTTTCTGAGGCCCTAGAGGAGGGAGAGGCTAACTTTTTGTTTATATCTTCAAAACTAGAAGTGTTCTCTATGATCATTGAAGATACTATTCTAATCAACCTAGGCATAGAAGAAGATCCACACATCACCTACATTGCAGTTTCTCTTAGGGATCAAGAAAAGAAAGACATGACAACATTCTTCAATAAACATAAAATCAAATTTTCTTGGACCTACAAAGACATGCCCGAGCTTGATATAGATCTTGTCATGCATCATCTTTCTTTAGATCCAAGTGTAAAACCCGTTAAGCATAAACTTTGCAAAATGCATCCGTAGGTCGCATTGGTAGTCAAAGTAGAGCTTCAGAAGATGTTGGACGCTGAAGTAATCAGACCAATTAATTATCTTGAATGGGTTTCTAATATTGTACTAGTAGGTAAGCCTACTAGGGGCATTTGCATCTGCACTAATTTTAGAGACCTAAATCTTGCATGTCCCAAGGATGATTTTCCACTCCCGAATATTTACATTATAGTGGATTTGACAGTAGGACATGAAATGTTGTCACTTATGGATGGCTTCTTAGGGTATAATCAGATTAGGATAGCACTAGAAGACCAGCACAAAACTGCATTCACAACACCTTGGGGCACCTTCTGTTATCAAGTGATGCCCTTTGGCCTTAAAAATGTCAGAGCCACTTACCAACGAGAAATGACTACCATCTTTCATGACCTTTTGCATGTCATCATGGAAGATTATGTGGATGATCTTTTAGGAAAATCCAAAACAAGGGAATCACATATTCCTATCCTTACTACCATCTTTGAGTGATTGGAAAAGTATAAGCTTAGGTTGAATCCTAAGAAGTGTGTTTTTGGAGTACAATCTTGTAAACTACTATGATACATTGTGTCATGACGTGGAATAGAAGTTGATCCAAATAAAGTGAAAGTAATACTAGAGATTCCACCACCTAAAACATTAAAGGAATTACATAGTTTACAAGGCAAACTGTAATCAATCAAAATATTCATGTCACAACTAGCAGATAAGGTGCATCCGTTCTCCCATCTCCTGTGCAAGAATATCAAGTTCCATTGGGATTGCTTGTGTCAAAATGCATTTGAGAAACTAAAAGGCTATCTAGCTAGTCCACCCATGTTGGTACCACCTATTGCTGGTCATCCTCCAATTTTGTACATATCTACTATAGAGGTAGCATTGGGATCCCTCTTGGCACAATTGGATGATACTGGCAAAGAGCGAGCAATTTACTATCTCAACAGGACTCTTATTGGCTATGAGTTGAATTATTCCCTAATTGAGAAGGCATGTTTGGTTTTTGTTTACTACATGTAAAAAATATGACATTATATGCTTAATCATAAGTTCATCTTGTTGCCAAAATTGATCCACTCAAATATCTCCTGGCACGCGCTGCTCTTACTAGTCATATAGCAAAAATGGGTCATGATTCTTAGTGAGTTTGACATTGTTTATGTGGACTGAAAAGCCATCAAAGGAAAAGTAATTGCATATTGGTTAACTGAAGCACCTGTTGATGGTAAACATCCTCTAATCATAGATTTTCTTGATGAATCAGTCCTTAATCTTGCCCCGAGTCCACCATGGAAGCTTTATTTTGATGGATCCGTCACTAAGAAAGGATCAGGGGCAAGAATCTTGTTTGTTACACCAAAAGGGGATGTCATCTCTAAATATTTCAAATTACAGTTTCCTTGTACCAACAACATTGTAGAATATGAAGCCCTTGTACTTGGACTTTGACAGGCCATACAATGGAAGATTCTCACTTTATTGGTGCTCGGTGATTCACAGTTGGTTATCAAACAAGTTATAGATGAATATCAAAGGAAGGATGACAAGTTGCTTTCCTACCATTGTATAGTTGAAGATCTCAAAACACATTTCACTGAGCTAATCTTCCAATAGATCCCTCACATGAACAACAAAGTAGTAGATGCCATGGCAACAATTGGGTCACTTGATCACTATGCCAGAACACAGCGCATGGTGTGAGTTTCTTGCTGAGAATCTTATGGTCCCTGCCTATGACAGACTGAATTCTAAAATGGTGTGTGAAATTGTTGATCCTAATTCTCCATGCTACCAAGAAGTATATTCCTACCTTCATGATGGACATACCCCACTTACTTTAACCCCCAACCAACATAAAACCTTCATTCAACACACTTCTCGATACACAATCCTTGTGGATACCCTCTTCAGAAAGTATTTCAATGGAACTCTTTTAAGGTGTCTAAATTCTGATTAAAGAAAAATACTTCCTCCATATAGAATCCACAGGTGTCAAGTTACCCAAGGATTATAATATAGAAAATCTCAAAGAAAAGGAGGTACCAAACCCAATATCTATTCTCACCAAACAGCTCAATCTGATGCAAATGAAGCTCATGAACCTCAAACAAGAGAAGGAGAAACCTAAAACAAAATACTCTTTGGAGACCATTTGTTCATTTCCTTTTGACAACAGTATCATTATGGTCTCGTTTCCTCCCAACGTGGCAAGGCCAAAGTATGACAAGTACACGGAAGAAACTGATCCACACGACCATGTAAGGGAATTCTATGCTCTAAGCATTGAGTACATGCATGAACCTACATACCTCATGCGACTATTTCCAGGAAGTCTAGGAGGTAGTGCCATGGAGTGTTTCTCAAAACTAAAACCTAAGGTTGAAACATTTGA
>MU224401.1:0-16346 GCA_018584345.1 Thuja plicata
AGTTGTTAGGCTCACTTATATCTAGAGCATGTTTTTCCTATTTCTTTCTTTAAAGTTTCCCTTGAGTTGCAGTAGGACATCTCAAATAATAAAAGAAAGTATTAGAGAATATGAAATGTTTTTTTTTTAATTAATGGTAACTAAAAAGCAAAATACAAGATTTAATTCGAACCATATAGTTAGCGGTCTACCTTTTTCAACCCTAGTTCTCTAAAATCATATGTCTGAACTTTAGAACATCTTTGAAAATCATATTTTTATACTTTAGAACATTTTAGATATAATTATATATGGAAACAGTTATTCACAGCCATTTATACCATCATGAATCCTGATGATTGAATAACCATTTCCATTATATACCTGTTTTTAAAAATAAAAAAAAATAAAAAAATTTTAAAATTAACATTGGTCAAAATTTCGACCAATACCAGGGTTAATTTCGACCAATACAATGGTCAAAATTTCGACCATTGGTTTGGTGGAAAGCATGGCATTCTCGTCATTTTTTTAGTGAATTGGTCAAAATTTGCGACCACTCGTTGGTGGAAGTATTCGTCAAAATTTCGACCAATGCAGTAAAAAATGACGGCAATTTTAAGCTTGGGCTATAGTCAAAATTTTGACATTTGTTTTGGTCGAAATTTCGACCAATTATAAATATGTCAAAACTTCGACAAAAAAAGATCGATGAACATTTTGGTCATAAATTTCGACCAATTCCTGTCAAAATTTTGACCAATTGCTGTCGAAAATTGAGGTCAAATTTACTAGTGGGGTGACACATGTTGCTGTACTGTTCATGGACTTGATGGACAGTTATTTCAAAAGGAAATGCAGGTGAGCCGGCGAGAACAAGTGTTAGGAATTTACAATAACTACACCAGAGGCCACCTACAAATCAGATTGCAGTCGCCAGGTCAGGAGAACAACAAAGATATCAGATTTCACCTTTTTGACTTGGTCACCTTGTCGTCTCTCTTCTCTCTCTCTTTTTCTCTATCTTACATCTTAGGGTTAGGGTTTTGAGACTATCCGAAGCTTGTTGCATCCTTATGGATCCCAAGGTGGTCTCAAACCTATATATATGATAATTTTGTAATAGTTAAGGGTTCCTTTCCTCTGTCTAGAGCAGGTCCCTATTGGCTTTGTGAAATTTTATTGTAAGTTATAATTCTGTATCTTTGTATATTTTGGAAAGCTTCTTGTCTGGATATGTTGAAGCAGAATACAGTAATAGAATACAGTGTGGTTTTCCCTCTTTCATATTATCTTATCTCTTTGCATTTTGTTTGTGCTCTAGTGTGTTTCATTTGTCAGGCATCTGAAATACACCAGCTATAAGGTAGTTTGTCTAATTGTTTATGAGTTCCTTTCAAGGAGAGGACTAAGTTTCATAGATGATTTCAGAGAGAAAAACATTGTGATAAGGATTTGATGCAGATGTATGTARATGAGAGGATAKTTTGTAAGGCACTCTATCTYAGCCACATGTAGTTTGTAAGGCACTCTACAGTATCTCTGTTATTTTATCTCTGTGGATTCATGTTTTCATTGACTCTTTGCCYRAGGGATAGGCACTGGTCTGAGGTATAGTTTGCARTATGTTCCCTACCCAATATCAAAATAATTTAATCAAAATACTTTTGTTACCAAGAACATATAAGCTGAACTTATAAAGGACCTCTGTCAGCAGGACACTGTCCATGATATTGATTCCTTGAAGAGTGAATCAACTAGGTTAACCCTCCTATCAAGAAAAGGAAGAAGGATTGAAATCCTTGTATCACTATTTTTGCTATATTAAGGATCATGGTTTATATGGTTATATCTTGTATTTTATTATGCTTGGTCAGTTGCAAGGTAATTCATCAGTTGGTTTCATAAGAGATACATAGCAAATTAGTGTCCACATTATAACATACTGTGTAAACAGTTATCATAAAAGGTAAAACCTGCTTGAGTATATGTGGAGCTCAAAAATGAAGAAGGACCTTATCCAGTCCTTAGCAATTAGGCTTTTCTTGTCCCTGAATCAGTATTAGGAAGCATGGTGTTCAAGTAGTTATTTCAAGCACTGTGATTCATACAAGAAAAATCCCTAACACTTGTCATTCTCCTTTTATTTATTACTGCTACTCACCCAATCTTATTACCTCTTTCAAACCAAACTTATCTTTTTTACCCTTTTGTTTAGGTAGTTGGACCTTCTTCTTAGTAGATGTTGACATCATAGAGGTTCCAATGTAACATATCTTCACTGTAGATGGAAGAGAAAAAATATATTTGGTTTTTCTTCTTTGTGATTGTCTAAAGCTTCCTTCTTTCAGAGGGGCCAATCAATATGCTTTTGAAACCCGAGGCAAATTTACCTTTTTAAATATATTCTCTGTTCTTTTTCCATGATCTTTTTTTGACTTCTTTTGGAAAATTTTGTTTAATATCTATTTTTCAGTCCCAAACCTTTCCTCATCTAGATCAATCAAAATTTGCAACAATACTCTAATTTTCTTCTATACATCATCACTAGTAACTTCAAAAGAGAGCTCTAGTAATCATACTATTCTTGGTTTAACTACCTTAATAAATAAAAGGTCCTTATCCACGAAGAAGGTTATCTTATTCTTATACTTTTGACCCAATTTATTATCCAACCTTTCCCTTTCTTGCATATTTTCCTACAAGTTCCTAAATAAATCCAAATTTAGGGTATTGTATGCTTCTATAGTCTTCTTAAAATATATAACATGATCCTTTATCTTTAGTGCAATAGGAGTTTACACATATTCAAAAATTTATTCCCCACTCCCAAAATCGCATTCAAAAATCAAAATGATAAGAAGATAATCAATGACCCAAATATTAATAGATACTTTGTGTACTTTGTCTTGTTAGGGTTTTCTATCAGTTGTTTCCTTGGAATCTCATATAGATAAAAAAATCTCTCCAACCACCATTTGATGTGTGTATAGTGGTACTAGTTGCAGAACCCTCATGGTTTTGATAGTAAAAAATTTATGTGGTTTCTTTGGTTACATAGCTGACACCTAGATCAACAATGTCCACCATTTTCATGTTGCATTTATCTTGTTGTTCACCGGTTAACTTGTTAACCATATCATTATTCACCAATTTTACAATGATAACTATTCAAGATGAACATAACCTTATCAATGCCCTAATGACATCCTTTTTGATCTTGTGTGGCCTATCCAAATACATTACATCTCCAGGGATTTTACTCAAAATAATTCTTGTCTATTCATGCTCATAGTTGAAATCAGGAAATGCCTTCCAAATTTTCAAACCCTTCTTTGAAATGTTCTTATATTTTGGCTTGAATGTCTTCAATTCATCTTCCACCAATTCATTTCATAGATCATTAAATTTCAAGTGATTAAATTATATTAGTGGGGCATTTCTATATTCCCCAGCATCTTCAGTGTAGAATACATCAACCAAAATCTTAAAAAAGTTGTCATTCTTATCCTTCTCCATTTGGTGCAGGAGCACCTAGCTTAGGTAATGTTTTTAAGTTGTTTGTAAGGTGTTTTTTTCCACCATTCTTGTAATGATTGAGGTCAATCGGTGAAAAACACCATAGTTTCTAAATAGTTGTTTTCTAGTTTAAGTGTATGTTGAGGTAGCTTATAAACCTATGCAAATCCAACTAAATCTCTAGCTACTGAGATTTGGTAAAGTGGCACTAAGTTATACTGGTGCTCGAGCAACTCTGTTGATCGGTAATGCTACTCAAGAATCTTGCTTGATTTATTCTAGGTTTCTTGGTTATGCTGTGTAGAATGCTCGGGAATGTCGCTCGGTAATGTCTCTCAGGTTATACTTAATACTCGGGGTTGTTTCTCAGTGATGTTGCTCTGGGTTGCTTGCAAATTTTGAGTTGTTGACTGATTCTCGGTAATGGTGGTCTGTTTCTCAGTTATGTCAGTTAACGACCCAGGAAACATGAGATGTGACGTTTGTGACTAGTTTGGTCAATCACAACATTTCTCAATGTGTCATTTTTGTCTTTGATGGATAGTGACACATGTTCCAGTGATGGGAGGGTCATTTATGGCTCGACCATGCCATCTGTGCAAGTTGGTTGAAGTTGTTCAAGAACACGAGATATTTTGGAGATATTTCTGAGAGATAGATATATAGTTAAAGGATTTTGTAAGAGAGTAGTAGTCAGAAGAGAGAAATGCATTGCATTTTGTAATAGAATAGAGTTTGTGATTATAGAGAGCATTTGGAGAATTATCTTGAGCATTTTTGTGATGGTTTCCATGTGCAATGTGTATTGTTACATTATTCAGGTTGAACTAGTCAGTTTAGCCTGGAGGATGGATCTATCCTATTAGATTCCACAACATGACATAGTAGCTTTACGGTGAGAACCAGGTCTAGAGAACTTGAAGTGAAGATCTTAGTGACTTCCTCAAATTAGGGTTTGATAATACTCTATAAGGTTCATTTAGAGACCTTGAGGCTAAGTCAAGCTGACTCTCGGTAACAACTAGACATTGGATTCTACATCACCATTTCCACATACAATTATGTGTTGAGCGCTATTTTTATATAAGTCAATTGCTAATATCTCAAGATTTGATTTCCTCTCTTGAAAGAATAACGAAGTTCTTCCCAAGGTTCTCCGTGGTTGTGGTACAACCTACTTGGTAACTCAGTTGAAGGTATATGTGAATGTTCATGAGGAGGCCTTTGCTAGTACTTTCAAGACGTCAAACTAAAAAACAAATTTAGTACTTTTTTTATATTTTCTGATTTATCAAAAGATTTTGGTTTACTAAAGATGCAAATTTATGCTTAAAACTAAAGATGGTTTCAATTACTTTCAGATTTATAACAGAAAATTAAAAGAGTTGGGTAACAAAGATAAAGTAAAGTTTGCTGAAAATGAAATTCTAATAGACATAAACCATTGTTAATCCTTCCTAGTGAAATTGAATGACAGAGAGATTTGGAGAAACCCACTAGATATAAATCAAACCACATCACAATTTTATACCCAATGGATGCAATCATTTGGAGATAAAATGTATTTATGCATGCAAGATTTTCAAAATCTATCAAATCATGAAGTGACCAAGATGTGCACACACATGATACAGATTTACTGTTGAACCCAAAAGATGATCTTTCCCATACATTTGTCACAACAAGGTAGATAAACACCAACAAACTCCAATATAAAGAATTGCAGGTTCAAGAAACAATAAACACAGTTGGCTCTTTGAAAGGAATGAATAAGAAAACACACATTCATTAATTTTGCATAGATAGAAGAAAATCATCACACCATGAATGAAGCACCAATTGTAGATCTTTATTGCATAAAGAATCTGACCCTAATAGATTGTTTTTTCTTACAATATATAGATTTATGATCTTCAAACTCTGAACCCTAAAACTAGGGCATCAAAGAATCTAAAAATAATGAAAACAAACTAAAACTAAAGCTTTCTAAAGAAAGCTACTTCTAAACTGATACTAAACTAGTTGCTTGGATCCTTGATCCATTTACAATCGACTTGCCCATGAAAATAGGGTCAAACTCGTTAAAAAAGAAGAAACAGATGAGCTGGGGTTCTCTTGTTTGTAACTAGAGTCTTCTTCTTGATCTCTGAGTTCTCCCTTGGAATCTTCATCTGGGGTTCTCTTCGAGGTGGTAACTAGTAGAAGGCCTTAAATCATTGCAAAATGAACTCTAGTTGCACATCCATCTAATCTGAAGTTCTATTTTCATGCAAAAAAGTGATCACACTGAAATGGACTAGAATTCAGACCTTGACCTTTTCCCTAAAATTTTCCAAGTGAAAATTTGACTAATTATAGAACCAAAATTTGGGACCCCCAAAATTTTAGACTTTCAGAGGCTGAAAGGATGAAAAACTAGGCTTTGGAAAATGGCTAAGTATGGAAAAATTCACCTCTCAAAAATGGCTAAGTCTAGACTGAACAATCAATTTGGGAACACCTCTAGATGAGTAGGTCACAACCTCTAAATTATTTCTTGTACTTCCTCATAGTTCACTTATTACCTTCTCACTTTAGCAATGCGTCATTCTTGCTTCTCTCTGTAGATGGTCAATTCAAAAGCAAAGAACTTGATCTCTTCTTTGTGTTCAGAGATCCTTTGCATACCCTCCTTGAAGTAGAAAAGTTGGTGTAGGTCCTCTTTGGTGATAAATCCTGCCAGGATACCTTTGAATTTTTGTATCACTTGTTTGTTCGGACATAGAAGTTGCCTTTCCTCATCTCAGTATAGCTCTAAGTTAATACCTGTGAAAAATTTCTCTATTTCTTCTACCCATTCCATGATCTCCTTATTCTTTTGATGCAACTTCTCCAAACATTTCTCATGGACTTTTGTGGAGTTTTCTATACTCTTGGTCTAGGTACTAAAGTTGTCTATCTCTTCACCTTTATATATCTTGACCAGAATCTGGAAGCGTTGTTTCCTGATTATCTTCAGATCATGTAAAGCTAATCAACATTGGGCCAATCTAGATTCTATCCCTCCATCTCCTTCCGTACGATCAACCAAATGGGTGGATTCCTTAAGGATAACCCTGAATGGCTGGAAGATATCCTTAATCACCTTCTCTCCCTATTGTTCAAAATCATTCTTCAAATCAACACTTTCTTGAATGAAAGAATGGGTTATCCCTACTGGCAAGTCCTTAGTAGCTTTCTTCTCTAGTATGACCTATAATAAGGCCTCTGGGAAATTTTGGTCAATGGGACCCACCATCTTAATGATGAATTTATTCAGAGCCTCATTCTCCTCTGTTAGGGAATTGATAGTTTCCTCATCTTTTCTCATGAAACCTAGAGCATGTTTAAGCCCTAAAGCTGCAAGGGTCTTACTTTCTTCTCTTGTTGGTTCTCCTAGATAAACCTCTTCAAATGTATAATCTTCTAGGGTTATCTGTGCTTGAGATGTGCTGGTAGAAGGAATTTCCACCTGTGCCTTCTAGTGACCCTTGGTGTCTTGAGTAACATATGATATGGTTCTTGCCAATATATTAGTCTTCACTTGATAGAAGGCCTGCCCTAAGAATGACATATCTATGTTTTCTTCATCCTCTTCATCTGTGTAGTTATTTTTTGAGGCTGAATCTCTTTAGTGAACCAAGTGGGTTTACTAAAGGTGGTAACCAGCTCATATGGGGTGATGTGAAGGATTGAAGCCAAGCTTTGTGGATTAGGGGTTACCCTCTTCTCTTTATCTGATTCTTCTTCATGTTCACCCTCTTCCCTCCTTTCTTCCTCATTTAATTCTCCTTCATGTCTCCCTTCCTCTCCCTTCTCTTCTTCTCTCTTATCTTCTTCCCTTGTAACATCCTATTCATCTTTATCTTTTCCTTCATCCCTAAAGGAATTGATTAATATCTCTGCATTAAGACCTATCATAGCCTCTAGTGTGGTCTTGAGGGGAGGTGTAGCTTCTGTACTTACTAACACTTGGGGAGTCGAGCTAGAGGGAGGCAGAGGAATAGATGGTGGTGGAGTGGGCATTTTTATTGTAGATGGGGGAGTGGAAATAGAAGGAGGTGGAGTTGGTGTTGCACTTTCTCGTGCAGTCTTGTCCCCTTATATACTTTGGATAGTGCTAGAATCTTGAATTTCTACCCTTTGGCTGGTGCTAGAATCCACTCCTGTGAGAGGCACGTTTAGTGGAGGGTTTGTGAATCGGGATAGAGGTGTAGTAAAGACAACCTAAGGACTAATGGGAACCTATTCCTCTATGTTAATCCCTGTCATGGAATCAGGTGTATCTTGTCCAAGATCTACAAAACCCTCTAGGACCTCAAAATATAACATGAGGAATTCATATGAGCCAAGAGTATTTGAAGGATTATCTTGCTCCCTTTGATTCTCTATCCACTTCTCTAAGGTATACTTTTACCTTAGAGTAGCTGCCCGATATCTTGTCCTTCTAATTAAGGGCACCTCTTCCAATTTCAGTTCCTCTTGCAGAGTCTCTAATCAGGGAGAGATAAAAGCTCCCTTTCTCTTGTAAATATTCTTCCCTTCTCCAATGGAAGTGGGAGATGAGTTATAGGTGGAAGGGCCTTCTCCTTGGGTGTCCTGTGATGGTCCAACATGAGGATCTATTTTCCTTGTCAACTTGGTCTTCAGGGTCTTGTGCCTAGGGTTGGAATTGTATTCCACTACATCTTCATGCCTATATACTATTCTCGGCTTTTGGGGTGGGGCATTCTTGAACTGGGGCACTACGGGCCTCTCTCCATGTTTATTGTCCACCTTCTTGGGTGGATCCATTTGTATCTTTATGGGAATATGATCCATTTGATAAGAATTGTTGATCTATGCCATAGTTACTCTGACCACATGCCTTGCTTTGATTTCAATGTTGTTATTTTTTTCTTTTTATATCTCTACATTCAAGATAGGCCTATTGTATATTTTATCAATATTATAGAGAGGCTCCAACACATTATTTGAATATTTTTCCCAAACCTTGGGGGGAATATTAAACTCTAATGCTAGTTGTGGTAATGTGAGGGACATCCCGCAATAATCCCTGATTCTCACCTCGTAGTCATCCACACAATTTATCTAGTGATCTTTGATATGTGGCTCATGGATGTAGAATTTTCCAATGATATGGTTGTATGTGCCTATGGGGTCAAACTTGGCCCAGATTTGTGCATTTTCTTGAAGTGGGAACTCGTCCTAATCAAAGGCCAATGACTTGAAAATCTTCACATCTTGGAGACTAGAGGCCTATGGAAATGGGGAAATCCTAGCAATTCTTCTTCTTATGCTTGATTACCCAATCAGATGGGTACCTAGCTAGTTTCTTGGGCCTCAGGGTAGATCCTACCACTATAATGTATGTCAAGGTTCTAAATTGTATGTAATATGCCCCTATGGCCCTTATTTTGGCAGCAGTCTTTGCATAGTCCCCTTCTATGGACCTATTGACTGCAAAGATGAATTCATCATTCACTATTCCATAATTTGGGCTATTTTTAGGCATGTCAGATATTCTTATCAATTATGGATAGATAGTGAAGGGCCATGCATTTATCTTACCAAAGGCTCCCCATTTTGTAAGCCCTTGATAGTATTCTCAGGTGGCCAGCATGTACATAATGTATGAAGTCATGTAAAACTTGGGATTGTGTTTTACAAAAGTTAGTTGTTTATCCAACTTATCACTCAGGATGATGCCCCAATAAAATTTGGCCTTGTGATTCCTTATCTTCTCTATTAGAAGGATCATCGAGCTCTCGATTTGGATAGACTAAGGTAGTTTATATACTCAACTTATCATTGTGACTGCTGCTTGGATGTCATCCTTCAAGTATCCCCTTCTGAGGTCTATTTTATCTAGCTTATTCTTTGGGAGAGGCTGCAAGAGGTATTCCTAATTGGAAATTTCATAGGCCTCTTGAGTCTTGTTTTTGAACCATCTCAAGCCCTTTTCTATGAAGAATTCAAATAACTTATCCACACCTTTTTAAAGATGGAAGACATCTTCAATGTTGTCTGGCCTATAGTCAAGAACCACCTGTCCATCTATATTTTTAACCACCCTCTCATTTGGTGTGTAGTGGTTGGCCAATGTCATAATGATATCAGAGGATAGGACCAACATCGGGTGCACTGTAGCATTGAATAGACTTGACAAGACCAAGGAGGTGCAGTCTTCAGATCTACCTACTCACCGGGAACATCTTACCAAGAATTCATTGCAATCCACATTCCCGATGTCTGTATCTGTAATTTCTGGGTGATTATTCCCAATCTTTGAAAGGGGATGATACCCTCTAAATAGGTAATTCATTGGTGATACTATATTTTTTTCATGCACTCCTACTAGGAAATATGTGAATATCAATATCTTATTGAAAAAACTACTAAAGCAGGAAAGAAACAAAAACTAAAACTGAGAAAGCCAAAAGTAGATGGCTCTTAAGTAGCCAGAAAAGAAACTTATAGATCTTCGGACTTTAGAATTTGAAGACAAGGTTAGGGTGTGAAATCCCAAAATTTGAAGGATGAGGCTATGGAGAAGCAAGTATTTTTCAACTTGCGGAGTGCAAAAATTGTGCAGAAATTTGGGGTGCGAAAGCCCAAAATCTAAAAAATACTCAGGGGGCTAATGAAATTTTTTGGCCCTTCTATGTTTTCAGCATTTTCAATTGTATGAAATGCCAAATGTCTAAAAGTGAGAAACTACACTTATAAAACTCTGGCGAGGGGGTTGTTTTTGGCCTTTCAGAGACTGAAAACATGTGACTTAGCCACGACGCAAAAAACCCTAACCCTCAAACAAAATGCAAAAAAATAAAATAACAAGAGAGGTCATGACCTGACCAAAGGTCCAAGGGTGTGAACCCTAGAGACCTAGGAGGGAGCACAATATTGACTAACAAAAATAGACAGCAAAAAAACAAAAAAAAACAAACAAACCAAAAACTAAACCTAACCCGAAACTCGAGTGAAGAATAGAAAGGAGAGCGACACTGACCATACCTGCAAAGGCACAAGGATAGGGGGAGGCCAGAAGGATTCTAACCATGAAGAGGATAGATGTGGAAATGAATAACAAGGAGGTGAGGAAGGAAAATGGTAGGCTTGCGAGGAGCTCGAAAATGCTGGCAGAAGTCAAAAAAACCAGTGAGGAGAAAAAGTGCTCGGGCCACTTTTATAGCCTGCATGGTGACATCACCTACTTCAAGGTTTTCAAGGTCAAAACTAAAAAGTGTGGTGGCCTCCCCACTTTTGGAATTTCAGAGACTGAAACACCAAAAGGTGTAGGCTCATCCTTTTGGCCTTTTGGTGTTTTGGATTTTTGAAGGTCAGAGGACCTCCAGATGTCCGAAATGTTGAAAGTGCAAAAGGACCAAAAAGCACCCTTGATTCCTTAATACTCCCCTCCAAAATTAGATTTCAAGGAATAAGGGGAGGGTAATACCCAAAAGAAAGAAAGAAGGGGGGCCCCCATGGTTAGAGGACCAAAAAAATGGGGTTTGTGTTGTGGACCCACAACATTATGGATTGAACTTAGGTTGAGGCTTCATGGAAGAATCATCGATAAAAGGATTGTCCAACATATCACCAAAAACACATAATATATAGCACAAAATGAAAATACACCTATAAAATACAATTGACATGGTTCGCACACTTCACATCAAGAGAGATATCCTTCACACAACTTAGCTCTTAAATTTTCACAATCATAAAGTGATGAAAATAAATGCCAAAAAATACCTTTCTCTAGAAATCCTAATTTATTCATATCAAATGCACTTGAGCTAGTGTAGGTAGACTACACAAAGTTGTTTCTTTGTATACACAAAGATCACAAATACCTTTGCAAGTCTCTGGAAAGACTTGAAATTCTCTAGAAAGAGTATCAAAACTTTTTCATTCCCAAAAAGTATCTAATACATTGACCATAAGGGGGTTTATAATCTCTTCAATCAAAACACCCAATTAAATAATGGTATTTGTTTAGTATAGAAGAAAAATCTACACCACCATGAGGTACATAATCATCCCTTTCCTTTCCTTATTTTTTCTAATTATACTTCTTCACCCATGTCTTTATCATCTTCTCCTTTTCTTCATTTACATCAATCTTCTTCATAGGAACAAAGGTCATTTCATTCTTTCCTCTATAGAACCTAGAAATCTGTTCTTGGCAAGAGAAACTTCCCTCTATGAATTGTATGTTTTTAGTGATAGAAACTATACATGTTTCTCATGGTCACTCATCAAGTTTTTGAGTTACGTAAGTCTTGAATTGAAATTTGGCTAAGTATGCATGAACATGGACACTGTACAGGTCAAAGTGAATGCTTTGGTACAGACAAGTACCTATGATTTTTGTCATACAAAATTAGGGATAACTTATACATGGTATACACTACCTTATTCCATATTTTTATAAGTTGGTGATCTCAGGTGAGAAAGTCACAAAGTTCTGAGTATTAGTTTTTTTAGTGTATAGAGAGTAACAATGACAAAGTATTGTTAGATCGATTACTGATCGTGTCTATTCAATTAGATTTATTATTTTAGAGTTTGTGATGGTATAATTGAAATTTTATAACATATCAATACCATTTTTCAAGGTTAGCATAATATTTTGATGGAGGATTTGGGTGACACATCAAATGGTACATTTTATGCTTCTCGAGGCTAGTTAGTGAAGATTTTGTTTTTGTAAATTGATATATAAGATTGAGTTTTTGTGATAATTTGTGAGAGTGAAGGTTAGATATGTTGTGGAAATATGTAGCATGTGTGAAGGATCTATAATTAGAGTTTTGATGGATATTTGAGTAGATATTTTGCATTGTACTTATATGGAATTGGTTTGGCATATGTTATCTTCCAGTTCACCGTTTTCTGTGTTAATCCTATAATTTTGTAAAGTAGTAAGATTTCCTCTTTTGTAACTGAGTATTGAGCTCTAGGAAGTGTGTTTGAATGCATGCACATTCCCCTTGTAATACTCCTAATGAGGTATAATAATTTTAAGGGAGTATATCATCTTGTGGGTTTGATCCCCACTATGGTTTTTCCCTTAACCAAGTTTCCACAATAAAAATAATGGTGTTATGATGTTTTGGATTCTTTTTATATGTTTTTGTTGTTTTCTTTTCATTACTCTTGTTTTATGGTTGAATAATTAGATTAATAAGTTTAAAATATTTAGAACAATGATTCATCCCCCCTCTCAGTGTTTATCAATACCAACAATTGGTATTAGAGCTTAGTGCCTTGGAAAAAGTCTAACATCTTAAGGAAGATCTCGATGGATGACTCATTAGACTCAGATAGTATTTAGGAGCAACTCTTGATTGCACTTGAAGATCTTGACAAGTCAAATTCTCATAATCTAGAATTGGAAGGAAGACTCAAGGAAGAAAAAAAACCATTGAAACTTTGAAGTAATAAATGAACAAATCAAGGGACAAAAGGAAAGATCTTATTGAGAAGATTCAACAAAAAGAGAGAAATGATGACCTAAAATCCTTAAAAGAAAAATCAGATCAATGGGAACAATGTGCAAAAGGCAAAATAAATCTTGAGCAATACTTAAAGAAGAAAGCATAGGGATGTGAAAAGGTAAAACATGAAATGAAGATTAAGGTGAGGATACTAAGATTGGAAATTGATGGAAGGAAGAAGTATGAATATTACCTTATTCATAAAGTCAAACATCATGATGATGAGCTTAGAAAAATTATTGAAGATATTGAAGAAGAAAATTATTCTTATAAGTGAGCTTGCTGGTACTAATGAATTCAATGATAAATTCAAAGCTAGTTTAGCGAAGCTTGATGAAAAACTTGAGAGATAAAATCTAAAAGGGGATACACAAGGACATGGTTTTGAAAATGGTGAAAGCTATGGATCTTGTTAGAATAACACTTTATCAAAAAATCTGAATGAGAGACCTAAAAGGACTCCTAATGTACAAAAATTCAATGGAAAATTAGTTGTGTGTAACACATTTGGTCATAGAGTAAATGTTGCCCAAATTTTCCATCCTATGTAATTTGGATACAAGTGGAGAAAAATGAGGCTCCCACGAGGGTTGAGCCCAACTTGTACATTTTTGTTCATGATTCTAGGTCTTCTTCTTGTTCTCTACATTTTTGCTAGGTCTTGTTTTACCATAGTTCATGTTTTGAAGGCCTAAGTGCAAGAAAACCCTTTGGAATTTGTTAAACCCTAGTTCTTGGTGACTTGATCTAATTATTCATTACCTTTTCCATGCCACTTAAGTTCTTATTTAGTCATGTGCACATTAATATTATTTTTTTATCTCTTAGTCGTGCAAAGGGAATAGAATATTCCATATTATCTAGCAACTTTGCATTTTGCCTTAGTCATGTGATCTCATAAAGGAAAATAATATATTGTTTCAGTCTCAAGATTTCACACTGACCATTGATCTAATCTAGACCATGTGCTATGCAGGAAGTCTCACAATGGAACCAGAGTTAGTCAAAGCATTTTGCAACTTAGAGACTCAGTCTATCTCGTAATCTCTGATTAAACTTAGGCTTTAAGTCTGTTGGTTTCTTCTCTTCTAGTACGTGATCTCAGAACAAACCTCAGCGTTAGATTTTTATTCCATGATTTTGAGTTTTCCTCAGTCGCCGAGTCTACAGATGGATCATAGTTAGGGTGGTGAAGTTAGGTTTAGTGTAGAGTTATTCAATGATTTAATCAGGGTCGTAGATCAAGATCAAATCTAACGATTTGTAGTAAGTCTTGTAATGGAGCCATGGTTAAGCCATATACTGGGAGACTTGGAGATACACTTATTTGTGTAGTCTCAAAAGGAATCAGAGTTAAATAAATTGAAAGTCAAGTTATGATCTGAGCCATCGATCCTATTTTGATCATGTGTTTCTCTCATAATCTTGTAATGAAATGGAATATTCTTCAATTGTCTAGATATTAAGTGCAAATCATAGATCTTGGGTCTGATCTTGTGGCTCTTGTGGAAGCTCGTAATAAACTCAGGGTTATGGGAATGATTTAGCAACTTGGAGACATGAAGGATTCCATACACCAAATTTAAAGATGATTTAAAGAAGAGTTAGGTTAAAGGTTAAAGCCAAAGATAAAGATCGAGAAAGTTACATAAGATTGTGTGGATGGCATAAAGGGTTGAAGACAAAGTGCTTGATATCTATGATCAAGGCATTATGCCAGGCTACCTCTTGTCCATGATCAAATCAGAGCTAAAGGTTAAGATAGTAAATAATGAAGATAGATATAAGATTGACGGCTGTGTTTTAAAAAAAGGAAATCAAGTGCTTCCTAGGTCGTTGATACAATCACCCATGCCACCTATGACCCTTATGTTCAAATATTCAAATTTTAAATTTATTTCTTAGGGTTCTATGGTGGTGGCATCGTCTTTCAAGTTATAGATAGAAGAGATGGGTTGAGCCGATTTCTCTGATCAAATTTATGATGATGGGAGGTGCATTCATGGCCATATCTAATCTTTTGAGATATTTCCAAAGGCATTAATGGGTGGACTTGACTATTTTACGGTTTTGTCATTATTTATGAAATATCTATTGGAAGCCTAAATCCACCCTAATTGATTAATGAATTGAATCCTAAGCCTATGTGCTAGGGGAGTATGTATATAAGTAGTTTTAGAGGCTTTTAGAGCTTAGGATTTTTTTAGTAGATGCAAGATTTAATGTGGCATTTTCTTTGCCCTCAAGTTTTCTTTTTATTGTAACTTCTCATTGAATTCCAGATTATGTAAGAGTTTTCTAAGACATCTTCTCTATCCTCAAGATTTTCCTTGTTTGTAATTCTCTTACTGAAATATAATATAGTGGCTTGTGTTAGAGAGGTCTTATAGTTCCCGAGCCTTCTTTCTTTTTGCATATTTGTGCACTATTGTGTTTGATCTGATTTAGATAATCTTATGGATTTTGTTCATCCCTAGTTATTTTGTCTCATCCCCGTGCCTATTTTTTAGAGTGAATGTTTGTTTGTAGGTCACAGTCTGTATCTTTTCCCTTGGGAAATCTACTTTTTGTGAAATCTTCTCTTTCCTTGAATAGCCTCTTTCCATTTTAGACCTCTCTATGAAATACTTATGCAAGCCTATTTAAAAAGATTGTGTTCTACTAGATCTAAGAAGTTTCATGCTAGTTTGGTTGCTGTGTTATGATTCATGTTACCTTCGGTGTATCACCTAGTAGTATAATTTTATTTTCATTCATTTCTTTTCAAAGTATTCCTTCTATCCCTTTTCCTTCCAATTTTTCTTTCATGTTCAAGAGAAAATTAGGTGATTATCCAAGAGGAACCAACCTAGAACCCGGAGGCTTCACTTCAGTTACTAGAGGTCCCACAACCTAGAAGTGATTCCCATGTTATACTAGATTGCTAGTCTCAAGCGCTTGGAAAGGTGCAAAATTTACTGTATAACAATTTTTCCACTCCCGGTGGGACTACAAAAGAAGTTCATCTTTTCAGACTCTATTATCTGTGATATGTTGATAACATATTATAGACCTAGAAGTAGTCATTTTCTTTCATATCTGGCAACTCTGGAAGGTCTATTGGTTTCAAAAGATCAAGTGCTGGTATATTTCAAATATTTCATATTCAAATTCTAGCTAATTGCATGAGCAGACATGTTAGGTTGTAATGGACAGTCAGTTTTAAATCCGACCAGACATTAACAACGCAATATTTAATACTGGTTTAGTTTTTTGTAAAGAATAATAATTTTATAATTTAATTATATGCTACTTATAAATCAACTATTTAATAATGAAAGACCT
>MU224401.1:33397-105890 GCA_018584345.1 Thuja plicata
GAGGGCCTCCATTTCACACCTTTGCACTCCATGACTAGAGAGCTATGGATCGATATTTGAGGCCTCATTCTTGAGCAACCTTGGATGGAATGATTCATAGAAGTGTGTCAACATTTTAGCACACATCTGTTAGATGCCAAGTCTTTTCAAGGATACTAGTACAACATCAAGGAAAGGACTTGTGGTGATTGAGCCTTTATGTGGTGAAAAAATGGGGATTGATGCTCAACTTGAGCTCTTGGTTGATTTATTTGATGAGTTCCCCCTTTTTGTTGATGAAGAAGAAGACATGCCATTACCTATGGATGAAAGTCATTTAGGACATAGGGATCACCATCAACAAGGGATTGATAAAGAGGAAGATGTCATGTCTTTCTTTGATGAGCTTCCTAATTTTGTTGAGCAGGATGAGAAAGATAGAGTCATGACCACTTCTGCAATTTTGCAGCAGCTAGAGGGAATTGATCCTGAGGATATGCTAATTTATGAGCCTGGAGTTATGGAAGATATTTTCCAAGGAAAGAACATGGACAAAAACCTTGAATAAAATTGTTTTTTCAACATCATAGAGATTTTTTGTAACAAATTATGTGAGGAATTTTTGTCCCCTGGGGAAAAGGTTCAAAGTTATGTGCCTGTTGAAAGATGCCTAGTCTTGGATTGCTCTCTTCCTAAAGATTTTATAAATGAACATGAGTTGGAACCAATTCTATACCTTGAAGGAATTGATAGTTATGAAGAGCTCTTAGCCTTTTTAACAGAAGATGATGATCCCCTGACCATGGAAGAGGAGTTGACATGGCTATCCATAATGAAGGAAAACCATGAAGATTCAAAAGAAGCCATCAAGAAGAGTTCTATTTTTAGACTTTCAATAAGCTACCCCATCAGATACTTGGCCCAGAAGGAGTTTACTGAGACATCCTCATATGATCAATTTGAGGTAAGTAATTTTGATCCCATTTTTTAGGAGGCAGTTTATTATTTCCTGACATAATTTTTTGTGCCTCATGTCTTACTAGCTATCCTTATACATCCAATGCAAGATATACTAATGAGGAAGGGTAGTTATTTCAGTGTTCCAGTGAATGGTTTTTTTTGACCATTTTTATGTACTAGTTAGTTTAGATAGGTTAGTTTTTCCTTCCTTCCCTCCAAGTGCTTGTACACAGTCACTTAGTTATTTTTTCTTGTACAGTCCTTTTGCTTGTTTTTAGTTTGTTTTTCCTCCTTCTGGTTTCGATCCTCCTATTTCCCAGAAGCTTTTATATGCTTATATTTAGACTCCTATGCCCAATGGAATGTCTAAAGGCCACTAGTTTTATATGTCTAGTAGGATGGCATTCAACAAAAATTGCCAAAATGTTACCCAAATTTCCCATCTTGTGTAATTTGGCTACAAGTGGAGAAAAATGAGGCCTCCACGAGGGTTGATCCTAGCTTGTACATTTTTGTTCATAATTATAGGTCTTCTTCTTTTCTCTGCATTTTTTCTAGGTCTGGTTTTACCGTAGTTCATGTCCTGAAGGCCTAAGTGCAAGAAAACCCTTAGGAATTTGTTAAACCCTAGTTCTTGGTGACTTGATCTAATTCTTCATTACCTTTTCCATGCCACTTAAGTTCTTATTTAGTCATGTATGCTTTAATATTCTTTTTTTATCTCTTAGTTGCGCAAAGGGAACATAATATTTCATATTATCTAGCGCATTCATGTTTTTCCTTAGTCATGTGATCTCATAAAGGAAAAGAATATGTTGTTTCAGTTTGGAGATTTCACGCCAACCATTGATCTAATCTAGATTGTGTGCTATGCTGGAAGTCTCATAATGGAGCAAGAGTTAGTCAAATCATTTCACAGCTCAGAGACTCATTCTATCTCGTAATCTCTGATTAACCTCAGGGTTTAAGTCCGGTTGGTTTCTTCTCTTCTAGCTCATGATCTCAGAACAAATCTCAGGGTTAGCTTTTTATTCTACGACTTTGAGTTTTCCTCAGTCGCTGAGTCTCCATATGGATCATGGTTAGGGTAGTGAATTCAAGTTCAGTGAAGAGTTACTCAATGATTTAATTAGGGCCATAGATCAAGATAAAAGCTAATATTTGGCGGTAAGTCTCGTAATGGAGCCATGGTTAAGCCATATACTGGGAGACTTAGAGATACGCTCAGTCGCATAGTCTCTAAAAGAATCAGAGTTAAGTAAAGTGAAATCCAAGTTATGCTCTGAGTTGTCAATCATGTTTTGATCCTATGGCTCTCTCATAATCTCGCAATGAAATGGAATATTATTCATTTGTCTGGAGATTAAGCATGGATCGTAGATCTTGGGTCTGATCTTGCAGCTCTTATGGAATCTCATAATAAAATTAGGGTTATGGGATTGATTCAGTGACTTGGAGACATGAAAGATTCCATACACCAAGGTTAAAGATGAGTTAAAGTAGAGTTAGTTCAAAGGTAAAAGCCAAAGATAAAGATTGAGCAAGTTTGAGAAGATCGTGTGGATGGCATAAAGACTTGAAGAAAAAGTTCTTGAGATCTAATGATCAAGGCATTATGCCAGGCTACCTCGTGTCTATGATTGAATCAAAGCTAAAGGTAAAGAAAATAAAAAATAAAGATAGAGATAATATTAATGACTATGTTTTACAAAAAGGAAATCAAGTGCTTCCTGGCCTGTCGATACAAGCACCCATGCCACTTGTGACCGTTATGTTCAAATATTCAAATTTCAAATCTGTTTCTTA
This sequence comes from Thuja plicata, assembly GCA_018584345.1. Taxonomy (NCBI): domain Eukaryota; kingdom Viridiplantae; phylum Streptophyta; class Pinopsida; order Cupressales; family Cupressaceae; genus Thuja; species Thuja plicata. The sequence goes on from MU224401.1 coordinate 36,143, forward strand.
GGGTTCGATGGCAGTGGCATGGTATTTCAAGTTACAGATAGAAGAGATGGTTTGAGTCAATTTCTTTGAGAAAATTTATGATGATGGGAGGTGCATTCATGGCCATATCTAATCTTTTGAGATATTTCCAAAGGCATTGATGGGTGGACTTGATAGTTTTAGGGTTTCATCATTATTTATGAAATATCTATTGGAATCCTAAATCTACACTAATTGATTAATGAATCAAATCTTGAGCCTATGTGTTAGGGGAGTATGTATATAAGTATTTTTAGAAGATTTTAGAGCTTAGGAGATTTTCAGCAGATGTAAGATTTTCTATGGCATTTTCTCTACCCTCAAGTTTTCTTTTTGTTGTAACTTCTCATTGAATTCCAGATTATGTAAGAGTTTTCTGAGACATCTTCTCTATCCTCAAGCTTTTCCTTGTTTGTACTTATCTTACTAAAATATAATACATTGGCTTGTGTTAGATAAGTCTTAGAGTTCTTGAGCCTTCTTTCTTTCTGCATCTTTGTGCACTATTGTGTTTGATCTGATTTAGATAATCTTGTGGATTTTGTTCATCCCTGTGCCTATATTGCTGGAGTGAATGTTTGTTTGCAGGTCACAGTCTATGTATTTTCCCTTGGGAAATCTATTGTTTGTGAAATCTTCTCTTTCCTTGAATAGCCTCTTTCCATTTTACACCTCTCTGTGATATACTTATGCAAGCATATTCACAAATATTGTGTTCTACTAGATCTAAGAGCTTTCATGATAGTTTGGTCACTGTGTTATGATTCATGTTACCTTCGATGTATCACCTAGTAGGATAATTTTCTTTTTAGTCATTTCTCTTCAAAGTATTCCTTCTATCCCTTTTCCTTCCAAGTTTTCTTTCATGTTCAAGAGAAGATTAGGTGATTATAAAAGAGGAACTAGCCTAGAACCCAGAGGCTTCACTTCAGTTAGTAGAGGTCCCACAACCTAGAAGTGATTCCCATGTTATACTACATTTATAGGCTCAAGCGCTTGGCAAGGTGAAAAATTTAGTGTATAACAGTAACACAATGCAGACAAAGAAATAATGTTGCATATTTTTAAGGATATTGTTTCACATGCTATCAGTATGGGCACAAATTAAATGAATCTAGATCCAATATGAACAATTATGTAAATAAAGGGAACATTAAATGCTACAAACGAAATAACTTTGGACACATGGTGAAGACATGCAGATTGAGGAAAAATCAAGAAACATTAAGGTATGGGAAATCTAATGTGATATTTTTCAAATACAATAATCCAGGTCCATTACTAGGTATTGCAGATTCAATAATACTGATGTAAATATGAGAGATTCAGTAGAAAGAGATAATATGTAGAATTATAAGGTAAAACAAAAGATTGATGTTGAAGAAGTTAAGAAGGAAAAGATCAATACATGGGTGAGAAAATAATGGATTGATGCTACTGGAAAGATTGCACCAACAACTAGAGTGGAAATTTCATCAGCAAATTGATTAAGTTAAAAAATTAAAGGGGAGTTTTCATGAAAAATATTTACCTAACCCCTGAATTGAATGGATCAAGGAGTGTGATCAACATATTCAAATGAATTTTTGAGTTTATAACACAATGGAATCATTTGTGAGGGTATATGAACATGTTTTGGAGGATCATAGATGGATTTACGAAATATAGTTTGAACACAGTTTTGAATCTAGGGTGTGGTTCATTAGTTGTGCTTTAATTTTGATTTGTGAAGAATTAAAAAGGCATTTCAAAACTTCATTTAACACCTTGCCACCTTGAAATAGAGCTTTCAGAGCAATTAAAGGTGATTGGACAGATATCAAAGGTGTTTTTTAAAGATCTAACAAAAAACCCTTGTTAACAACATAAAAATGTATTTCTCATCGCCTGATTAGTATTTTGACTGTAAAATAATGGATACATATTATGGATATTAAGGATCATCCTAGGAAAAAATTTAAGAAACATACCTAAAAATCCATGGAGGATGACCTATAAGGTTTATTTTCTAGTGTTGCATATAGCATTTTGCATGTTGAGGATATTAGGGCTTATATTCACTACAATTTTGAGGAACTAGGGTATAAGGAAATTAATTAGTTGTATGAGGAATTGATAGAGAGTGGAAAACTAAAAGATAAATACAAAGTGTTAGAGATAATGAATATATCTCAAGTTATGAAGTTTCATATTTTTCATGAGATAGAAATGATCAAATATGTTTTGAGCCAAGTGCATGATCAATTTATGTGGTTGGATCAACCATACAAAATCACTAAGGAAGTCTAGGAGGCTGTTACTGGATTTCATTCTAGTGGTGAAGTTCCATCCCTAAAATCCATTAAGAAGGATGTTGTCACTCAGTTGACTGAATCTTAATGGAATAAACATGCAAGGGCTATGAACAATATCAAGTATCCTGATGTTAGGTTCACATTTATGATTTTGGGTTACAAGGTATATCATTTCAGTAGGGAAAACTCTATTTCAAATACCAGCATTCACACTGCTTACAAGATTGTGAAGAAGAATGCAGAATATGACATACGCGAATCATTTTGAGTACAAATCTTGGAAAACTTGGCTAAAATCAAGAAATATAAGAGGTAGATTTTTAAATATGGTTTTCTGATTATTTATATTTTCTTTTAATTCATGAATTTATTTCCTAGAGTTGGTAATACTTTATGGAAAAGGGATATATCGGTGGCTACTCAAATCAGTGATTAATACATGATGCTAGAGAGAAAATCTAGGAGAAGCACAATATGTGGATACTTTAAGGCTTTTTAGGAGTAAATGCATGATACTAAATTCCTAGAGAGATAGTGGAGAAGTATGCAGACTCAATATGGTTAATGGTTTAGGCTGGTGCATGCTTGATGGAAGTAGCGGATCCAAGGAATTCTTGTATTATGATCATGGGCTATGAAGTTGATGATGATCTAATTGAAGTTTATGCAAAACACTTGATTTTTACACCTATTGATCCTAATGAGGAAAGGTTCGGTGCCTACAATGAGAAGAGCCTAAAAGTTCATATGGAGGTTAACAAACCTACAAGAGACAAAAGAATCATAAAAGAGGTTGAACTACTGGGAGAAAGAATGGGTTTCACTAAGGAAAATATGGCAGAAGCAAGAAGGAATTTTGAAGAGGAAGAGAAGAGGAAGAGAAGAAGAAGGCATAAAAAGAAGGTTTTATAGATGTATATGTTGATGTTGATGCACCTCATGCCTACATACCTTTTGCATCTCATCTATAGGTAGACAAAGAAGAAGTTCAATTCAGACCTCAGTTAGTCCTGCAAAGAGAAAGGCTAAGAAGATAGTTACACCAAGGACCCCTACACCAAAAAAAACTTCATCTAGATCTGCACAACTGAAGAATAAATTTGAACTTAAGAGAAAAATAGTGCATAAAGGATAAAATGAGGATGATAAGGATGAAGAGACTAATTCAAATGATACCATCAAGAATTGAGATCTAAGGGAGCTACATCAACTAAAGTATTAAGGGAACAACCATAAAAAGAGGAGCCTACAAGCTAAAATCCTAAAAATAACTTAGGTAAGCCACACTTAACTACTAATGATGTTATCAAGAATATTATAGTTCATGAGATTTTGGTCAAAGTAAATAAATATTACAATAGATATGATGAGAAAGAGAAGAGATTGAATTAAGGAGTTATTTTCTACTTGAAAAATATAACAAAGCATTGATTGAATTAAAAGGAAAGATCCTAGATGAATTATTTTATATTTTAGAAGGAAGAAGTCTTACTACACAAGATAAAGATAGAGAGATAAGAGAAAGAGCCTTACTAAATTTTTTTTCCAGTAATTACTACTTATGAGATTGAAAAAATACTTGAGTTAGAAAAGAAGGATCTTAGGAGAAAGAAAAGGATTAACAAACTCTTGATGGGGAAAATTTATGAAATAATGGAGGATACTGAGAATGTTGTTACAAATATTATAAAAGCTAACAAACATGATGTTCCTCCAAAGGATAGTGAGAAGGAAACACATGAAGACCCTAATGTCTATGAATCATTATATACTATGGACACATTGTTTCAAGTGACAAATGAAGCATAACAAGGCAACCAAAAAACCCCTAACAATATGCAAACCTATCTAATCCTATCATAAAATCCATTGAAATGAGACTTCAAAAACATATGCAAATAAAATACAACAAACCCCTTCAATTAAAGCTCCAATGTTCTCCTTTCTTATTCATTAAAATAAAGTGATTTTGATATTTTTGCTTGACAAAAAATGCACTCACAAGTTGAAAGAAAAGTGATAAAGAGAATATTAGGACCGTGGTTAGCAAATGAAGGAAAAAATGATCTCAATTTATAGAGATGAAAGACCAAATTGAAGAAATAACAACTTGAATATGCAAATTGAAAATTTGCATTGATTATGACACCTGGTAAAATTGAGAGGGAAATATGTCATAATTATGACAAATTATGACACAATGGAGGAAAAATTAGTGGATGGAAAGATGTAAGAAAAGTAGAAGGGAAAGTGTAAGAGGTGAAGCTAATTAATAGGAGATGGAGGCTAGAAAATAGGAAGGGGGTAGGTGAGGTGGATTTATGAGGATTAAAAAAATTAAGAAATTCAATATTACTGACAAATAGGAAATTATTATTTATGAAATTCAAAATTACATAAACTAGAAATTATCCAATTAATTAATTATAAATTAATTAATTATGGAGACTTAGGATAAGGAATGAATAACTATAATGTATTTATAAAAGCTAGGGGTAAATCATAGGTCATTCATCCCAAGAGGACAAATTAGCATATCATTGGCCGAATCGAAGGCATTAATGCACAATTAAATTGATTTTGACAATATTGATAAGGATTAGGAATAATTTTGATGGTTTGAGAATGGTTTTGGAAAAATATGAGACATTGATGAACTTTGAAAATGTCAGAGGATTGATCGAGATGAGCTTGGAATGATCCTGGACAAATTAGAAAAGGATTGGGGTGAACTTGGACTGATTTACAAATATTTGGCATGGTTTAGAAATGATTAGGGAAAATTATCAATTCGGCCAAAAAGTAGAGAAATGTTAGTAACTGACCAAATGAGAAAATGACACAAGATAGAAGACATGTTAAAAGGTTACACATAGGTGTGAACCATTTTTAGATGTCTACAATTTCCCCCTCTTTGATACAATGTGATTCTGAGCATTGTGTCAAATAAAAATTAAAAATCATGTCCTAGTAGATCATCAGAAATAGAGGTAGGATGGACAATGGAGGCCAAATTAGTGGATGAAAAGATTTAAGAAAGGTTGAAGGGAAGGTGTAAGAGGTGAAGATAAATAATACGAGGTGGAGGCTATAAAATAGGAAGGGGGTAGGTGAGGTGGATTTATAAGGATTAAAACAATTAAGAAATTCAATATTCCTCACAAATAGGCAATTAGTATTTATGAAATTTAAATTTCCATAAACTAGAAATTAGCCAATTAATTGATTGGAAATTAATTAATTGTAGAGACTTAGGATAAGGAATGAATAAATATAATTTATTTATAATATCTAGGGATAAATCATAGTTCATTCATCCCAAGAGGACAAATTAACAGATCATTGGCCAAATCGAAGGCATTAATGGACAATTCAATTGATTTTGATGATATTGATAAGGATTAGGAACAATTCTAATGGTTCCAAAATGGTTTAGGAAAAAGATGAGGCGTCAATAAAATTTGAAAATGATGGAAGATCAAATGAGATGAGCTCAGAATGATCCTAGACTAATTAGGAAAGGATTGGGACTAACTCAGACTGATTTAGGAATATTTGGCATAGTTTAGGAACGATTAGGGAAAATGATCAATTCAGCCAAAAATGAGAGAAATGTTAGTAATTGACCAAATGAGAAAATGACACAAGATAGAAGACATGTTAAAGGGGTACACATAGGTGTGAACCATTTTTAGGTGTCTACAACTATGGACACATATTTTCAAGAGACAAATGAAGCACCTGATCTATTCATTGTTGGAATAATGGAATGGTGTGTACTGAGAGGGGAGGGGTGAATCAGTACCCTTAATTTTTTCATAATAATTAACCTTTAAGCCTTAGTAATCATTTCTTTCATTACTGACCATATTGCTTTTCTACCTTATGCATGTAATATCATAATATAAATATAATTGCATGCAAACATTCATAGAAACATTCATGAAAAGTAGTTACACATAACACAAGAATTAGTAACACAGAAAAACCTTGTTAGAATGTAAAAATTGTGGTGGGGATGAGACCCACAAAGATTCACTATCTGCAAAATGGAAGGTGCCAGTTAAGGATACAAGTGTGATCACTTGTGATGATCATACCCTGTTAGGAGTAACATTTTAGACTGGTTAGGTCTATTCGGTTAAGAGATTTTAACAACACTGTTAAGTGTGCACTCGGTTAAGAGATTTAAAATAAGACTGTTAAGTCCACCTTCTTAAAGGATTTGTTCTATTTGCTATAATTGTTAGAGAGTAGTCAAAAATACTTATAACCTGATGGTATGCAATCTTGAATTGCTGATTACAAATCCTTTAAGTTCACATAATATATGTATCATCTATAGTGATTGATAATACCTCTGTTATGCTTGGTAGCCTTGAATCTTGTTCTTCATAACTAAATTCTTCTTTTTCTTTCCTTCTACATGAAACTCTCTGTCTGATCCATAGATGTATGTTGCAGATAAAATTATCTTGTTCTGATTGATTACTACATCTATTTATACAATGTATTGACCTAATTAGGTTTCACTCTTTACAACAAAAACTCTATGATCAAAGGTTTACAGATTGACCTTGATCTCCTAGTTTGCATGCTTAAAATTAGTTAGACTAATTAAAACTATTACATATTCTTTACTTGATCCTCAAGAAATGGTTTTACAACTAAGCATAAAGTTATTTATAAAACTGAAGTGCTTTATCTGACATATATCTCAGATCCACTTTTCTCAAGAATAAAATTATCTCTTAGTAGAATGGTGCTTAGTGATGTCTCTATAGACATACTGATCTTGGGTTTCTCTATGAACTTGTGCTCTCAGTTTACTCTATAAACTATCTGTCAATGATACTCTGGTTCTAGTGTTCACTGATTTCAGTGATCATTGTTTATGACTGAATGTCGTCACTCGGTGATCATGTAAACTGATAGTCCAAAAACCATTTCCTTATATACTAATGACAAATATGATCCTTTAGGATTATCAATCTCCCCCTTTGGAATTAATATCAAAAAATGATATGTGCAAATTGAAATGTTTAGTATCTACAACAAGTGTATACCTTGTCAATGACTCCCCCTATGTACATGTCTCAGTACGATGTATGTACATGTTTCTCCTTTGTGTATTTCCCTCTTTGGCCTTTGACATGTTTTCCCATTTTGACATTTTATACATATATATTCCCCCTTTACATATATATTTCCCCCTTATACATATAATTTCCCCCTTTTTTATGAAAATAATGACAAAGGTGTAATACTTACAGCTTGTGAAGTATGCGGGCATGGGATTTTTGAATGTCTGCCATTATCTTCTCCCATTTCTCTTGGAGGTGTTCCAGGGTCATGTATTCCAATGTGAGTTTGGCATGTATGTCATATATACTCTCGGTAACAGATATCTCTGGGGTGGCAATCAATGCTTTTGTCGAAGTCATGTGTTTCAACGACAGTGTGAGATTCAGGAGTAACATAGCTTGGAGCTCAGTTACCTCATCTTGGATTATGCTTTCAGCCTTTTTTAGTTTGTCTCAACCTTTTTGAATCTAAAATTTTCTCATAATACAATTGGAATGCATTTTCTTTGGTTGTGAGACTTTGTGCACTAGCCTTAAGATCTTCATCTATCTTTTCTATCTTTTCACTATGCTCGGTAGTGAAATGCTCTATTGTGCACAACTTTTGAACTAGTTTAACGACTTCTAAAATTATTGGTTCCATTGTAGTTACTATTTCATAAATTTTTACCTTATTTTCTACCACTTCTTGGCTAATCTTCTCAGTTAACTTGTATTGGCACTTCTCCTCAACATTTTCCTCAATGACTTTGTCTGCATCTACATTCTGTGATGTAATGGCGTCGATGGGCACTACTAATTCATCAAGTATTGGATAATTTTGATCAATTTTAGTGTCAGGTACTATCTACAATAGTATTTCTTTTGTGGTATCCAAGACTTGTGAGTTCTTGTGCTCCTTCTTGAGCTTTTCCTATATAGCCTTCCTCTTGCAAAGTTCACCATACTTGGTCAGGGACTTGGGATCCAGTGTTCTAGGATCACAGTCGGGTCTGTCAATTATTTCATCGAGTTTGACCGGTGGTTTTCTTTTCTTCTTCTTCTTTAAAATAGTGTTGGAAGTAGGGGTATGAAGTACTATTTCAAGTTCCTTCTCTATATCTTTTTCTTTTGAAGATTGTGTGGGAGGTGTGGCACCTTTTTTATGCTTCTCGGTATTAACATGTTGGTTGGTAGTAGACGTATCTACATCAAAATTATCTTTATCTATAGCCTTTTCTTTATCGGAGCTCTTGGTAGTGGAATCACTCGGTGCTTCCTCTCCACTTGTATCTTTATTTTCCTCATTGTATCCTTTTTCTTCCCTTGTTCCTTATCTGTTTCGATTGGTATGTTTGCATCAAGTGTCTTCTCCTTTTCTTTATTAATGATATTGATAGCTTGTATCAATAAGGGCATGTGACTTGGTACATTTACCTATGCAACATCCATTGTATCCTTTTCCTTTTCTTTCTTGGTGGCATGAGTTGCATCTTCATCATTTTTTAAATCATCAACATAATCAATCTAAGTTATATCTTTGATTGTGATGTCTAGTGTTTCCCCTAATGATTGTAATATATGAGGTACATCATCCATGGCCTTACTTGCCTATGTTGTCAAATCAACAATATTGATGACCTCGGTGTCATTGATGAAGATATGTTTTAGGCTCAGTGTAGCCTCTTTCTCTTCATAGTGAGGTTTCTTGGTAAGACCTAGTACTTTCTTGGGGCATTGAATATTTCATTCCAAGTCTCATTACTTTCTTTGTCAAGCTCTTCTGATTGGTCATCTAGTACTTTGTATGATATAATTTTAGCTAAAAATTTCTTTAAATTCTCTTTCATTGTTTCAACAATCTCTTCAACTGTTGACTTGGGTGGCATGAGTGTGACTAGGGATCTTTCCCTTATCTGTTTCTCTGTATGTAGTTCATAAGTCCACCTTGCTAATATTGTGTCATTAATCTCTTATGGAATTTTCTTGTTGAATTGTATTGGTACATAATTGTATGCACTCATTGCCTTAATTATGGCTTCTTCTATCTTATTCTAATCTCTAGGAGACAAGGTTAGCCATTGTCTAATCTTTCGATGTAATATGCTACCTATGTTGATGATTGACTCATCAACTTCATCAACTACTTTAGGAACTTTAAGCTTTTCAGCTTAAAGTCCTTGTTCTTTCTCATCCTGTTCAGTATCTTCCTTGTCTTCTTTTCCTTGGATATATCTCCTTCTTTTCCTCGGTTTTGTTTGCACGGTTTGAGGCTTTCTCTTATAATTCCTCACTATACCTTTCTTTACATGTGGTGAGTCTGCATCTTTTGTATTCTGACTCCTGGTTCTTGATGCAACAATAGTTCTTGGTTTCTTTGTTGGTGGTGCATCAGATTCAGTTGACTCAGAGTCACTTGACTCTTTTCCTTCACCAATGGGTGACTTTCCCTTAGTGGCATATTGTTTTGATTCTTCATCATTTATGGATAGTTTCTTTTCAAGTGTTTTCACCATTTTTGTCTTCTTTCGGTCTATCTTCTTCACTACTAATCCTGTTTTGATTCTAGACTTGGCTTATTCATAAGTTCCAAATCTACTCAATGATTTGTCCACTATTTTATTCAATAATGCTTTAGTAGAATTTGCTGCTTGATCCATATTTATCTCATAGTCCATTGGTGGTAACCATGTTGTTCTCGGTACAACTAGTTTGATTAGAGTGGTGTCGTTATCCACTATGAAACATATGTCATCCTTGTATTGTTCCACTAGTTGTGTAGGGATCCTCATTCTCTTCCTCATTCTATCTTTGAAAGTGGTGAAGTATGAATCCATTATAGATGTGAAATTATCTCCTAGTGACTTAATTAGTTCACTAATTTGTGTAGTTATTGGTTGGGTTGTGTCCTAATTGACATTACCGATAGATGGGAAGAAATTCTAAAAGTATAAAAATGTGCACATAAGGAGTGATCCAAACTTACAAGAATTAGATCTGGCTGATCTAATAGTCCTCATATTCTCCTCCAGTTTCTTCAGTAGAAGCTCAGATAAGTCCAGTTGTAGTCCCTTCTTTACAATCTTATAAGTAGTGTCAACTTCTCCACAATCTATGTTTTTCAATCTTCTATCTTGGTATATTTTGTACCCAAGTACACATGCACCAAACTTCATCTCTGGATCGGTGATAGAATTAAATCTCAAACCTCTACCATCTCATACTACACTAATTAATTTTTTAATCTTGGGGCGAGAAGGATGCTTTAGGGCTTTAGCCTTATCAATTACTAGATAAATTTTTATTACGTGAATCACGTCCTTTGTGATTGGTTTTGGTTCATCCAACAACATTTTTCTAACATATACTTGGCTAAGTACTATTTGAATCCACTCAGTTTTGAACTCTTTCAGGAACACTAGGGCATTGGTTAACCCTTTTATCTCAAAGTGCTTGTGTTTATCCTTAAGGTTTTCATCTTGGCAAAGATTCTAGTAAGGTTCTTCAACCTCCAAATCTCTAATCTTTACAACCTTGTAGTGGATGTATGCACAAATATCCTCGACTAGAAAAACTCTAGGAGGGATTCTTGAGAATTCTTGATAAATCTTGGTACTTAATGGTTGATAGCAGTGAGTGCTCATCTCTTGGATTAGCCTTTGAATCTACTATCAATCGATCTACAAACTTGTCACTCTCAGTCACTCTTCTTCGCTATGTTGTTTTCTCATTTTTGCATAGTGAATGAATGAGCTCTTTGATGCCCTATTTATAACAAATAACCCAAGTGGTGCATTTAATGCTTTAGCTACCACTTGGTCAAAAAAACAAAGACACTTAGGTAACATACCAAAGTTTCATCCTCAGTGAGTGTACACGGAGTAAGTGTCAACTTAGTTGCACTTTTTCACATGTTCACTAACGATGCTCAGTATGTGGCGAAGACTTCATTGTCTTTTACATGTTTATCGACAGAGCTCAGTTTATATTGACAACTTGGTTTTTTTCCATACGTCTATCGATGATGCTCGGTATGTATTTATCGACGAGACTGGATTCACAAACTCATAACAAGTAATACCATAGTGCATATTCATTTATGCTAATTTGGCATATTATCAATGAATATTGGAACTAATGTAAAATATATCTTTGTATAGTGCAATTTTGTACTTACTTGTTTTGCTTAGGTGGGGGTGGTGCTATCACCAGATCCATTGGGTGAGGTGTCACCAACTATGGTGCTTGGTCTAGCATCATCTTTTCTTGAAGCTTTCCTCTACATTTGATTTCTCATTCTCCTGATATCTTCAATAGTATTCCCACTATAAAAAGTGCTTGACTCTCTCACTCGGTCTCTACAGTCTTTTCTTAGGTGACCAACCTTATGACAGTATAAGCATGCCATTCTAGAGTTATTTCAGCTTCTATACCTTTGTATCCATTTCCTCATGAAGTTTGCAGATATGTATCCATATCTACCACATGATGTGCAATTTACCCATGTGTTGTAATCCCAAACATGTGAGTTACCAAATATTCTTGGTTGATAAGCATTTTCTTGTTCTTTTGGTTTCCATGCTTGTTTTTTCTTTTTTCTGCATTCATGAGATGTGTGGCCATGCATTTTGCAAATAGAACAATATTTTTCCATGTAGGATTCCTTCTTTGGTTTGTTCACCTTAGATCTGGATTCATACGCTTTGTGTCCATACTTGTTATAGTTATAACAATTACCTATGAATGTAGAAGTGGATTTAGGAATACCTTTAGATTTGCTCTTGCAAACATTTGATGTGTGGCCTAGTTTTCCATAGTGATCTCATGACTGCTTCCTTGGTCTTTGATTTGTGTAGATATCTTTTTGATCAACTGAGTTTGATGGTTCTCCACGCTCGGTATACCCTAAGCTGGTATTGTTGTTGAGTCTCCTTTGCCCATTCAGAAAATCATCCATTCTTTTTTTGCTCTCTCCATCTTTCTTGATCATGTCATTATGATGTTGCTGAATCCTTACTTCATGCTTCAATTTCTCATTTTCTTCTCTTAGCTCACCAATATCTTCCAATTTCCCATTGAGTTCTATGTTCACTCGGTTGGCCTCATGACTCATAAGAACTATTTGATTGGTGATCTCATGATGATGTTTAATTAGTCTTTGTATTTCAGTTTCTCTCTCTTGTAACTTCTCAGTGATCTTCCTCCTGTCATCAATAGCTAATGTCCTTTCTTGTATAGCTTGTCTAGCATTACTCATAACATCAATCATTCTTACCATCTGTGTCTCTTCACCAATTTGTAGTACCTTTACTTGTTTCATCAGATGTTGATTGATTTTATTCAGACTTGTAATGCTTCCTTCTAATGTGTCAGATGTATTGCTAGATGTAGATGCTAATGACTCAAACAATCAGGTATCTCTTCTTCATGACACTCAATTTCATTTTAGCAAGATTCCATAACTTTTCTATCATCCAGTAGCTCTCTCATCTTGATTCTTTCTTCTTTGTATTTCTCATAGAAGATCTGTATCTGCAACTTCTAATTCTCAATATTCTTATCAAGCTTATACCTTTCCATTATATGATCTTTTCTCTCAAGTGATTTAAAATTTTCCAAATAAGAGATCTAGCTCTGATACAAATTGTTGGAATAATGGAATGATGTGTACTGAGAGGGGAGGGGTGAATCCGTACCCTTGAAATTTTTTCATAATAATTAACCTTTAAGCCTTAGTAATCATTTCTTGCATTACCGACCATATTGATTTTCTACCTTATGCATGTAATATCATAACATAAACACAATTGCATATAAACATTCATGAAAAGTAGTTACACATAACACATGAATTGGTAACACAGAAAAACCCTGTTAGAAGGTAAAAACTACGGTGGGGATGAGACCCACAAAGCTTCACTATCTATAGAATGGAAGGTGCCAATTAAGACTACAAGTGTGATAACTTCTGATCTTTCCCTGTTAGGAGTAACATTTTAGACTAGTTAGGTCTACTCGATTAAGAGATTTAATGACACTAGTAAGTGTGTGCTCGGTTAAGAGATTTACAATAAGATTGTTAAGTCCACCTTCTTAAAGGATTTCTTCTATTTGCTACAATTTTTAGAGAGTAATAAAAAATACTTATGACCTGATGGTATGCAATCTTGAATTTCTGATTACAGATCCTTTAGCTTCACATAATGTCTGTATCACCTATAGTGATAGATAATACCTCTGTTCTTCTTAGTACCCTTAAATCTTGTTCTTCATAACTGAATTTTTCTTTTTCTGTCCTTCTGCATGATACTCTTTGTCTGATCCATAGATGTCTTTTGTGGCTACAATCATCTTGTTCTGATTGATTACTACATCTATTTATATAATGTATTGACCTGATTAGGTTTCACGCTTTACAACAAAAACTCTATGAAAAAAGGTTTACAACTTGTCCTTGATCTCCTAGTTTTCATGTTTACAATAAGTTAGAATGATTAAAAATATTACATATGCTTTACTTGATCCTCAATAAACGGTTTTACAGCTAAGCATAAAGCTATTTATAAAACTGAAGTCCTTTATCTGATGTGTATCTCAGATCCACTTTTCTCAGGAATAAAAATGTCTCTCGGTAGACTAGTGCTCAGTGATATCTCTATAGACATACTGCTCTTGGGTTTCTCTGTGAACTTGTGCTCTTATTTTACTCTGTAAACTGTCTGTCAATGATAGTCTGGTTTTGGTATTCACTGATTTTAGTGATCATTGTTTATGACTGAATGTTGTCACTCGGTTATCATGTAAATTGACAGTCCAAAAACTGTTTCCTTGTATACTAATGAAAAATATGATCCTTTAGGATTATCATTCATTGTAGAAGTTCTTGTTACATTTTTAGTGTAGACTATGATTGACATTCAAGGACAGATAAATGATACTCCAATGAACTTATCTGGTAATGACTATGTTTTTGGTGAGGAAAAGAAGAACGTTGAAGTAGAGAAGAAAAAAGGTGATGATAAAGGTAAGGAAGAATATAAGCTTGTAGATCAGATTGATAAGGTGATAGGGGATAAAGTATCTAATGGAAGAGTTGCAAAGATTGAGGTAAGAGACACTCCAAAGACAGTGAAAAAAATTATTGAGGAGGACAATACTGACATAGATGACATGAAAATCATTCAAGTCCAATTCAATTGGATAGTTTGAGTCCAGTATAAATGACGAGGCTTGCTTTAGTGGCTCGGGCCAAATAAAGGAAACAAATCTTGAAAACTCACATGAAGAATATTGTGCTATTAGTACTTGCATCTGATGTGCTAAGAAAGATCATGCTCAACTATGCCAAAGATCATAATGTTTCTCTATCTGGTTAGCTTGAAGGTCTACTAAATGTGGTGAGTTATCATTTCAAAGCCTTGGAGGATTCTACTTTGATTAAGGTGCAAAATGATTTCGACAAGAAAAGATATGATCAATTAATTACTTAAATTACACAAGAAAAGATTTATTTTGGCATTGGGAAACAAAGATTGAAGGATACTTTGACAGATGGTGCAAACATCTATAGACCATGCATTGCATACCCCAAATGTGTTACATATATTGAAAAGATAATCAAGTAAAGTGAGGACAAGTTGTCTGAATTATCAAAAACTTGTGATCCTTTGAAAACTTTAGCTTCTAGTCATGGAGGGTAGGTTATCACCTTATTGGATAAGATCAAAACCTTGGCTACATAAAGGAGAGGATGATTGGAAGGATTGGTGGGCTGAGAAACATGATTGAGCCTAAGCTAGACATCTTGCTTAGTGGTTTTAAGGATGCAGAGAGAGCCTATAATTCCCCTAATGCACATGATCTTAAATTAGTAGATAAGCTTGCCTATGTTGTTAATGGGAAAACTAAGATTATAGAGAGCATGCATAAAAGTTGGGATGCGGATTTTTCTATTCTAAGAAACTCTTTCTCAATTTTTTTAAAATATTGTAAGTATACTCTTGCATATCTCTATATAGGCGGAGATATAAGATTTTGGTAGATGATTTTTATTGTAGTCCCTAGCCTTTTCCATTTATGTCAAAGGGGGAGAGATATGAGTGAAAAATAGTTTAGAGGAAGAGATATTCAGCTCAGGGGAGCTTGATATTATGGTTTTGGGAGAAGTTTGGAGATTAGAATTTTTATTTTGACACTTGTCATTTTTTACTAAGTATTTTCATCAATGCAAAAGGGGGAGATTTTTTGCAAGAGAAATTGATCTTGATGACTTGTATGTTTTCATTGATGGAAACTATACATATTTCTCATGGTCACCTGTCAATTTTTTGAGTTTCCAAATGCTTGAATGAAAATTTGGGCAAGTATGGATGAACAAGGATAATGTATAGGTCACAGTGAATGCTTTGGTATGGACAAGTACCTTCAAGTTTTGGCTTGTGAACCTAGGTAAATATTCTACATGATATACACTACCTTATTCCATATTCACAACATTTGGTGATCTCAAGTGAGCAAGTTATAGAGTTCTGAGTATCGATTTTCTAGTGTACAAAGAGTAACAATGACAAAGTATTGTTAGATTGATCAACAATCATGTCTATTTGTTTGGATTTATTATTTTAAAGTTTGTAATGGTATAATTGACATGGTAGAAGAGATATATGCCATTTTTAAAGGTTAGCATAATATTTTCATGGAGGATTTATCTGACACTTCACACGCTATATTTTATGCTTCTTAAGACCGACCAATGAAGATTTTAGTTTTGTAAATGGATATATAAGATTGAGTTTTTGTGATGATTTGTGAGAGCAGTGGTTAGATATGTTGTGTATATATGTAGTATGTCTGAAGGATCTATAATTAGAGATTTTGATGGTAATTTGAGAAGACATTTTGTACTGTACTTACATGGAACTATTTTGATATATATGATGTTATCTTCTAGTTCACCATTTTGAGTTGTAATCTAATAATTTTGTAAATCAGTGAGGTTTCCTCTTTTGTAATTGAGCAGCAAGCTCTAGCCAATGTGCATGAATACCTATGAATTCCCCCTGTGATACTACTAACATGTTATAATACTTTTAACAGAGTATATCATCTTGTGGGTTTGATCCCCACCATGCTTTTTCCCTTAATCGGGTTTCCATGATAAAAATCATGGTGTTATGATGTTGTGGATGCTTTTTATATGTTTTAGTTGTTTGGTTTTCATTACTCTTGGTTTATGGTTGAAGAATCAGATTAATAAGGTTAAAAGGTTTAGAACACCAATTTACCGCCCCTCTTAGTGTTCCTCAATACCAACATTTGTCCGAATTTATTGCAATTGTAACATGTAGAATCATGTTGTGGACCACTTCCACTTTTTATAGCATTATATTTTCACTCAACACTCTTGTGCTCAAATGTTTTGCATGTGTAACAATAATCATTAAAAGATTGAACATTCCTACCATTGTTTACCTTCATGAACCTATTTATGATCATTCTACTTATACAATCATTATCTTTATGTGATAACTTATTGAAAGAAGAACACTGATCATTAAATGGTTAAGATATGATTTAACTTCTACATTCACTAGCTCTATGTTCGTATTTGTTGCATGAAAAATATTACCATTGAAAGATGGAGAATACTTGGATTGAGTTGGAGTAGGCTTCTGGAAATGCTTCTTGTTCTAGGCTGGAGTGAAACCTTTTTCATCAATATTTTTCATATAGGATTCATCCTTGACATTTTCATTGAATTTTTCATCTTTGTTGGGAGTTTTAGAGCTTTCTTATTTATCAAAACCAATACTAATATGCCAAAATTGGGGTAAGGAATAAACTAGATTCAACTTGGTCTGAGCATTAATCCAGGGATCACAATATTGCAAAAGGTGTTGTGGCTATTTGCATAAGGGTTGCAGGTAAAAAGATGAGTGGGAATGATATGTAGCATATGAAAAATAAACCTAAAACAAATGAGGATGCAAGTAGAGTGGGTTTAACCATGGAGGAAACTCCGTAGTTAAGTGCACTCGAGCTGGAGTAGTACTGGGATGGGTGACCTCCCGGGAAGTCCCAGTGCTTTACCTCTGTGAGCATCACCTAGATCCAATGAGTGCTAAGTGTTCCATTCATTCTAATGAGAGATGGGTTCATGTGAACCACTACTCATGAATTATGGGTCAATGAGTTTGAATCAAAAACTACACAGTTGAATCCTGATAGCAATATCACAAAACCTAAAATAATTCAAAATAAATCTAGCAATAGGAACTATCACTTCTTGGCAACAAGAATAATAACACCTTATAACGATTATATAATTTAAACAAACAACAAATCACAATTGTAAATAACCTTAATTAATGAAAATAAACACACCGCTAAACTGCAGAGTTACCAAATGTCCCAAGAAGTGGGCCCTACCTCCTTAATTTTTGAGCTGATAAAGCTAATGACTTTCTTACATTGCAAGAATCATTAAAGTGCTCTTTTATTTATTGAAAAATATTATAGTCTCGATACTATAGTCTACATACAATAATGGTAACGTCTAAATAGAAAACTAAAACATTATGCTATGTGTACATACCATCCCATATGATGCATGACCACTGTCCTTTCACCTGCAGCTTGCTGGAAATTGTCAGTATCAAAATTTATTAGCATGATTTTTCATTTGAAATACAAATATTAATATTATTATTAGTAATGAATTTAATTTCTTATTTGGATTATTAATAATGCAAATATATTAAAACAAAAAGTTATTGTTTATTGTTAATTATTTTATTATATATTAATTTAGATTAATAAAATTTATATAAGTAATTATTTTATAAGATATTAATTATATTATTTATTTTATTTAATTATAATAGTCTATTATTTTAATATTATGTATTTTATAAATTTGTTAAACTATAATAATTTAATCTAAAATAAATATATAATTAATATCTTATAATTATATGAAATTATTATTTATTATTAATTATATTATTGTTATTTGTCGTTAGGCTAGATACTATTGCAATGAATTTTTCTTAATGAGTGATTAAAAAACTTATTTCAACCAATTGCAATTAACTATTTTTATTTTTTAATTTCTATTTAGATTTTTCTAAATTATGTGTGATAAATTCTTAAGTAAAAAATATTGCACAGATTTCAAGGTAGGTTTTTAGGATGTACTACAGAAAATTCATGAAAACAATAATACATACTTCTATTTACTTTCACCATATTTAAATACTCCCAAACTATATTCATTAAGAATAAAATTTAAAAAGATGAAAGACGTGAATGAAAGGTACAATGGATAGTATGTACACATAGCATAACATTTTAGTTTTCTATTTAGACATTGCCTACAATAATCTACTATAAAAATTGGGAAACACATCCATAATAATCTCATATACAATCTCACTGAAGCGATTTTCCTAATTATTTATTTTGCAAAAGTTGTTAGAATGAATTCAGAATAACTGAGAGGGGGGGTGAATCATCTATCCTCAGGTCTAGATGTTCCCATTAAAACTTTATACCAATTTGAACAACTCAGATCTGCTCGGCAGCAATAACATACATATGTAATTTATTGTTCAGATGTAATCAGCTTGTAGAAACTTAAAAGTAAAACACAACATACATATTCACACAAGTTGACACCAGAATTTAATGTGGAAACCTGGTATGGGAAAAACCACCAATAACATGCTATCAAAATTTCACTCTTGTGAAGTGAGCTCTATTAGGAGCCAACCCTCTTAAAGGTTACAAAACACATTCCTAAATGTGACCTCGTTAAAGGATTTAATCACCCTATCAGGAGTGGCCTTGTTAGATGACTTAGAACATTCCACCTGAATGTCACCATACTAAAAGGATTTATACAATGACTATTATGTCAACCTAGTTAAAGGATTTTGACTGATACAATGGTTAGAAAGTAATCAAAAAGTGTGATCTGATACATACAACTTACTTTGCAAATCCAAATCTAATTCAGCTCTAATGCTAATTCACTGAGTGGCCTCCATTCTCATTTCAATCTTCAGATCTTCTTGGAATCTCATCAAGAAATCACTCATGCAATTCTCTGCTTCTGTATTCAACCTTCTCTACTTAGATCATGCCAATCAGTAAATTAACTATGCAATCCTCTTGCATACTCTCCATACATCATGAATAACCCCTTGAGGTTATCGTATACCTCTTCATCTACGTCAGATAGATCTTTTGCCGCTTAATCAAGATCATAAATCTTAGGTTAGGTAAGATCCAATAGATATTTCCATCATTACATTTAATTTAGTTCTCCAAAGCAATTACTCATTAAATCTTTTATCCATGCATTAATTACGGTTACCTGTGCATTTACATAGTGTGGATCAAATGTGCTTATCCTCAATTAACTTTACATATCCCAATAAAATCAATATGTCGGCTAGAGATCTCAAATCTCAACAATTACCAAAATACTATTGGTCATCCAACACTGTGTTCTTCCGCTCGGTCACCACTAGTTTCCTCGACAATTTACTGGCGCTCGGTCAACACTGACTTTGCTCGGCACAAACTGTTCTCAGTAAACTGTCATCAAAAGATAAACAACACATTACTTTTCCAATGTGCCAACTGATCAAGTACCCTTGTGATTTCTCATAACTCAACCATTCCACTTGGTCTTCTTGTTAAATATCCTTCATCAATCAATAGATATGGTGCTCAAATAGATAGCAATAGTCTTACCGGTTAAGGTTTGACATCAATGACAAAATAACAATTGTTTCCATTGTAGCATCAACAATATTTCCAACAATCTCCCTCTTTGGCATTGATGGAAACACTAAACAATAAAACAATAATTTTTAATCATAGTTACCATACAATACAAAAGTATGCTTGTGTTCCTTGATATGAACAAATCTGCATTAATGTCTTTAGCTTCATTCTGATTCTCATCTATAAAAACTTTTCTCCTGATGTGTCTGTAATCAAACTGAAATATTTCTGTATATGTTCATCTATAGACTCCCTCTATCATTAATCTCTTCCTTTTGACAACAATCTCTTTTTTTCAATAAACTTCTCCCTCTTTAAGTAAACTTCTCCCTCTTTGACAATAATGCCAAAGATGTTGACATCTTCATCATGCAGATTCTTCTATTCTAAAATCTATATCATGTTGTTCCTGTCATCTTGCTTATGACTAATCCTCTTTTCTATCTTTGTCTATCTTTCACAGCTTTATGCAACATCCTAAAGTGTGACTACCTATGCATCAATGTGTCAAATATTATAAATATAACATTTGATGCAACAGTGTCATTCTGAACTAATTAGCCTCAGTTAGAGAAATCACCCCTAATTTACCTCGCAGATACTCATGAGCATCCTTGGGTAGTGCCTTTGTAAATAATTCTGCTAATTGTTCTTTAGTATTCACATATTCCAGTCTCACTTCCTTCTTCTGAACTAGCTCCCTCAAGTAATGATACTTGATAGCTATATGCTTTGTCTTAGAGTGCATTACATGGTTCTTAGAAATATTAATGGCACGTGTGTTATCACAATATATGACAACTAGTTCTTTGATCTCTTCTTTCATACCTTTTAGTAGTATCTTCAACCACACAATATTAGAACAATTAACTGCTGCTGCTACATACTCGAATTTAGCTATAGATTGTGAGGTACAATTCTATTTCTTGCTTGTCTATGAAACTAATCTTTTTCCCAGAAGAAATTCTCCTCTTGTGGTGCTTTTCCTATCATCTACATTTCCATCCCAATCAGAATCAGCATAAAATTTGAGCTCAAAATTATCATTCTTTTTGTAATACAGACTATATTCATCTGTTCCTTTCAAATAACTCAGGATCCTTTTTATTGCCATCATATGAGTTTCCTTGGTATTGGCAAAACATCTCGCAACAATACCAACAACCAATGCAATATCAGGTCTGTTGTGTACAACATATTGCATCTTTCTAATCATTGATCTGTAAAGAGTTTGATTCACTTATTTTGTATCATCATTCTTTGTCAACTTCTGTCCAGTAGCCATGGGCGTACTCACTAGTTTTGAATCTTCCATTCCAAAAAAAATTAGTATCTCCTTGACATATTTTGATTGAGTAATATAGATACCATTCTTCATCTGATATAATTGTAAGCCAACAAATTTTTTTATCTCACCAAACATAGACATCTCAAATTCAGTTTGCATCTCCTTTGCAAATTCTTGGAATAACACATCTTGTCCACTAAATATAATGTCATCAATAAATATTTCAGACAATAAAGTACCTTTACTTTTCTCTGTCTTCAAATATAGGTTGTTGTTGTCATTGGTTCTTGCAAATCCAATCTTCATTAGATAATTGTGCAATCTCTCATACCATGCTCTTGGTGCTTTCTTCAATCCATATAGTGCTTTGTGTAATCTACAAACCATATTCCTCTTTCTTGGGTCAAAAAATCCATCAACTTGTTCAATATTTACTTCTTCTAATATTCCATTTAGAAATGCCAACTTTACATCCATCTGATAAACTTAAAAACCTCTGTAGGCTACATACACAAGTAATATTCTTACTCCTTCCAATATTACAACTACGGCAAATGTTTCTCCATAATCAATTCCTTCCTCTTGTGCATAACCCTTGCATACCAGTCTAGCTTTGTTTCTTGTTACCTCTCCATGTTCATTCAACTTATTTTTGAACTCCCACTTAGTACCAATTGCATTTTTATCACTCGACCTAGGTAAAAGTGTCCAAGTCTTATTCTTCTCAATCTATTCAATTTCTTCATTCATGGCTTGTATCCAATCTTCATTATCTAAGGCATCTTTTACTATTTTAGGCTCAAAATCACATAATAAGCATGTATCTTCTCTCAACTTACTTCTTGTCATAACTACAAAATCCTTTGATCCTATGATTTGATCAAGTTTATGGTGACTCCTTACATACTTTTCTATAGTAGGTTCTTTTTCTGCTTCAAATTGATCATTCATGTTCATTTCAGATTGATTCCATGACTCGACATCTCCATCAGATAGCTCGGCAATTACCTCCTGTTGCCCAGAAAACTCATTCTGAGACTCGGTAGGTACTAGTTGTTGCTCGACAACCTCATTCTCAGGTTTAGGTAATGTATTAGAATCTTCCTCATCCATATAGATAAATGATTTGTAACTCTCAGGTTCTTGTGTTCTTTCATCTTCATTTCTTTCTACATACTCATCAATTCTAACATTTTCCCTTTCCACAATTTTGTTAGTGTTAGAATGAAACACTTATATACTTTAATTTTCATTGAATAACCAAGAAATATGCCTTCCTCACCTTTAGGATCAAGTTTACCATTTCTGTTATCCTTCAGTATGAAACATTTGCTTCCAAAAAATTTGAAATATTTTAGATTAGGTGCATATCCATACCATAGCTCATAAGGTGTAGCATTAGTACCTTTCTTGACTTGTACTCTGTTCAGGGTATAGACTAATGTACTTACAACTTCTCTCCAATATTTATGTGCAACATTCTTCTCCATCATTAGTGTTCTAGCACAATCCATGATAGATTTGTTTCTTCTTTTAGCAATACCATTTTGTGGTGGTGTCCTAGGTGCGGACATATGTCTTTTTATCCCTCGGTCATTGCAGAACCTGTTAAACTCATTATAAATAAACTCACCTTCTCTGTCAGATCTTAGACATTTTATATTTTTACCTATCTCTTTTTCAACTTTTGCCAAGTACCACTTAAATAACTAGAATGCATCTGATTTTTCTTTAAGAAACATAACAGTCATCATTCTTGAGTAATCATCAACAAATAGAATGAAATATTTATCTCCATAGTAAATTTTCTCTCTAATGGGTCCACAAAGGTTAGTATGAACTAATTCCAGTATTTCCTCATAAGTATGAGTTTTGCTTTTGAAACTAGATTTGGTCATCTTTCCCAATTGACATTGCTTACACATTGCATTTTTAGGTTTCTTTAAATTAGGTATCCCTCTAACCTTTTTCAATTTACTTATTCTTACTAAGTTATCAAAGTTTACATGACACAACCTTTTATGCCATAACCAAACATCAGTATATTGTGCAAACAAGCATGTATCATCAACTAAATCCAGATAGAACAAGTTATCTTTTGCTTGCTCACCACCTCCAACTAGTTCTCCATTGGCATCATAGATCTTTGCTTTCCTATGATGGAACTCAACTCTATAACCAAAAGTGTTCAATTGTGCAACACTCAATAAATTATATTTAAGATCATCAACCCAATATACATTGTCACATATGATCTTGTTGGTCAAGATAATTGATCCTTTCCCTTTAACAAGACATGGTGCATCATTACCAAATTTAACATAACCACCTTTACACTGATCTAGGGTTTCAAATTTATCTTTATTACCTCTCATGTGATGTGAACAACCACTATCAATAATTCAACGGTCACCTTTACTCATATAAGAAATTAGTGCAGTTTTCTCATCATCATCATCAGAATCATCTTTCATAGAAACATACACAACTTCTATATCATTTTCATTAGAATTGTTAGATTCAATGTCAAAAGCTTCTTTAGCTATATAACAAGATTTCTTACATTTGTCTTTGTAATCCTTATACTTTCTAAAGTCTTAGTCATCCTTTCTATCTTTGTACTTTCTATCCTTTCTTTCATCTTCATCATTCTTATCAGGACATCTTGCAGCAATATGACCAACTTTGTTACATGATAGGGAGTTTGCCTTTGAATTTTCCTTTTCCTCTAGATAGATTTTTTTCCATGAGTGCTTCAAGTTCTTCTAGTTCATCATCAGTAGTGTCACTATCATTGTTCATGCATTTCTTTCCTTTCTTTGATTTGTTAAGGACCAACTGGTATCTGAATGCAGATTCAATAGCTTGTGGAGTGTAGCTATCAAAATTTGACATCTCAAATGCAGTAAGTCTTCCTACCAGACCTTCCAAAGTCAAATTATTATTAGAAGTACATCTTAACTCTTCAATTGCAAAAAATCTAATAGCATAAATAGGAAGAAGAGTCCTTAGTACCTTGCTCATAATGGTGTTATCATCAATTGTTCCCTTAGCTCCTTTGATAGCATTTACCACTTATTTTATCCTACCATAATATTGAACTATATTTTCTCCTTCTTGAATTTTCATTTCATCAAACTTACCTCTTAAGCTTTCAGATTTGGCTCTCAACACATTTGTGTCACCTCCATAGATGGTTTCTAGGGTATCCCACACCTTCTTTACAGTTGTGCAGTTCTTTATGTCTTCAAACTCATGATAGTTCACCGATGATGCAATCTCCAACATTGCTTGATTGTGCTCCTTCTTTTCTCTTAACTGTGCAACTGTGGCAGGTGTAGTGGGGGCTACATAATAATTTTCAAAATAGTGCTTATTTGAATCACCAATACTAGCTAGATGCAACTTCATCAAACTTTGCCATGCAGGGAATTTATCTTTGTTCAGCTTTGGTACCTCCTTCTTATACATTTTGATATTTTTCTCCAAGTACCTTCAAACTATTTTAAGAGACCAAAGCTCTGATACCAATTGTTAGAATGAATTCAAAATAACTAAGAGGGGGGTGAATCAGTTATCCTTAGGTCTAGATGTGCCTATTAAAACTTTATACCAATTTGAACAACTCAGATCTACTTGGAAACAATAACATACATATGTAGTTTACTGTTTTGATGTAATCAGCTTGTAGAAACTTAAAAGTAAAACACAACATACATATTCACACAAGTTGACACAATAATTTAACGTGGAAACCCAACATGGGAAAAACCACCAATAACATGCTATGAAATTTTCACTATTCTGAATTGAGCTCTGTTAGGAGCCAACCCTGTTAAAGGTTACAAAACACACTACTAAATGTGACATGGTTAAAGGATTTAATCACCCTGTCAAGAGTGGCCTTGTTAGGGGACTTAGAACATTCCACCTACATGTCACCTTGCTAAAGGGATTTATACAATGACTGTTAGGTCAACCTGGTTAAAGGATTTTGAGTGACACAATGGTTAGAAAGTAATCGACAAGTGTGATCTGATATATACAACTTACTTTGCAAATCTAGATCCAATTCAGCTCTAATGCTAATTCACTAAGTGGCATCCATTCTCATTTCAATATTCAGATCTGCTTGGAATCTCATCAAGAAATCACTCATGCAGTTCTTTGCTTCTTTGTTCAGCCTTCTCTGCTTAGATCAGGACAATCAGTCAATTAACTATGCAATCCTCTTACATACTCTCCATACATCATGAATAACCCCTTGAGGTTATCTTATACCTCTTCATCTAGGTCAGATAGATCTTTTTCCGCTTAATCAAGATCGTAGATCTTAGGCTAGGTTAGATTCAACAGATCTTTCCATCATTATATTTAATTTACTTCTCCAAAGTAATTACTCATTAAATCTTTGATCCATGCATTAATTATGGTTACCCATGTATTTACATAGTATGGATCAAACGTGCTTATCCTCAATTAACTTTACATATCCCAATAAAATCAATAAGTTGGCCAAAGATCTCAAATCTTAACAATTACCAAAATACTGTTGCTCAGCCAACACTGTGTTCTTCCACTCGGTCACCACTAGTTTCCTTGGCAATTTACTGGCACTCGGTCAACACTGACTTTTCTCAGCACAAACTATTCTCAGTAAACTGTCATCGAAAGATAAACAACACATTACTTTGCCAATGTGCCAACTGATCAAGTACCCTTGTGATTCCTCATAACTTAACCATTCCACTTGGTCTTCTTGTTAAATATCCTTCATCAATCAATAGATGTGGTGCTTAGATAGATAGCAATAGTCTTACCAGTTAAGGTTTGACATCAATGAAAAAGCAACAATTATTTCCATTTTAGCTTTCCAACAATATTTCCAACAATGGAAGACTGTTCGCCTATCTCAGATTGAAAAATCAAGCTCAAATAGACCTAGTCTCACTATAACAGTCAGTATTTGACCCTATCTCTATAAATGAACCCTATTTGATTGTGATAAATGTTAAATAAAACCCAAATGGGTGTCTTAAAGTGTGCTTATATTGTTAAGGGGACATTTTCAAATAAAGTTATAGTAAAACCAAATCTTTTCATAAACGTATTGCCTAGAATTTCTCAAAAATAATTCTATGGTTTTCCAGACTCAATATCAACACTAATTTGCACACAAGAAAAGCCTAATATTATATCCTTTGCAATTATAAAAACAAGAAATAAAACTTTAATACAAACACTCCAAAACTCATCAAACAATCTGGCAAACACAAAGAAGACAATCTTTCAAAAAGGAAGAATTGCAAAAAGGATTCAAAACCCCTATCTTGATTCTCAAAGTTGATTTTCCATAAGTAGAAAATGAAGACCAATATCCCAACTTCAATCTAAAGCTTTCAATATATTATTTAACTTCAAAAATTCAGACAAAACTTGTAACTTGATAACCTTATTTTCTCTGATAAGAAAAAACCCGTCCCATGATAAAATTGTCTTCTGAAAATCTTGTGTCTCCTTCATATGAACAAAATAACCTCTAATAAAGAAAAACTAATAAAACTAGAGTTTTCAGGAAAAAACTCCAAAATAAGAAAACTCAACTTAAATTAATAAAAGAATTATTATTATTATTATTATTTTAAATAAATAAAATCAATTTACTTATTTATTTTTTAAAAGAAAGAAATACATAATTTCATTTTTTAATTTTAATACTAAATAAATAAACATTATTTATTTATTTATTTCCTTTTCCCAAAATAAATAAATATCCTTTCTTTTTTTATTAAATAAATATTTCTCTACTTAAAGCATTTGACTCATCCTTTTAATTAGAATTCAAATCTCAATTTATTAATTTAAAGTACAATTAGATTGCATATCAATATTTTAATTAGAATTAACATTTATAGCATATTATTAATATGCCACCTAATATTTAAAAATTATTTATATTAATTATGCTGGCATTCTGATGAAGATGATCATATCGTAGATCATGTGATGAATGTTGTAGTGTTGTCATTGCTTTCAAGAAGTATTCTAGGATGATTATATACATTATACTAGTGATGAATGTGTTGCACAAGAATTTGTCTAAGTATCTAGTGTATCAGTGATAACATATTCTGTGATAGTAATTTAGGTGTGCGGTTATAATTATGAGGATTCAAGTGGTACGGTCTAGTGAAAGGAAGTATCTATAGACTTAGTTGTACATACATCCGTGATCATGAACGTTGATTTAGTGTAAAAGAAGAGATTTGAGGCAAACACCAGTGATATAAGAAAAGAACAGTGGACAATCAAACCAGTCTAGTCAAGGTTGGATAAAATGATTTAGCAATAAGGTCAAATTCAAAGATTGATCAGTTTAAGTGTTGAATTTTTGAGGGTCGACATTATACATCATAATTTATTATGTTGATGTGACCTCTTATGAATTTTAATTGATAGTTTGAAGCCAACTTAGGTAAGACGTTTTAGGATTATTCCATCGATGTAAAAGTGTTTATATGAGATGATATTGAAGGAAAAGAAGTATTTGTGGAGTGTTGCTGATGTTTCAATGATTGTAGTGGTTGAAGAGGAATTATGTATGAATGTAATAATGATTTGAGCAGTGCTGAAGTGGATTTTTCAAGTAGAGTCTACTACTTTCAGATCATTTCATTTGAGTTCATTCTCAAGGCAAGTTCTAACAGGCTTGCAAACAAGGTTACTTCTAGCAGGGTAAGAAAGACCCTAACAGGTCTAAAGACTAAAATCCTCTAATAGGGTGACTCTCATAAGGAGTTTCAAATCCTTTAACATGGTAGTTCCTAATAGGGATTTTGTAATAGTTCTTTACCAGGTTATAGCTACTCTTAACTGGGTATACCTTTAGCAGGGTGTTGTAATGCTCCTAACAAGGCAAGACTTATTGGTGCACTAGTGAGATTTGTGGGTGAAAATTCCCACCATAGTTTTTCCCTCTAACAAGGGTTTCCACAATAAAAGATTGGTGTCTTTGTGTTGATTTAATGGATGTATTTTTTGTTATGCTTTTATGTTATATGTAGCTTTTCATGTTGGTTACTTTGGAAGTTGAAGAGTAATTTTGTAGAGATGTGGTTGCACTAACTCACCCCCTCCTCTGAGTGCCTTATAACATTAAAAATTGGTATCAAAGCCAAGTTACCTTGAAGAATCATAACAACTTGGGAAGGATCCTTAAGGCTGATATGGAGGGTTTGAGATATCAGAGGCAACTTGAGAAGAAACTTGCATATGCAAAGAAATACATTGAAAGGCTGAAAGAAAAAATCCAATAGTCATGAGGCAAGAGACTATAGATTTTTGAACAAATATCTGAACAAAGTGGATCTGATGAATCTAAAGAAGCTTTGGATGAACTTTCTCAGGAGAATTAGCAACTGCATAAAGACAAGAAGAACATCAAAAGAGAGTTAGAATATTTTTTAATAAGAATGGGTGAAGAAAAGGAAGCAAGGAAGGCATAAGAAGAAGCAAGGACAATTGCAGAGGACGCCCTAAAAACCAAAGATAAAGTCCTAAAAGATAAGGTGGATGAGCTCTTAAAATATGAACAAGAGGTTGGTACATTGCATGAACTTCTACATGAGAGAAATGAAGAATATCAAGAATCCCTAAGGCAGAATGAAAATATGAGGAAAGAAAGTGAGAAATTGAAAGGTGAGTTGAAGTTTGAAAATGATTTACTCAAGAAGTTTAATGAAAACTCTATAAAAATTGATGAATAACTCAAGAATCAGAGGATGCATGGAGAGAAGAAGGATCTTGTCTGCACCACTTATAAAGTTGGTGAATCCTCTAGAACCAAAAAGGACATGCAATATGAGAGAAACTCACCAACGGTAACTCCAAGAAAATCTAGTAAGAGATCTTATAAACTAGTATGTTTCAATTTTCATAAGGTTGGACATACGAATAATGTATGCAAGACAAATTTTAGTTCTAGTACTCCAAGTGTTAGATCCAATGCTAGACTGAATACTTTTCATGGTAATTTCTATAAAAGAAACAAGTACGGACATAGAGCTAATGAGTGTAGGACAAGGGTGAACAATCAATGAGTCAGCCAGAAGAGTCCTTATCAAAATGAGAACTAGTGGAATGTTACATGTTCACATTGTCACAACTATGGACACACAAAAATCAATTGCAGATTGAGGAAAATAGAGGCAATGTAGGACCTTGGAGATTAATATGTATGACATGTTTTCATTGTTACAATATAGATCACATTGCTAGGTTTTGTAGAGAAAAGACAACAAGGTGAACCAATGGATTAATAAGTTAGAAAAGAAAAAGGGAAAGAAGGTTGTGAATATTGAAGAGAGCACGAATCAAATGAACATGACTTGGGTAAAGAAGAATGAAGACAAACCAACATAAGATACCACATCTTCACTAGGTGTGGATAATTCTTCATCTAACTAAGTCATCATTGACTGAGGGAGAGAAAACATTGTTGAATCTATTGAAGACACCCTAGATGCATGTGCAATAAGTTTTACTTGCATATTTAGATGCATATGATTGTTTTGATTTATGGTATGAAGGTTTGTTTAACCGCATGAAGTTATGGTTGACCACTAACAAGATTTTAGAAGGTATATGATGTTTTGTTAGAAACTAGTGATGGAATTAATGTTGTTGAGAAAAGTAAGATAAAAAGTGATTTTTAGGTCTTATTGTGCACCTATAGGTTCAAAGAGAAGACAAAGAGAAATAAAAGTGTAAATTGAGCATATTGACAGCAATTGAATTGACCATAGAAGGATTTAAAGAAAGATTTGTGTGAAGGAAAAAACAAGGGTTTGAAAGATCATCGAGCGGTGGTTGTTAAAGGTACTTATTTGATCTTTTGAGCTTGAATTTTTTATTTTCATGATGGTTACACCAATCATTGTGGAGATTACTGAGAGGCCATAACCATAATTGAAGAAAAATCCTTTTCAAATCAGTAGAAGATGATCCAAAGGGTGACCTATCTAGTGTTCCCTATGGTGTTACGCATATTAAAGATGTGAAATATTACATTCATTATAATTTTGAAGACTTAGGTTCATCACACATTTTAAATAAATATACAAAGTTATGTAACTATTTGACATTAAAGGATGAATACCAAGTGGTTGTAGACAATGGTTTTTCTCATGCGATCAATTCCCTGATGAGTTTGAGGAAGATCAAGTCAGATATGTGTTGATCTAAGTGCATGGAAAATTTATGGGGCTTGACCGTCTAAACAAGAAGGAGGCCATACATGTAGTGACAAGTTTCTGTGCAACTGGTGAAGTACCCACCTACTTACGTCAATTCCACGGGATGTTTTCACTAATCTAACTAAATCAAAGTGGGATAAGGGACATATGAAAATAAATGCTATCCCTAATCTGAATATGAGATTTGCATCTATGGTGATAGGATACAATTTCTATCACTCCAATAGGATCAATAGTGTGCCTGGTGTTGCAATCCACATTGCATACAAAATGGTAATAGAAGGTGTAGAGTATGATCTATGTGTTACGATAAGAGAACAATTATTCAGAACATGGAGAATATCAAGAAGGAAAAAATGGAATTATTTAAGTTTAATCAATTGATTATAGGATTATTCTTTTACTTTCAAAACTACTTTCCCGGTGTTGGAACTATTAATTGGATAGAAGGTACACCAGTTGTAGTCTAGTTGAGAATTGTATTAGATTATTGGGAAATAGTTTCAATGGGAAAGGTTGGGGTTATTTTAAGGATTTTCAAAGTAATATGCATCAAAGGGAGATAATACCAGCTCATTTTGTTGAGAAATATGAGGATAATATCTATTTTATGGTGGTACTAACACTTTTTAGATGGAGGTTATAGTGCCTAGGACATCTTGAGCCATGCCTATGGAATATGAAGTAGAAGGTGATATGTTGAATTTAAATGCTAATGATCTATTGTCAAAATTGGTAGATCCAAATCAATTGGAACTTATAAAGAGAAGAGCATGGAAGTACACACAAAATTGACACAGTCGGTGATTGAGAAGAAAATAAGAAAAGAGGTTGAAAAATTTTCATTGAAGAAAGATTTCACACAAGAAGTTATTAACAAGGTTAGAGAAAAATATGAAGTTGCTAAGGTTGGCGCATCAACAACAATTATTGGTAATGACTATGTGGAAGTTGTATCTTCTACAACTGGTGGTGCCTCAACCAGTAGGAAAACAAGGAGTGCTACAATAGTCAAGAAGGAGAAACTCTCTCCTTCAGCTAAGATTCTAGTGAGAAGATTAGTTAAGCCTACACAACCTGAACCTACAAAAGAAAAGGAGGCTAGTACAATAAAGGTTGTTGGAAAAAGGAAGAAGTAGAAGGCTCAAATATTTGAGAATATTGAAGAAGTAGAAGAAGAAGGAATAGAATCTGATGAAGAACAAAAGAAGATGAAGGAAAGTGGCAAAATGTAAAAGGTGATTGGTGCTCCTACCACTAAATCTGTCAAGCCTAATTTTGGAAAATTCATGTATGTTGACACTATTATTGAAAGATTCAAGAAGTGGGGTGTACTTGTTGGTGTGGGAAAATTTCATGACAAGGTCAATAAAGAAGACCAAAAAAAGATTGAGGATATAGTTGTGTTTTGTATTCACAAATTAAGTAAAGCTCTTATTGAATTACAAGGATAGATTCATGCATCTCTATATGCCAAGATTCAAGATAGGTGGCATACAATATTAAAGATAGACAAGGAAATAATATAATATTACTTAGTCCAATTATAACCAGAGATATCTACATAGGAAATCGATGAGACACTTAAGAAATCTGGACATACATTCTAGACTAAGTCAAGAATTATAAGATTACTGATTGGTGATTCTCAATCAGTGCAAGATGAAACAATGAGTATTTTGTTGAAATTATTAGGACTTGTTGAAGAGAAGGAAGATGATCAAGAAAAAGATGAAGAGGGAAAAGGACAAGATGATAATGAGTCTGAGGTTACACATACTTATGAAGTATGAATAGTTGATGGTGTGAAGATCACACTTTAAAATCCTTATTTGGATAAGCCCAAGGATACCATGGACACCACAGGTGATGTTCCTATGATGGATATTCTTGAATACCAAAGGGACTCAACAAAGAAACATGAGGAATAACCCAAGGATACACAAGGACAAGTAGAAAAGGAGACATAAAATAGAGGAACCGGTCAAGATATGACCAAAGAATCATCAATAGAAATACCTATAGATGATCAACTGCAACAAGGACTGGTGATGGAGGAAGTAGGTGGAAATGTAGAAGTTGAAGATGCACACATGGAGAATACCATTGGCAAGGAGACAAAAAAGGTAACAACTTTCTAGTCTATGTCTTCTAGAATTTTTGGTATGAATGAACTTATACCATCTATTAAAGGACAAATATATTTGAGCACTATGAGTCCTAAGGAAATGATATACATTTTTGTGGCTATCAAGTCTCAAGAAAAGAATGAGAAGATGAGACAAGAGGCACATGTTATACTGACTGCAAGAGATATACTCTCTGATTTAGTGCCTATAGTGACATATAATGAGAAGGCCACACCAATTGAATAATTAGGTAAATTGGTCACAACTATTGGAAGACAAATACAAAGTCTAGAGGATGCTGCTATAATGAGAGCATAAAGAGATTATGAATGGAAAAGGTTAGAAAAGATAGCACAATCTATTGTATAAGACAAAAATACTTTAACAACAACAGTGAACAAGGTGAAAGAAGCTTTAACTGAAGGTGGTAAGATTATTTCCTCAACTTCTGATTTTTCACAATTTTTGAAAGAATTGGATAGGAAGAGATGTGAAGCTCAACAATAGCTAACACTATTAAAAAATTTTTTTGATCCTATTTGTGGTTCAGCTACAAGTTTTGGAGCACATGTTAGTACAATTAATCATAAGCTTAAGGATTATAGGGATGAGAAAGAAAAGAGGGCTGCAAATTTAATGGAATTACAAAGTCTTTTGATTCCTAAGTTGGAGATTTTGAAAAAAGGTGTTAAAGAGGCTGGAATAGTGTTAGTCTCACCTGCTCCATGCACTGTAGAAGGATTGGAGGAGTTTGCACATTTTCTGCATGGACATATACTTATAATGGATAACCTATTGAACATTTGGGTTAATGAATTACAGGTTTTTGAGGCCAATTTTGGTGATGTATTCAGTTGAGTATAATAGGTATATGCTACTCTAATCAAATTTGTGTTATCTTTTGTAATACCTTTGTCATTGTTGTCAAAGGGGGAGTAGTATAGGTGAAATGTTTTGGCTATGTATTTGTAAGGGGGAGTAGTACAGATATAGTAGTGCAATATGGTACATGGTTTTGTATGATCTATTTTGTAATTACCTTAGGGGGAGTTATCCTAATAGGGATTTATCCTAA
This sequence comes from Thuja plicata, assembly GCA_018584345.1. Classification (NCBI taxonomy): domain Eukaryota; kingdom Viridiplantae; phylum Streptophyta; class Pinopsida; order Cupressales; family Cupressaceae; genus Thuja; species Thuja plicata. The sequence continues at coordinate 70,056 of MU224401.1, forward strand.
CAGGGAGTTATTTTTTGAAGCTCTATACTTGATTTGCATAGTTTGACACTTGGAAATTTTTCCTAAGTGTTGCCATCAAAGCCAAAGGAGGAGATTGTTGGCATTATGATAAAGATGATCATATCCTAGATCATGTGATGAATGGTGTAGTGTTGTCATTTTTTGCCACAAGTCTTCTAGGATGATTGAATCGATTATACCAATGATAAAGGTGACTACAAAATAATTTATTTTAAGTGTCCAATATATTGGTGATAACATAGTCTATGATGGTAATTTTGATATGCGGTGATAATTATGATTATTTAGGTGGTGCAGTCTGCAAGGAAGTATATAAAAACTTAGTTGTTCCTACATCCATGATCACATACGGTGATTCAACATACAAGAAGATATTTGAGGCAAACACTAGTGATATCAACAAAGAACAGTGAACAATCAAACTGGTCTAGTCAAGGTTGGATAAATTAATTCAGTGGTAAATTCAAAGTTAAAGACCAATCAATTTAAGTGTTGAATTGTTGAGGTCTGACATTGTACATCACAATTTCTTATGTTGTTGTGACCTCTTATGAATTTTGATTGATATTTTGAGGCCGAATCAGGTAACACATTTTATGGTTATTCCACCGACCTAAAAGTATTTATTTGAGATGATATTGGAGGAAAAGAAGTAGTTGTGGAGTGTTGTTGATGTTGAGATGATTGTAGTGGTTGAAGAAGATTTTTTATGAACATAACAATGATTTGAGCAGTGCTGAAGTAGATCTATCAAGAAGAGTGTGCTACTTTTAGATCATTTCATTTGAGTTGATTCTCAAGGAAAGTTCTAACAATCTTGTAGTCAAAATCCTTTAACAAGGTTACTCCTAATAGGGTAAACAAGATCTTAACAGCTCTAAAGACTAAAATCCTCGAACAGGGTGACTCTCAGAAGGAGTTTCAAATCCCTCAATAGGGTAGTTCCTAATAAGACTTTTGTAATATCCCTTAATCCGGTTATAGGTTCTCTTAACCGGGTATACCCTTAGTAGGGTGTTATAATAATCCTAACAGGGAAAGGCTTATTGGTGCACTACTAAAATTTGTGGGTAATAATTCCTACTATTGTTTTTCCCTCTAACAAGGGTTTCCATGATAAAATATTGGTGTATTTGTGTTGATTTCATGGATGTATGTTTTCTTATCTTTATGTTATATGTAGCTTTGCATGTTGGTTTCTTTGGAAGATTATGAATAGATTTTGTAGATCTATGGTTGCACTGATTCACCCCCCCTCTCAGTGCCCTATAATATTAAAAAACAATGCATTCAATTTTTTATTTAGATTTAATATTTAATTAAATCCTCAATCTTTATATTTAGACTTTTAAATTAAGTCCCTTTAATAAATATAGGTATTTAATTAATCCTTATAAATTAAATATCTATATCTTTGATTTTCTGATATTCTAGAAGCTTTAATTATTTATCCTTATAATTAACCTTTAATAAATCTTTTCCTAGCATCATGAAAAAATACCACATTGACCTACATGCATGCATACTAAAAATTGACCAAATAAAAATACAAAAAAGATGCAACAAACATAAGCATGCTGAAACAAGGGTTCTTAAATTCATGTCACCTTGAAAATTTGAGTAAGGTAGTCAATCAGATACTTGTCCACTATTTCAGGACAAATTATGGCTTAGGTTAGGATTTAGACATGTATGATATCTCCCCTCTCAAGTACAATACCATTTTTAGACCTTATTAAAAAATAAAAAAATTATTTTTGGGCGATGCAAGATTTCTCTTACATGTTGGATGCTCCTGCATCACTTGGCTCCATTCCTTCTCTTCACATTAAATTTGTATTTGTGTATATTATTGTGTTATGTGTACAATTTTTTCTTTAGAATAGTTGCATGGTATCCTTCCAATGTGAAATAACTTATGACATAGGAGTATTTGGGTCCATGAGAAATCTTGTGTCAACCAAAAATATTCCAAGTTTTATATTCAATTTTGTTGTGCTTATGTTCTTGCCGTGTTGATTTTTGGTAGTTACTTGAAGAGGATTTTCAAACTCAATTTGGTCATGTTATGTGCATTACCTTGTAAAAAGGCTTAATGGGTACTAACAACTTAAATTTGGTGAATATTGGATAAAAAATGGTTATTATGTAGATGTGGAGTTTTAGTACTTAATCAAATATTTGTGGAACTCCAATATGGAATTAAATATCATTATAACTAGTTCCAATGTATTATCCCCAACTAGTTATAACTCATTTCCCCTCAACTAGTACTAATTCATTTCCCAATCAGTTCCAAGCTATTTACTTACAACTAGTTCTAATTCAGTTCCTTTCATTCAACTATTTTTTAGGAATTTTAGCTTTAACTAGATTTATGTGAGTTTAAGTGAATTGAACCTGTAAGTTTTGATATTTAGTTCAAATAGTTTTGATTATGAATAATTTTTACTTGATAAATTTGGGTTCACCTATATTTATGAGAAAGATTAAGTAAACTAAAATTTTTAAACTTTTTATAATTGGTTTGGACAGCTACTTCTGATGGTAAAGGTCAATTGGTCGATGATGATGTTAACATGATATAATCATGACATAAGTATATGAAAATGCTGACATTATATGATCTACAGACAAATCCGATCGAACTAGATGGTGTATTAGTTAAACATTTCATTCAATAAGCAAAGGAACTTCTATAGGATGATGTAATGTTGATCTCACTAATGTATGGAATGTGATTTTTTTAAAGTGGACCTAATTATTGAGTAAGTTATAACAATCCTATTTAGATGGATGCCAACCTTTAGCAAGATAATTAATTCGTATATCGTTGATGTACACAGTGCACTTTCTTTCAAGTGAACTTCACTTAAGAAAAAGTTATAATAGTTGCATTCATATGGCCACTAAAACTTCACCAAATGGGTATTTGCATAATCTCATTGGTGAATTTTACATGTAGATTTTCTTGCTCAAAATACATATTTACAAAATCCTATCAACAAACTAGACATGCAAAGTTTTTTACTCAAACTAGCTATGAGAAATCCTATCAAGAAAATGGAAATGAAAAGCTTCCAACTTAAAGTAGTGCTTCTTATTTGTACAACAATATAGTTACTTCTAACTACCAATCTTACAACAATTTAACTTCATCTAGAGATTTAACTATAAAAGAAAGTTATAATTAATAGAGATCATGGGGCTATTCCAACTTTATTCCAACAAGTTGTTAATTATGGATTCACATGCCAAATATCCAAATTTGAGTAGTAAGGTGTTGTATAATTGATAAAATATCAAGGTCATTTATACCATAATGTCATTACTTGGAAGAAACATTAGGTTATAATCAATCATGTAGATAAATCATTAGATTGACATATACATACATAGGGATAATTTTTTTTTCAAAAAATTATATTTTGTATCTTAAATCTTGTTCAAACTTTGTTAAATCAATACAAATGAATTGGTTGCAACCATACCATGTAAAAAATTCCCTTAGGTTATATATCCATCAAGAACTCCTAAAAACCGCCTAATCTAAATACATAGAAGAGAATAGGTCTCTGAAATACAAAAATTACATGGTTTATGGTTGCAACTTTAGATCAAGGAAGCAACTTTTAGGATCAAGGTTGTAGATGAAAGTTTGAACCTAAATAGAGTCCAGTTTGCATTTCTTTCTAGTAGAACCAATATATAGATGCAAATTTGATAACAAATTTTTTAGTCTAATCACAAAGATCAAATATTCCTGATCTCATATAGTTAAGATCTCACTTGTCCCTCTTTGTCAATTTCAACATTTATTTTTTATTTTATTTTAAACCTCTCTTTTATTTAAATTAATTATAATGTTATTTTTTATTTCAATTAATTAGCTAAGATATATTAGAGGTTCTTTATTCTCCTCTTCACTTTAAAATAAAAATGGCATGTACACTATTATGTCTTTAATGAAAATTTATGTACTAAGCATTGTTGATATATTGAAAAAGATGGAAGATGATTGTGTTGGTATTGATGTCAACATAGCAGAGGGATTAATCAAAGAAAGTGATCAGAAGAGTTATTTTCTTATTTCTAATATTAATTATTGCAAGTTATCAAGTGGAGCGGAATGCTAAAAGGTCCGGTGGGAAGCAGATATTGTAGAGATGAAGTTGTGGAAGTAGAAGAAGGATGATAAAGGTGTTTACTAAGTTCACCCAAATTTTTAAAAGGTTTCACGATTATTTGGATAGGTAACCAAGTTACATAAGGTGACTGGCAGACAGGGTGATAGACTATATTAATAGGAAGAAAAAAGGTTCAGTGTGCACAATCAGGTTGGAATTACTTGTAGTAAACCTAGGAGTGTATTTGGTACATTCTCAGGTGTCTTCAATTCAGAGGGTTTGTACTTTAGAAGTGCCCAAGGCATAATCTTATTGTCTCAAAGACTTGTTGATAGTTTTCTTCAAGTTCAGTGGAAAAGAGTTGGAAAATCCAATGACTGTGGTGGATTTGACTATTTATCATGATGTTATAAGATGTTCTTGAAGTATGTGCTTGCTGAGTTGGCGATACACATGAATAAGAAGGATCAAATTGGTGAGATGGTAAATAATAATATTCTTATTATTATTTTTTTTCTTGGCTGACTTAGTTGGTAAATCATGTTGCACAAGTGCTAAATCATTACATCTGGGAGATTTATGATCTCGAGGTGGTGGTTCTAGGCCATGGTTATGATTTGATAGTTACACATGGATTTGAATCAAGAGTTTTGGTGCGTTGATTTAAGAAGATGTTGAATTAGGTTTTGTCAACCTATCTCTTGGTATAAGATGGTGAATTAGGGAAAATTCACGGTGTGGATTTGATGAACTATAACTGATTGAATGTTTGAAGATGATAATTTGATGATCACCAAGCTACAAAAGTGAATGCAAGACATTAAATCAGTTAATATATTGTATTTTCATTGATTTCAACTTGATATAATCTTATTGTTCATACACATATTGTCATAAACTTGAAGAGACCGGAGAGACAAAGTTTATGTTATCGGTAAAACATAAAAGTTCTATATACATCGAGTGACAGTAAACACCAATGGACACTGCACACTGACAGATAGTGAACACCAAGCAGTTCACAATGTATACCGAGCACCGCAGTAACTGAGCAAGTGTTACCTAGCAATAACTATTTACTAAGCATAACTGAAGTCAATGATTGATCTAACTGGAGTTGATGACCGATCATAACTAAATTTCAAGAATGACAAAACTACTTAGCTTCAAGATCTATATTTAAAGATTGACTGATTGATTTCTTTATTCTTAACAATCAGTTAAACTAAAGCATGGAAGAGATTTAAAGTGTATTTATCAAGGAGAGATCTATGGAATAAAACTAAAGCAGAGATTTAGGGGATAAAGCAAAGAATGAAAAATTTTACGGATCAAGAAGTGATATACAAAAAAAAAAAAGGAGATTGAGTGGCTAATCATGTCTATATAAAGAGACAAGTAATTCATTACAAAGAGAGAGGAATGATGAATATAATTTTGGTGAAGATAGAAGTCTTCATGTAGATCTGATCATACAGGCTAAAGAGTAGAGCCAATGAATTCTGCAGACACCGAGCAATAGAGGACAAAGCATTCACTAAGAAGAAGAAAGGAAGAGAGCAAAGGAAATGAAGAGAATATTGATCAGAAAGGTATTATTGGACTAACAATAGATCTAAATATCTACAAGTTAAAGTTGTATTATTGAACAAATAATTTATTGCATTAGTTTAACCATTGATTCAGAAAATCTCTTAACCGAGTGGGATTTAATAATTCTTAATATATTGAGATACTCAAGAGTATCTAAAGGTTTTCTTGTTGAAAACATAGTGAGTTCTAGGTCAAAATATAACTGTTGGTTTTAAATCCTCTAAAAAGTTTGCACTTAACTGTGTGTTTGTAATCTTTAACAGGGTTGGCTCTTCACCGAGCTCACTTCAGAAGAGTGAAAATTTTGGGTTACCGATCCCAAGTGTTTTTCCCTTAATAGGGTTTCCACGTTAAAATATATGTTTCAAATGTGTATTTCTTTCATTACATTGATATTTTTCTTTACACATTAGAGATACTGGATTGGTCTATTAAAACTAAGTTTATTTGCTGCTATTCGGTAAGTCTAGAAAAGATAAGCAATATATCTCACCGAGTAGGTTATATTTGTTAAAATTATTTAAGGCATACATCTTGATGGACTGAAAGATAACTAGAGGATATTATATTTGAGATATAAGTTTTGGTTGGATTTTTGGAATTATTTTAAGGCCATTGATTCACCCCCCCTCTCAGTTATTCTAACAATTGGTATTAGAGATTTGGTGCTTGGAAGAGAGTTTAAATACTTAAGATAAAGATCACAAGATGAGTAAAAGGGATGTTCCTAAGTTGAACAAGGATAACTTTGCATCATGAAAAATAAGGATAAGACTTCATCTATCAGGTATTGGAAATGATGTCACACAACACTTGGATACTGAATATGTTGCACCTACTAGACCTCTGACTGTTGATCAATTAAGAGAGAAACATGAACACAATTCTATAATGATAGAAATTTATTCTTCACTATCTGATGCTGAATTTGAAGATGTGAAATCATTCACCTCTGCAAAGAAAATGTGGGACAAACTCAAGCTATTACATGGAGGAGACACCAATGTGATGAGAGCTAAAGATGAAAGCCTAAGAGGAAAGTTTGATGATCTAAGAATGAAAGAATGAGAGAACATCACTCAGTACAATAGTAGAATCAATGAAGTTGTTAATTATATCCGTGGAGTAGGAGGAGTACTTGAGGAAGAAATAGTTGTAAGTAAAATTCTGAGAATCTTAATACCTATTTATGTTATTAGAGCATCTACAATTCAAGAAATGAGAGCAGTAGTTAGTAACATTGTTACTCTTGATAGTTTGATTGGTAGACTTATTTCATTTGAGATGAACAACTATGACAATAGTGTCTTACCAAATATTGAGTCTGCATTCAAATCTTCTATGAAAATAAGCAAATCTAGTCACAAACACACTATGAGAAATGATAGTGACAGTGATAGTGATGAACAAGAACTTGATGAACTTGAATTAGTAATGGCTAGAAGATTACATAGAGGTAAAGAGATATATAAAGGTAAATTACCATTGGTATATTTTAATTGCAAAGAAATTGGACATTTTGCTGCTAGATGCCCTAACAAGAGAAAGGATGAAAGAAACAATGAAAAATCTTATGAAAAGAGGTATGACATAAGTGATTACCAAGACTACAAAAGCAATCAACACTCTGATATAAGAGATAACCGAGATTACAAGGACAAAGGCAAGAAGGCTTGTTACCTGGTTGAGAACAAAGTTGAAATTTTAGCTACTGATTCTGATGAAGATGTTAAGGTAGTATTTGTTTCCCTGAAGGATGATTCAGACAAAGAAGAAAAGTATTTTGAAACTGCACTCATATCTTAAGTTAGAAAAAATAATGTCTAGATTATTGATAGTGGTTGTAATCATCACATGACTGGAGATAAAGAAAAGTTTGAAACTTTTGAATATTATAATGGCGAATCAGTTAGGATGGGTAATGACTCACCTTGCCTAGTTGAAGGAAAAGAAACCATTATGTTGAATTATCTGATCATATGTGAAAATGCATATTGGGTGAAAGGACTTGACTATAATTTATTGAGTGTTTCACAGGTGAACAATACAGGACACCAAGTTTCATTTGAGAACAAAAAGGAAATGATCTATAATAAAAAAGGAAAGTTGATCGGTACTGGTGAACAAACCAAAGGTAATCGATTCTATCTTGATGATATTGAGACCACTTGTTTATTGGCTAGAAATGAAGACATTTGGTTGTGGCATAAAATGTTATGTCAAGTGAATTTTTACAACATGGTTAAGATAAGTAAGAAAAGAAAAGTAAGAGGCTTACCGAGTATGTCAAAGCCCGACCATGTTATGTGCAAGAATTGTCAAAAAGGAAAAATGACAAAGTATAGTTTCAAGAGAAAAACCTACACATATAATGCTATTCTAGAGTTAGTCCATACTGACCTATGTGGACCAATGAGAAAAAAGAGCTATTATGGTGATAGATACTTTATTCTATTTTTTTATGACTATTCTAGGATGATGATTGTTATGTTCTTTAAATAGAAATTTGAAACATTTAAGATGTTCAAATGGTATAAAGAACAAGTTGAAAAAAAAAGTGGAAAAGAACTAAAATTTTTAAGATCAGATAGAGGAGGAGAATTTATTTCTAATGATTTCACTAACTTTTGTAATGAGAATGGGATTACAAGACAGGTTTTTGCACCGAGAACACCACAACAAAATGAGATTGCTGAAAGGAGGAATAGATCAATTGTTGATTGTGCCAGAGCACTGATGATTGAAAAATACATCACACAAAAACATTCTGGAGAGAAGCTTCCAGTATTGCTGTCTATACACTAAACCAAGTTTAATTGAAAAAAGACACTAATTAGACACCTTATGAGCTACGTTATGGATACACACCAAATGTGAGTTACTTTATAATTTTTGGAAGTCAATATTATATATTTAAAGATGATAGAAATGAGAAACTTGAGTCTAAAAGTGATGAAGGAATATTTCTAGGATATTCTACTAAAATAAAAGCTTATAAATGTCTAAACAAATCTTGTAATAAAATCATTGAAAGTGAAAATGTTAAAGTGGATGAATTTGATAAGAAAAATGATGAGGAAAGTAGAAAATAATTGGAAGATTACAACACATTTGTCTACATTGAAGAACCCGACACCTTACCTGAGTGATAGAATAATGCAACTAAGCAACAAGATGCACACACTGAGAATCAGGAAAATGCTCATAATGCTAAATCGAGTGATAATGAAGATCAAAATGAAGATCAGAATGGAGATCAAAATGAAGAGAAGAGATATGAACCTATACTTGCTAAATATGTCAGAATACACCATCCACAGGACCAAATCATTGAAGACAAAAGAGATGGAATGAGAACAAGAAGTAAGTCTCTTAACACTAGATTTTTGATTTGTGATTTTGAGACTAAATCTATTAATGCTACACTTGAGAATCAAGAATGGGTTAGTGCAATAAATGAAGAGATTTAACAGATTGAAAATAATAAAACATGGACATTAATACCTAGACCGAGTGACAAAAATGTCATTGGTACCAAATGGATATTCAGAAACAAACTCAATGAGAATGGAGAAGTCACAAGAAACAAATAAAGACTGGTATGCAAAGGGTATGCACAAGAAGAAGGTATTGACTATGGAGAACCCTTTGCACCCATTTCTAGGCTAGAAGGAGTAAGAATTATACTTTCTTATGTTTCTTTTAAAGGATTCAAAGTATACCAAATGGATGTTAAATCTGGATTTCTGAATGGAATACTAGAAGAGGAGGTATACATTGAACAACCTGAAGGATTTGTTGGTCCAAACAAAAGGAACATTGTTTGTAAACTACACAAAGCCTTGTATGGATTGAAACAAGCACCAAGAGCATGGTATGAAATGATGACATGAAACTGATTGAATGTTTGAAGATGTTAAGTGGATCACTGAAATGCAGAAGGATAATGAAAGACATTAAATCAGTTAATGGATTGTATTGTCATTGATGTCAACTTGATATAATATTATCAATTATAATCAAAGTGTAAAAGACTTCATAGAATCAAAGAGAAAAATATTATGCTTTCAATAATGCATGAAAGACAAGCATTCACAATGTGACTTCAAACACCGATGGTCAGTGGAAACCGATGGACAGAGATCACCAAAAGTCAAGTCACAGTGATTCCTGAGAAAGAACACTGATGAGCGAAATCACAAGCATAATCGATGACCAGAAACATAGTGTAAACCGATGGAGAAGCCTGAGGAGAACTAGAGTGTTGACTGAAGCTATCAAAGAGTTAAGACACTAAAATTAACTTGAGTTCAGAAATGAAAAAATATCTAACTGGCAGAGCTAAATATGGACTTAACTGGTAGTTATCTTTGTTTTCATCAACAAGATAAAGCCATAGATAAGTAAAGGATTTAAAGTTGTTTTGTCTAGTTGGAAAGAAGACCTCTACAAGATAAAACAAGATTTTTTCTTTAAATCTAATAGGCAAGAATTGTGGATCATGCCAAGATCAAGAATATCAAGAACCTAACAATGGTGATATCATGTCTATAAAAGAGACAACTTAATTCATTACGAATGGAGTGGGTGAATGAATGAAAAGAGGATGCTGAAGAGAAACTTCATACAGTCCTGATCAATCAAGCCGAGGAAAGAGCTAAATTTTTCTATGGACACTAAGCAACAAAGCACAACATCACTAAGAAGAATCAAAGTGGAGAAAAGGTATAGAAAGAGATATATTGATCAGAGTAGTTTTATGAGATTACAATAGATATGAAAATCTGCAAGTATAAGTTGTATATGTGAATAGATCATACTGTTTTAGTTTAACCATTGATTTAGAAAGTCTCTTAACCAAGCAAGATTTAAAGATCCTTTCTATATTGAGATACATCCCAAGGAGTATCAAAAAGTTTGATCATGAAGATAGCTTGAGATGTGAGATACCTATTGACAGGCCAAGTGAGTGTTTCATCAAGGAAGGTAGCATAGAGATGCTCGACATCAAGTGAGAGAGTAAACTTTTAAATCCTCTAACAAGGTCATGCCTAACAGTGTGTTTATAACCTTTAATAGGGTTGGATCTTTACCGAGCTCAATTTAGAAGAGTGAAAATCTTGGGTTACCGGTCCCAAGTGGTTTTTCCCTTAATAGGGTTTCCACATTAAAAATCCATGTATCAATATGTTTATGAGTCATTACTTTAGTGTTTTGCACTACACATAACTAATTTGGATTGATCGGTATACTCTAGATAATTTGCTGTCTTTCGGTAAATTAATATACTGCTATTTGGTAAACATATAGTAAAAGGTTTAACAAAGCATTTCGAGCAGTAGTATTTTGGTAATAGTATTTGGAGGCATTCATCTTATAGGACTAAAGATAACTAGAGGCTTAATATTGTGGTACTAATTTTTTTGGGTTGATATTGGAATATATTTGAGGCTGCTGATTCACCCTCCCTCTTAGTTATTACTAACAATTGGTATCAGATCTTGTGTGCTTAGAAAGGGAGTTTAACAGCTCAAGCAAAAGATCACAAGATGAACAAACGAGATGTGCCCAAGTTGAATAAAGACAACTTTGCATCATGGAAAAGAAGAATAAGACTCCACCTATCAGGTATTGGAAATGATATTGTTCAATACTTAGATACTAAATATGTGTTGCCTACAAGACCTCACACTCTTGATAAATTAAGAGTAAAGCATGAGCATAACTGCATGATGATAGAACTTGCATCATCACTCTCTGATGCTGAGTTTGAAGATGTCAAAACCTGCACCTCTGCGAAGAATATGTGGGATAAGTTGAAGTTGGTACATGGAGGATATGCTAATGTACTAAGAGAAAAGGAAGAATGCCTAAGAGGGAGGTTTGATGACCTAAGGATGAAAGAAGGAGAAAATATCACTCAGTATAGATGCATAATCAAAGAGGTAGTAAATTCTATCCGAGGAGTTGGAGGTGTACTTGAAGAGGAGACAGTGGTAAGTAAAATCTTAAGAACCTTACTTCCTGTGTCTGCTATTAGATTTTTTGCTATTCAAGAAATGAGAGCAGTTGCAAACAATACAATTACTCTAGATAGTCTGATTGGTAGACTAATCTCATTTGAGATGAACTTTGATAATAGTGTCTTACCATCTATATAATCTGCATTGAAATCTTCTTTAAATATAAGTGTAAATAGATGAGTTTGTAGAAAAGAATGATCACTCTACTAAATGAAAACAAACTGAGAAATCTGACCTTATTCTATTTAGGTCAAAAATTGGCGCACGGAGGAGGGAGACAGAAGCTGCAACTTTGACGCTGAAAACAGGAACTCAAATGGTAAAATCAGCAAATAAGACCTGCACCATTGTGTCCGTCTCGGAAAGACCTTTCCGGCGATATTTCATTTTCCGAAAAACGATACCGGATGCCCAAGTTATGGGCAAAAAACCAATAGCCCCTAAAAACACACCTTCTCTGAAAAAACAGGCCCTAGCATAAACTTGACAGCCAAACGGCTGTCATAGGCCAGTCCGAGCGGCGCCGCCGGCGGTGGTGGTGGCTGGGCGGCTCCCGGGTGGCCTGTGGGTGGTGCAGAGGCCGGGCGGCACAAGGGGGCCGCGGCCGGCAGAGGTGGCGGCCTGCGCGGAGGAGGCGGCGGGTTGCTCCGCTAGTCTGGGCGGCGGGCTAACAGAAGAGGCGGCCGGCGGGCTGGGAACGCCGACGGGGTGGTGCCCGGGTGGCTGCGGGGCGGCGCCAAAAATTATAACTGACTGCGTTTTTTTAAACGCGAAAAATCAATAAAAATTTGATTTTTTTTAAATTTTTTTGCGAGGAATGCCTCGATTTGCGAGCCGTACGGCCCTAGGAGGTGAAGAAATTTTCCCTGTGCTCCCGGAGGCTAAATAGGTCGAGTCTTATGTGATTTCGACTCTCCCGGGCCTTCTGAACGCAATGGCGATGTCATTTTTGGCTCAATCTGCTCCAGAAAATGGCGCCTCCTTAGAAATGATAAAAAAACCCAGAGAAGCGGCAGATGACGCTTTCGATTCGTGGCTTTGAAAAACTTCAAACCAGACAGCAGCAGAGCGGCTCTGATACCATGCAGGAATTGCAAACATGCATATCCACAGACCCCGAATACACCTGCATGCAAGAACCTGATACAAAGAAGAAGCAAAAAAATGAAAAGGCTGAAGAACTCAGAAGTTGCTCAAAAATGAGAGAGCGAAATTTAATCTGAATTAATGAAGAGTAATTACAAAGTTTGACCTTATAAAGGTGAACAAACCCTAAAACCTAAGAGCTAGGAAGCGCAATATAATTAATATAAAGTATTAATTATATGCACCTAAGTGAAAGCATAAGCCGAAAAAGAGTAAACTGGTTACTCTAACAACAAGAAGGCTGAAACAAGAACAAGAAGTAAGTCACTAAACACCAGATGTTTACTTTGTGATTTTGAGCCTAAATTTGTTAACACTGCACTTGAGGATGAAGAATGGGTCAGTGCTATGAATGAAGAAATATAAAAGATTGATAATAATAGTACATGGACACTAGTACCAAGACTAGATGACAAGAATGTCATCGGTACCAAATGGATATTCAAAAACAAGCTAAATGAGAATGGAGAAGTCACTAGAAACAAAGCAAGGTTACTATGCATGGGATATGCACAAGAAGAAGGTATTGATTATGGAGAAACCTTTGCACCTGTTGCTAGACTAGAAGGAGTTAGAATCTTACTTGCTTATGCTACATTTAAAGGATTCAAGGTATACTAGATGGATGTCAAATCTGCATTCCTAAATGGAATACTGGAAGAAGAGGTATACATTGAACAACCAAAAGGGTTTGTTGATCCAGGCAAGAGAAACATGTTATGTATACTACATAAATCCTTGTATGGATTGAAACAAGAACCTAGAGCCTAGAATGAATCACTCATATCTCATTAGCATAAAATTTGTTAGAACAAGTGAATATAGCAATCTATACTTAAAAGAAGATATCGATGGTAATATTCTGATTGCTGAAATTTTTGTTGATGATACCATTTTTGGGGGAAATGAATTGTTATGAAAATCCTTTTCTAATGAAATGAGAAAGGAATTTGAAATGTCTATGTTTGGGAAGATAAAATTCTTTCTTAGTCTACAAATTATTCAACAAGATGTAGGCATATATATCACTCAGTCCAAATAGATGAAGGAAGTGCTAAAAATATTCAAGATGGAAGATTCCAAACCATTTGGAACACCTATGGCTACCAGATGTAAGATAACAAAAGAAGAAAAATCCAATGAGGTAAATCAGACCTTATATAGATCAATGATTGGAAAACTGATGTATGTTGTTCATACCAAACTAGATATAGCACATGCAGTTGGAATAGTTGCAAGATTCTCTGCTAATCCCAAAGAATCACATATGATTGATGTCAAGAGAATTGTGAGATATTTGAAGAACACCGAGGACTATGGCTTATGGTACAAAAGAGAAGGAAAATTTTAGCTACAAGTCTATATAGATGCTGATTGGGCTAGAAACATTGATGACCAAAAGCAAAAAATTGGAGGAGCATTCTTCATGGGTGACAGACTTGTCACATGGATTAGCAAGAAACAAGGATGCATCTCTCAGTCTACTACAGAAGCATAGTATGTAGCTGCTGCTACAAATTTCTCCAATATTGTATGGATCAAACAATTACTGGAAGGTATGAATATGAAGATTCTTGAACCAGTAATTATTTACTATGATAACACTAGTGCAATAAACATTTCTAAGAATCCAGTCATGCATGCTAAGACTAAGCATATTGCTATCAAGTATCACTATCTAAGAGAACAAGTGCAAGAAAAGGAAGTGACACTAGAATATGTTCAATCAAAGGAACAATTAGCTGACATATTCACCAAGCCATTACCGAAGGATACATTTGAGTACCTGAGATAGAGACTAGGGATCCAACCCTTGTCTATCGATTTGTAAGCTGACTAGGAGGTTGCATCAGCCTATACCAAATTTGAAGATCAGTCATGTTGATGCAAACACTAAGATGGACAAAAATGGATTCATCAGTACATAGCAAGGTACAAATCTACACTAAAAACCAGAGACATTGTATTGATGATGGATAAGGAAATTCAAGGAATATATTATGTAAAGAATGGAAGATGATAAAAACAAGGAGAAGTGTTTTTATTTGGCATTGGTGTCAAAGGGAGAGATTATCTCATTATCATCAAAAATAAATTATTCCATTATCATAAAGGGAGAGATATGATTAAGGGAGAGATATGATAAAGGGAGAGATTATATCATTGAATCAAAAAGGGATAAATTATCTCATTGATCAGAAAAGATTATATCATTATCTATGAAGTGAAGTTCCTGAGAATAAAAAAAGAGTTAATCAATATTCTAAGGGAGAGAAATTGATTACATATGAAATATCCATCTAAGGGAGAGAAGTAACAAAGGAAGAGAGTTCAGACAAAGAGAAAGATTATTGTCAAAGGAAAAAGAGATTATCAAGAAGAGGAACAGTCAAGGCAGAACACATATCAGAACAGAGACACAAGATGCCAAATCTATCCAGTGAAGGGATTGAAGATTGAAGATAACCATTCTGTATGAAAAAAATCTAAGCTATTTGAGCTTACCGAAAGCCAGACATTTGTAATAGTTACATTAGGAAACCTTGATGAAACTTTTATATTTCATATTGTATTAGTAATAGTATAGTATGATAATGTAGCATGTTGCCATCAATGCCAAAGGGAGAGATTGGTGACATGTAACTGATTGAATGTTTGAAGATGTTAAGTTGATCATCAAAATATAGAAGGATAACACAAGACATTAAATCAGTTAATGGATTGTATTGTCATTGATGTCAACTTGATATAATCTAATTGGTTATAATCAAAGTGTCAAAGACTTTAGATAATCAAAGAGAAAAATATTATGCTTTCAGTAATGCATAAAAGACAAGCATTCACAATGTGACTTTAAACACCGACGGTCAGTGGAAACTGACGGACACAGATCACCAAAATTCAAGTCATAGTGATGCCCGAGAAAGAACACCGACAAGAATTACCGACGAGCAGAATCACAAGCATAACCGATGGCCAGAAACATAGTGTAAACCAACGGAGAATCCCGAGGAGAACTGGAGTGTTGGCCAAAGCTATCAAAGAGTTAAGACACCAAAATTAACTTGAGTTTAGAAATGACAAAATATCTAGCTGGCAGAGCTAAATATGGACTTAACTAGTAGTTATCTTTATTTTCATCGACAAGATAAAGCCATAGATAAGTAAAGGATTTAAAGCTATTTTATCTAGTTGGCAAGAAGATCTCAGCGAGATAAAATAAGAGTTTTGATTTAAATCTAATTGGCGAGAATTGTGGATCATGCCAAGTTCAAGAAAATCAAGAACCTAACAATGGTGATATCATGATTATAAAAGAGACAACTTAATTCATTACAATAGGAGTGGGTGAATGAATGAAAAGAGGATTCTGAAGAGCAACTTCATACAATCCTGATCAATCAAGTTGAGGAAAGAGATAAATTTTTCTACAGACACCGAGCAATAGAGCACATCATTACTGAGAAGAATCAAAGTGGAGCAAAGGTATAAAAAGAGATATATTGATCAGAGTAGTTTTATGAGATTATAATAGATCTAAAACTCTACAAGTATAAGTTGTATATGTGAATAGATCATACTATTTCAGTTTAACCATTGATTCAGAAAGTCTCTTAACCGAGTGGGATTTAAAGATCCTTTCTATATTGAGATACATCCCAAGGAGTATCAAAAATTTTGATCATGAAGATAGCATGAGATGTCAGATACCTATTGACAGGCCAAGTGAGTGTTTGATCAAGGCAGGCAGCATAGAGATGCTCGATATCAACTGATGGACTAAAATTTTCAATCCTTTAACAAGGTCACACCTAAAAGTCTGTTTGTAACCTTTAACATGGTTGGTTGTTCACCAAGCTCACTTCAAAAGAGTGAAAGTTTTGGGTTACCGGTCCCAAGTGTTTTTTCCCTTAATAGAGTTTCCATGTTAAAAATCCATGTTTCAATGTGTTTATGAGTCATTACTTTAGTGTTTTTCATTACACATAACTAATTTGGATTGATTGGTATACTCTAGATAATTTACTGTCTTTTGGTAAATTAACAGATTGCTATTTGGTAAACATACAGTAGAAGGTTTAACAAAGCATTCTGAGTGGTAGTATTTTGGTAATAGTATTTGGAGGCATTCATCTTATAGGACTGAAGATAACTAGACGCTTAATATTGTGGTACTAAGTTTTTTGGGTTGATTATTGGAATATTTTTGAGGCCACTAATTCACCCCCCATCTCCGTTATTACTAATATAAAAGACTTCACTCTTATCTCATTAGTATTGGATTTGTTAGAACAAGTGACAAGAGTAATCTATATTTGATAGGAGAAACTAATGATAAGATTTTGATTGCTGAGATATTTGTTAATGATATCATATTTGGAGGTAATGATATGCTATGCAAGTCATTTTCTGATGAAAAGAGAAAATAATTTTAAATGTCAATGTTTGGAGAGATCAATTTTTTTCTTGGTCTACAAATTCTACAACAGGAAGAAGGCATCTACATCACACAATCCAAATACATCAAAGAAGTTCTGAAGATATTCAAGATGGAGAACTCCAAGCCAGTTGGAACACCTATGGTAACCAGATGCAAATTGACAAAGGAAGACAAGACAACTGAAGTAAATCAGACCTTATATAGATCTATGATTGGAAAACTAATGTATGTTGTACACACTAGGCTAGATATAGCACATGCAGTTGGTATAGTTGCAAGAATCTCTGCTAATCCTAAGGAATCACACCTGACTGCTGTAAAAACAATTTTGAGATATCTAAAGAATACCGAAGACTATGGTTTGTGGTACAATAAGGAAGGAAAATTTGAGCTACAACTTTATACTAATGTTGATTGGGTTGGAAACATAGATGATAGAAAGAGCACAACAAGAGGAGCATTCTTTATGGGTGATAGAATTTTCACATGGATAAGTAAAAAGAAAGGATGCATATCACAATCAATTGTAGAAGTAGAATATCTAGATGCTGCTACAAATTTCTCTAACATTGCATAGATCAAACAATTTAAAAGGTATAAATGAATAAATTATTGACCTAGTAATTATCTATTGTGGTAATACAAATGGTATAAATATCTCAAAGAACCCTGTAATGCATGCTAAGACAAAGCACATAGCTATTAAGTATCATTACTTAAGGAAAAAAGTACAAGAGAAAGAGGTGATACTAGAATATGTACAATCCAAAGAACAACTAGCAGACATATTCACAAAACTATTGCCAAAAGATACATTTGAGTACTTGAGGAATAGACTAGGGGTTCAACCCTTGTCTATTGGTCACTAAGCTAACTTGGAGGTTGCAGCAGCCTACACATTATCAGAAGATCATTCTTGTTGATGCAAGCTGAGATATGGAGTGCAATGACATATCGGTCCACTAAAGGGATAGAAAGATTCAAAGGGAGAAAATTATTATTGGATACTATAGAGATTTATATATATTTTGGCATTTCTGTACAAGAGAGAGAAGTATTAAATGAAATATATAGAACGAAGGAGAACATCCAAAGTGAGAAAGATTCCAAGATTAAAGGGAGAGACATAATGAGAAGACAAAACTGCTAAACCTATCCATTGAAGGGAATGAAGAAAGGGAGAGCATACAACAGAATCAAATCTAAGCTAGAAGAGCTTGTCGAGAATCAAATATTTGAATTGGTTATAGAACAATAAGATTGGTATGTTATGGTATATCTTATACTGCATATTTCATAGTATGTTTCCATCAATGCCAAAGGGAGAGATTGATGAACTATAACTGATTGAATGTTTGAAGATGATAAGTTGATGATCACCAAGCTATGAAAGTGAATGCAAGACATTAAATTAGTTAATGTATTGTATTGTCATTGATGTCAACTTAATATAATCTGATTATTCATACACATTGTCATTAACTTGAAGAGACCAAAGAGATAAATTTTATGCTATTGGTAAAACATAAAAGTTATGTATACACCGAGTGACAGTAAACACTGACAGATAGTGCACACCAATAGACAGTGAACACCGAGCAATTTATAGTGTATACTGAGCACTGTAGTAACCGAGAAAGTGTTACTGAGAAAGAACTATTTACTGAGCATAAATGAAGTTGTCACCAAGCACAACTAAAGTCAATGACTGAGCTAACTGGAGTTGATGACCGATTAGAACTGAAGTTCAAGAACAACAAAACTACTT
The DNA here is from genome assembly GCA_018584345.1 of Thuja plicata. Lineage (NCBI taxonomy): Eukaryota > Viridiplantae > Streptophyta > Pinopsida > Cupressales > Cupressaceae > Thuja > Thuja plicata. The sequence continues at coordinate 89,175 of MU224401.1, forward strand.
AGCTAGAAAGAGCTATATTTAGAGATTGACTGATTAATTTCTTTATTCTTAACGATTAGAATAAAACTAAAGAAAAGCTTTACGGGATAAAGAAAAGAATGGTGAGTTTTACGGATCAAGAAGTGATCTATGACAAAAATAAGGAGATTGAGCGGCTAATCATGTCTATATAAAGAGACAAGTAATTCATTATGAAGAGAGAGGAAAGCTGAATATAATTCTGGTGAAGATAGAAGTCTTCATGCAGATCTGATCATACAGGTTGAATAACAGAGCCAAGAAATTTTGCAGACACCAAGCAACAAAGGACAGAGCATTCACCGAGTAGAAGAAAGGAAGAGAGAAAAGGAACTGAAGAACATATTAATCAGAGAGGTATTATTAGACTAACAATAGATCTGAATATCTCCAAGTTAAATTTGTATTACTGAATAGATCATTTACTATATTAGTTTAACTATTGATTCAGAAAATCTCTTAACCGAGTGGGATTTAACAGTCCTTAATGTATTGAGATACTCAAGAGTATCAAAAGGTTTTCTTGTTTACAACATAGTGAGTGCTAGGTCAAATGATAAACTTTTGGTTTTAAATCCTCTAACAAGGTTGCACTTAACAGTGTGTTTGTAACCTTTAACAGGGTTGTCTCTTCACCGAGCTCACTTCAGAAGAGTGAAAATTTTGGGTTACCGGTCCCAAGTGGTTTTTCCCTTAATAGGGTTTCCACATTAAAATCTGTGTCAAATGTGTATTTCTTTCATTGCATTAATATTTTTCTTTACACATTAGAGATACTAGATTGGTCGGTTAACACTAAGTTTATTTGCAGCAATTTGGTAAAGTCTAGAAAAGATAAACAATATATCTCATCGAGCAAGTTATATTTGTTAAAGTTATTTAAGGCATACCTCTTGATGGACTGAAAGATAGCTAGAGGATATTATATTTGAGATATAACTTTTGGTTGGATTTTTGGAATTATTTTAAGGCCAATAATTCACCCCCCCTCTCAGTTATTCTAACACGGATCGTGGATGTGAATGATAGAGGTGGATAGAAAAGGGATAATTTGGTTTATGGGTGATCATAAGTGTTTCAAAAAGGGGTTGAACAAAGATATACATTGTGCTACATTGGAGTACTATCAGACATAAGGTATACATCACTTTCACAATTCACAAACAAATTATAGATCATTGTAGTGATCAGATTGTAAGGTAGTGAGCCTTCCTCAGGGTTGTAGCCCGAGGTTTTTCATTTGAGTAGTGAGCTCTAGGCAATGAGTTTGAATGCATGTGCATTTCGTATACATTGTGATAAGGTTATACTTCTAACAAGGTATTTTCTCATTGTGAGTAATCATCCCCACCATGGTTTTTCCCCTAACAGGGTTTCTATGATAAAAATATTGTGTCTAATAGTGTGGATGATATTCTGATTTGTGTATGCATGCATGTTTCACATTTCATTTAATCAGATCAAAATTAAGGGTACTTGAGTTTAAGGGTTTTAAGAACTAAGGACATGGAGTTTAAATTTTTAGGAACAACTAACTCACCCCTCCCCCCATCGTAGTTGTTCATTGCCATTATCTACAAGCATTGTTATAATAATTTCTATTATGGTGTTTATTAAAGGAATTCAAATTTCAAAATGTATTACATGTGTACCCAATCTATTGAATTTGTAGAGCAAACCATAGAGTTTGGAGTCCATGCACACAATTCCGTACAAAAAATCTCATAGAAAATTTATCTCTTGAATTCTTATTAAGATTGTGTTCTCTTGAAAGATACCACAAATTCAAATCTTACAAAAGACATAGTATACATGTATCAAATTTGAAATTCAATTAGATAATGTCTACATATTAAAATTACAATATAAGCTCATATATTATAAACTATCGATAGCCCAACTATAAAAGACCTTGATTTCATTTCCTTTAATCTTTCATTAGATAAACTAAGGAAATCAAAATTTATATCCTAATAGTAGTCTAATAACAAAAATAAAGATAAATTCCAAACTAAAAACCGCAAATTCAACTTTTAAAATAGACAATACAAGAAAATTGACACTGACAAAATCTACCCAAAAAACTATCACCAACTCAAACTAACCACTGCATTTTGTTGAACCTTATAACACCCTCCATTACACAAGAGCCAAAGATGGTATTATACAACAAAAGAACTAATGCAAGTTATGGAATATGCACATTATTACCCAAAAAGCCAGTAACATCCAAGTTGGATAGATATCATTATCATTAAGATTATTTGTCCAATGCTTAACCTTCACGCTAATGCAAATATTACTTTACTTTTTTTCTAGTGATTATATTATTATTTATAAATTTTATTCTTATAGATGTTTGTCCAATGCATGCTTCATAAATCTTGATCTTCACGCTAATTCACAATAAGATATTAATTATTATGGGAACAAATATAGTGTTAGATAACTTGTCAATGTCTTGCATTATGGTATAGAGAATCTAGTCATATATTTTTGTCTTCTACCTCTTTTAATAATAATTTCAAAACAAGGGGCTGAGATTTTTGAAGATTAGTTTTGATGGAGAAATTTTTTACTATAATAATAATTAAAATTTGGTTTGGGATATGTTTTCCAAGGTAGAAGACTTATCCAGATAGAGAGAGAATAGTTTGTCTTATTCCAATAGATTTAGGAACAATTAACTTATTATTGATTGGGATATACTACTTAGGCTTTTATTTTCGTAGGGTTGACCATACTTAAGTTTTATCTTTTTACATAAAATTTATTATTTTCTAAATATATGAGATGTTTATATCATTTTAACCTTTTTTATTGGTAGATTGTATTTATAAGATTTATTGTGGGTAACTTTTGAAATTGTGGTTATTTAATTTTTTTTTATGTTGATAAAATATTTTTAAAATTATTAAACATGTTCTATTTAGAAGTTCAATTTAACATAGAAGTTCAAAGATATTTATTTTAATAAACAAATCTATATTACTATTTTTTTTTAGTTTTGTGAATTTCATCATATAAAAATAGATTTATTTTTATGAATCTTTTAATTAATTTTGTTAAATTAAATTAATTTGTCATTTATTCTTTGTTTTTTGTAGTGTGCAATAATAGAGAAGAAACATGGAGTTAAAAGATGATAAACATTGATGTGGAGTACAACTTTTGAAAGTACGTGAGTTAGCATTCAAATATGTTGAAACCTGTAATGCCCCCTTATTTTTCAAAGAGTAAATATTGTGCAGAAGCATCTAGGGTGTAAGAGCAATCGTGCATTACCCAAGCATATTGTTTAATTTTCAATAAGGGCTAAAAATGCAAAGTTACTATTTTTAGTAAGTTGACAATTTTGCACAAAATCTTAAATGAACATCCTAAATGTTCAAATGAAGCCAATGGTAAAAGAATCGTCCCAATTTCTTTTGACATTTAAGAGATATTTGAGTTTTTGGGAAATTTCTCCAATACAACTTCAAATGGAATTTTGGGGGCCTTAGAGGCCTCAAATGGGTTTGAAAGTTGAATGAGTATAACAACTCACCATTATAGGTCTCATTACACGCTTTCTTACAATATAAGATGATTAAAGATCCAACAATCATATTGAAAGTTATGGCTTGCAAAGTTTCAACTACTGGGAACCCAAATTCTCACTTTCCAATAAAATTTAAGTGGGAAAATGGTCAGTTAGGCTTTTGGTGCCCAAATATGGGATTACACTTTTCCAAAATATTCTAGGGGTTATACATTTCTGATAAAGAAAGCGAATGGGAACTACAAAATACAATTCTAGTAGTGCATATTATGGCTCTAACTTGCATATTATTGTAATGAGAGAACTCGTGTGGCTGTAGAATATTATTTTTTGAATGTTGTAGTTTTATTTCATTAGAATAATAGGAAACATGTGCTTCCTTTCTTACATTTTCTCTATTTATTTGTTGGTTTTTTGTGTGTTTGGGATTATAAGGGGAGTACCTTTCTTTAAGTGGTATTAGAGTAGAAGTTCCTAAGTGTATAAATAGATCAGTGGATGTGAGATAGTTTATACCAGAATTGTGATTGTGGGTTTGTGAGAAAAGAGAAAAATACCCCCATGAATGAAGTGTGGTAGAAGAAATATTCTTGTGAAAAAAGTTTTTTTTTGGATCCCTCTATAGACAAGTATAAGCACTATAAGAGAGGTTATATAAGGGAGTTGATATTAGAGAAAGAGATGAAAGTGAGGATGAATGTGAAGAAAAAGAACAATCTAGAGGAGAATAAGAAGTGAGAATCATAACGAAGATAATTTTATGGGTGTCATTTGGAAGATTGGAAAGTGACCAAGAATCGAGGTTTCTAATTTTTTTTAAAATCAAAATGTAGAGGAAATTATCAACTGAATAAATAATATGGAGGTGTATTTTTAATATGAAGAGGTGGGGGATATTAAAAGGGTGAAGTTCGCAAAGAGCAAGTTAAAAGGTCATCCTAGTATTTGGTGGAAATAATTTGATTTAGAAATAAATAGAAGAGGAAATGAGAAAATAACATGATAGGATCATATGGTGGACAAACTGAAGAGACATTTTATTCATTTTGGTTTTGAAATTGGTTTGTTGAAATGGGTGCAAGGATTGAAGTAATTGGTAAATTCTTTCAAAGAAGACCAAAAGAAGAATGACAAAGCCAATAACAGTCATAACTAAGAAGGATATAAAACCTACCATCCTTGTGATCAAAATAATAGATCAAAGAGGAATATGAATATTTGAATGAGGATCTAGAAGAGGAGGCTTCCATGGAACTTTCTTCCAATGTGAAGAACTTAACATAGGGCATATGAGTGTCCCTAACATCAAGGGAGGAAAAAGAGAATAATTGAGGGTAATGGACAAGTGAAGATGTAGATGAGGATGACGAGTCTTCACATTCTAAAGATGTTGAAAGTGGAGAGGTTCTTATTGCTTGAAGAGCTTTCCTAAATTAAGATAAAGAACCATCTTATATGAATAATTCATTTTACAGAAGATGTAAGAGTCATAGTAAATTTTTAGATGTAATTATTGATGGAGGCAGTATTAATAACCTTTTTTTAGAAGAAAATTTGAAGTTAGGGAGAAGAAGGCACCCAAATCCATATTGGATTTGTTGGATGCAAAAGGACCAAACTTTGGTCAATGAAAAATGTTCAAGATTGGAAATTATCATGATAAGGTATTGTGTGATATTATGCCTATATATTTTTGTCATATTTTTTTAGGGAAATTATATACATTTTATCACCATGCAATACATGATGGACATGCTATCACCTATTCCTTGATAAAGGATGAGGTTAATTATAAATTAATGTATTTTAAAGTAGAGGAAAATGTGTGTAGTAATGCTGAAATATGTTTAGTTGATGGAATAAAGTTTTTGGAAGGTATGAAGCACACACATATATGTTATGATTTGATTCCTAGAGTTGATTCCTAGAGTTGATAGAGAAGATGATAAATGGATACCTATAGATATTTTAGATTTATTGGATGAGTTTCAAGATACTATGTTTGATAATGTTCCTAATGGTTTGCCTCCAATGAGAAATATTAGTCACCAGATGGATTTGATTTCTACACCCAATTTGATAAATAGGGAAACTTATAGAATGATTTGAGTGGAGAATAAAGAGATTTTTTTTAATAAGGTGGGAGGAGCCACTTAATATATTATATTAATATTTTTTTTTAAATACACTGGTTCGAAAGGAGCTTCGGGAGAAAAGAACCAGGAAGAAAAACTTCATTCACAAACCCCATAACATTAGCAAAAGAGAAGAAGAGACCCCCCTAGATAGCCAAAGATAATTACAAAGAGAAAGCCCACCCATATTTTAGAAAATACAACCCGTCCATATCCAGCAAGAAAGAACCCAAGAAGTCCTATCAACTAAACCCACCCAAATACAAAATTACAAAAATAATATTACAAAACCATCTCTAAGGCATGAAGAAGCACGAGAAATTGACTTGAGTAGAAGACCATGGAAAAAAAAGCCTCCATATCCCACATTGTTGAGAATAAAGAGTTGAAAAAACCACTACAAGAGTTATGTTAGAAATGATTGATCCAAGAGAGTTTGATTCCATGTGCGGTACTTGTAGTACTAGCACTAAAGAAGGATGGAGAATGGAGGATGTGTAAATACTCTCAAGCCATGAACAATATTACCATCAAGTATATATTTCCCTTATCGGAGATGGATGAGATCATTAATTTTTTGAGTGGAGCTAAATACATTCATTTATCTCATGAATGAGGTACTAAAAGATTACTTAGATGATGCTTTTATTTTTAGTAAGATATTGGAGGTGCATTTATTGCATATTTGTAGAGTCTTTGAGATGTTAAGAGAAGAGAATTTTTTGTTTAACATGAAGAAGTGCAATTTTGTGGAGTTACTCTACCTCATATTTTTTTGTCATAGTTAATGGTCTTAAAAGGAACATAAAGAAGGTAAGGACTATAATTGAATTCTCTACACCAAGGACTACTACTAAGATGAGATATTTTCATGGTTTGGATAGTTTTTATACAAAAAATTTCAAGAATTTTAGTAGTATTTTAGTACTATGAAAGTGCACATCTAAGTGAAATAATGAGAGCGGATAGAAAGGAATGTTAAAATATTAAAAATTTTCAAGAATTTTAGTAGTATTTGTGCACATCTAAGTGAAACAATGAGAGTGGATAGAAAGGAATTTAAAAAATAAATTCATAGAGAATCTTGTTTTGGCACTTTCATATTTTAAGAAGGTATCTCAAGTATATTGTGATGCTAGTGGTAATACCATATGAGAAGTATTAAGTCAATAAGGTAAACTTATTACTTATTTTAGTGAAAATTCAAATTATTCCAAGAGAAAGTATTTAGTTTATGATCAAGAGTTTTATGATATATTTTAGGCATTCAATAAATGGAGATAATATCTATTGTTGAAAGAATTTTGTTTATTTATTAACATAAAGATTTATAGTATTTGAATACTCAAGGAAAGTTGAATCAAAGGCATTTTAACTGGGTTGAGTTTTTGCTAAGTTACGCTTTTTATTTTGAAACATGGAGTGGAAGTAATTACAAAGTTGAAGATAACTTGATAAGAAGAAATTTTTGATAGATATGCAAATTGAAGCTTTTGGGCTCAATGAACGTGGAAGATTTTGTATTCTAACGAATCTAATTTTGGAGAGGCTTGGATAGATTGCATGGAGCCTGTTACTTTAGACTTCACTAAGTGGTTGAATTTTATAATATAAGATGTCATATTATTCTAAGGAAGCCACTTGTGCATTCCAAATAGTTCCACGAGGGAGAACCTAATCAAGGAGAATCATTGTGGAGGATTGGTTGGACAATTTTGTTGATATAAGACCATTTATTTTGTTAGTGAGAATTATTATTGGCTAGAGTTTTAGTAGGATGTAAAGATTCATTGTGAAGAATTATTATAGGATAGAATTGCAGTTGAACCATGTCCGGCTGAGACCAGTTTTGGTTGAAACATCTTGTTTATCCTAAAGTGTGACAAAGCTTTATGATTTTACCCATTTTAGATTTGATATAATATCATGAAGGGGGTATTGAAGATAAAATCTTAGTGGGATATTCTAACACTTACTTAATAAAAGGAGGAGATAAAAGACATCGTGTATAGATATATGGGAAAAAGCACGAGAAACATGCAATATGAAGAGTATTTGGTCAAGTGGAAAAGAAAACCTATTAAATATTTATCATGGCTATCTAAGGTAGATTTTGATTGTTTTGGTTTCCATTATAATATTTTAAGATGTGATAAGGCCACTTATCAAATTAATTGTATACAAGAGCATCCAATGTGTAAGAGAAATCTTGCATCACCCAAAAATATTGTTTAACTTTCAATAAGGGCTAAAAATGCAGGGTTCCTATTTTTAGTAAGTTCACAATTTTGTAAAAAATCTTATAGAGACATCTTTAATGTTTAATTGAAGTCAATGGTGAAAGAATCATCCCAATATCCTATGGCATTCAAGAGATATTTGAGTTTTATAGGAAATATCTCCAATACAACTTCAAATTCGATATTGAGGCCTTAGAGACCTTAGATTAGCTGAAAATTTGAACAATTTGGATTTAACCCAACTATTTTTTGTACTTACCTTCACAATATTTCCAATGCTATATGATTCTTAAAGATCCAAAAATTAGATTGAAAATTATAGATCTTGGAAGTTCAACAATCAAAAATCCAAATATCTAGTTTCCAATAAAATATCAAGTTAGAGAATGATTGATTAGGTTTTGGAACCCAAAAATGGGACCTTACACTTTTTCAAAATATTCTAGGGTAGTTATAAATTCTAGATAAAGAAGAGAAAATGGGATATAGGAGATAGTTATGAGAATGCAGATTATGGCTCTAGCATGCATATTATTGTAATGAGAAAGAAAATGTAGTTGTAGTATGTTAGTTTTTGATAGTTGTATTTTTATTTCATTGGGATACTATGAAATAAGTGCTTCCTTGCTTGCATAATAAAATATTTAGAAAGAATGATATTTTGTTGAAGTTGTTTGGCATAACTTCTTCTCCTTATACTTTACATATATGACTTGACAAATTGTTTTCCATCCATTGAAATCAAGGTAAATTGATAATTATAATAAATGAAATTAACAAAAAAATCCCCTAATTAGAAATTTTCTATTGTTATAAGGGATATTTGGAAATTCTTTGATAACTATCATATTCCATTGATTGTAAGTAGATTAATGGAGAAATAAATTATACTATTAACAATTCAATTGATCAGTGGCCAGTTGTGACCCTTTTTTCTCTAAGAGGAGTTTTAAAGGAAGGCGAGTAAATCTATTTATAATGTGCCCTTTGTGACCTTGACCTGTAACAACCAACGCCTTTTTTAATGTGCTATTAATCTCTTTACAACCCTTGGGTTGTAGTTTTATAAGGGTCAAACCCCTTGTTTAATTACTAAAAAAGTAAAAAGAAATCAATTTGTCATATTAAGTAATGTATAAATAATAATTCAACATTTGTATGAAATAAATTTATAAAAAAAAACTTAAAATGTAATATTTAACTCGAGTTTCATATTTAAATGTTAGATGAGGGTAAATAAACATGGAAAAATGTAGCTAAAGACATCAAACGTATTAAGAAAAAATCTTAAGATTGGTAACTCTATCCTTATTGATCTAGGATGATCTATGAATATCCTTGACTCATAGTCCAATAGAATTATTTTTATCATATGTTATTATTATTATTAGCTTTAAGACCTCTCTTACATTATTTAAACATATAATTATAATTGATCTTTTCTTCTATACAAATTTAACTCTTAGAATGTTATTTTATCATATAATTGTGTAATATTTCAAGAATATGGTTTGAACATTTAGGAACATGATTTAAATCAAAATAAATAGTTCTTATCTTGTAGCTATCACAATTTCCTTTCATATTTGAAATTAATGCACTATAATTACATTTGAGAAATTAGTGAAAGTAGATAATAGATAAACATCTTAAAATTCATAAAAAAAGTCTAACAATCTACTTAATCTTAAGGTAAGATGATCTTCTAATTTAGATTTGTTTATGGCATTATATATGTTTACATCTATTTTCTAAGTTCTTATTTTTATTTTCCAGCTAGCTTCGTTATACTTATTTATAATAAATGTAATTAGTATGTAATAATAAAACTACCCTCCCTTAGATGAATCTAGTTACAATCTACTCAGGTTTTACCCTCTAAAATTGTATATTTCACAAATAACTGTTTCTTCTAGTTTTTATAATCCTTATTAATAAAAGATATTTAGATTCTTGTATGGTATACCTCTTAATTTTATCTATAAATTTATTGTTAAATTTTCTTAAATATATTATGTTTGAAATTTTTTACTATTTTTTTAATTTTTATATTTAAATAAATAATAATTAAATTAATTAATAATCTCTATTATATTGTAAGATTTAACTATGGAGATAGCCACCCAAGATCTAGAATTAATAGAAAGAACACTAACAAGAGAGAATGAATATGACAAGAATAAATTGTATTCTCACCCATAATGCAATACTATGGATAAAATGGATTTGGATGGATGATCATTACATAGGAGATCCCTTATAAGGTGAGTACATAGGAGTGAATGATACAATGACAAGTGTTTTTGTCTCATTACATGATAACCAACATGAAAATCTATTACCCCATGAAAGGTAGATGGGTGATAGTGTGATAAGAACACAAAAGGTATATCACTCACCAAAGGTGGAAAAGTTCATGCACAATAGGTGGATATGATAAAAAAATAACATGATAAGTCCACCTAAAGTGTAAATGCTCCAACTAGTCCTATGTAATACCCTGAGTAAGCTTAAGTAAAGTGTAATTAGGACCTAGGTGTGAATTGACCAAGGTAAATACCTTAATTATATCAACACCCCCCCAAGTTAAACTTAGAGAGAATTCACAAAAGATAACAATGCAAAATAGGTCCTTGCAACTAGGCCATGTTAGGTTCCCATGTATAAATTTAATACAATCTCTCACAAATGAAGAAAGGGAGAAAAAAAGGGAGAAAACTCCCCTCCAAAAGAGAGATGAAAAATACAATGCTCTTGATGAGAATAACAAAACCTCGTGTGAGGAAAAAGTCCCCGTGTAAGAGAGAAGAAGAGAAACCAGGAAGCCCCCCCCACCCCAATGTAGAATATCCTAAACATATGGTCCAATAAATCAACCAATAATCCTCCCATACAAATAAATAGAGCCAATTTTGCACCAAGAATGTCAAAGTGTGACAAAACCAAGTACTACTATCAATGAACAACTAATGATGAATCTATCGCTACAATATCATAGAGATTAGTGTGGAGATACCTACATGAGCATAAATTAGGTATTTGAAAATGATAGATTGGTACATTCTAATCTTATCTAAATACATGTACCAAGTCTCACAAGATAGTTCATAATTTACTAAGTACAAGATGATTACATCAAATAATTTACAAAGTACAAAGAAGGATGACACTTTATATTAGTGTGTGGAAAACATAGCTCATTCTTGAGAATACAACAATGACATGATAACAATGCAAATCTAGAAACTGATGATGATACCACCAAGGATGCCATACAAAATACTACTAATGATGCCCTCCAGTTGGAATGATGCAAGGAAAAAGAGAACAATTGCCCCCCCTTGGTTGTCGATTGGAAGAAGCTACATTACAAGTATGATAGGTAGACAAAACATTATTTCCCAAACTTTTTTTTTATATGGAATTTATTTTTAAAAAATTATTAAAATGTTTTTTAAAATATTTTATTATTAAATAATAAAATAAATTTTTTTATTTTTTTATTTTTTCTTTCTTGGACTTTCCATTCCAGTAATTACAATTGCCATAATTAGGCTATAATAGACTTATCTCACTATTCAAAACACCAAATTAAGGTATGTGCATTAGAATTGCAAAAATAAGTTATATTATAAAAGTATAATTTTTTATCAGAGACACTAGAAACTAATATAACCATTATAAAATATATTAAAATTATGCACTTTCAAAAATATTTGCACCTAAAAAGGAGTTCATATGAGCTAGAACGAGGCATTGAAAGTTGTAAAACATGATTATGTAATTTTATGAAAACCTCAGACACTAACATCAAAAACCACCTAAACCATGGCATAGAGCGCAAAAGTCTACCCCAAATCAGAAAAAAATTGCATAAAAAAAAGAGTTTGGATGACTGAGAAATTTTTGTTTGAAAATTATGTGTAATTATGATGCCTAAATCGCCACAACACCTCCAAACATAAAATGGTTGTAGATTTGGCCTCTAGTATCTGATTTGGATGAAACAAAAGTTGATCTTAGAGTTTTTGGACCTCCTAAACATGATCCCAACCTAATATTTACACCAAAAAGATTCAATTTTGATCTACAATATAAAGCCACAAAGAGGACCCCTACAAAATATGCCAAAATATGCATTCAAATCTCTCAAAAGATTAACCAATGACACTCAAAAATCTTTGATTTCATGTAATATTTAACTATGGAGATAGTGTTAGACATGGTGCTAAGAGAGGGGGTTGAATCAAAACACTTTAAAATTTAACAATATTATCCCACATCTAGTAAAAGATAAGATAAGGATCCTAGATACACATGAACACATCATAACATGATGTAGTCAAGGCTGAAGAAATCCCCAATGGATATGTCCAAACTTGAAGCAATATTCAACACAATAGAAATAAAAAAGAACAAGTTTTGAACCAAAAAAATAGCTTTATTCATCAAAATTTCTTCATATATGTCAAGTTGTAAGGCCTTCTTGGTTACGGCCAAATACAAAGAAAATCAACTCATAACTACAATTTGATCTGCTGCATCTTAGAACTATCATCCCCAAGGATGCTACTAGCTCTTCCCTATCCTTGGATCTACCTAAAAAAAACAACACCCTACATTTATACACACTAGCCACCAATAGGTCAACATTCAAGATCTTACATAACCGAAGACAAACATTTTAGACTAGGTGGGCCTAATCCCTACTTAAATACCATATTTAATTATTTCACAAGGATCGATCTAACACCTAAGTCAGCCACACATATATCCTTCTATAAAATCACACAATTCATCTCCAATGGTCAGAAACACCAATTGCAACCTTCAATAATCAACTGGTAAACTCAAGAACCCGTGTCATGAAGAAATAGAAAACTAAAAATAGAATCAATAGGATCTCTCAAACCACTCCACCTTGAGAATAATTATCATAGAATTCTACTCTATGAACTAAAATGAAAAAACCCTTTTCATTTCTCTTGTCAAACACTTTCATGGCTCGACCAATCATAGAATCTTAGAAAATTGTCTAGAACTAGAAACTTCTTCTAAAACCCAGTCACAGAATCTATCATAACTCAAGCGCAATAACTCCAAACGAGTTGCAATCATTGAGAAACTCTTCATAATGACCCCATGAACACCATATCAAGACCACACCCACAGAAGATCAAAAGAAATCCATTGAGACAACAATCACCAAACCAGTGACCAAGAATAGAAAATAAACACAAAACTGGTAACAAAGATCCACCGATTAAACAAATGTTTTTGGGTGATGTAAGATTACCAAGTGTATAGTCAAAAAATAGAAGCAATTCCATTGTAGACTAGTTTATCCTTCTGAGTAAGTGGTTTTGGGGTCATGTCAAGTGCCTTGAATGGGTTCCTGATTTAGACCTTGCTTTCCCCCTATTCTGCCTCAATTCTCTACTTTTCTCTAGCCAATTTCTGGCATTCTGGACTACAAATCTGAGATCTTTGACCTTAGGGTCAGGGTCAAAATTTTGGGTCTATTTCAACCTCAAACTTGACCTAGGTCAAGGTCAACCTCACCCGTAACCTAGGTCAAGGTCGACCTTGACCTTGACCCAGGGTCCAAATTTTAGGGTCCCACAATTATTGGATGTCAGTCTATGAAAAAGGTTAATTCTCGCTTCTAGGTCAGCTATTTCAGGTTTTGAAGTGATGATTCCTAAATTATATTTAACATAGGTCCTCTCCTAGGTGTAAAGTCTTTAATGGGAATTTAATTCTCTTATGTTGGCCTCCTTAGAAGATTGTGCCCTAATTTCATATAAAAGGAAGTTTTCTCCTCTCATTTTCTCTAAGCATAATCAACTATCGCTAAGCAATATTGAGAAACTAAGTCCTCTAGTGAAGTTCAAGAAAGCATTCAACCAAGATTTGAAGCAAGGATTCATCCATCATCAAGCATTCAAGAATCCATTCATCAAAGAGATCCATGGGATTCCATTGAATCCTTGCTTCAAATCTTGCTTGAATGCTTGCTTGAACTTCATCCATCATCAAGCATTCAAGAATCCATTCATCAAAGAGATCCATGGGATGCCATTGAATAATTCAAGCTACATAGTGCCCTTTTTGGTGATCTCTCCATCCATCTTCTTCCAAGCCTCTTCATACTCAAGAACCCATTCAAGATTTGTTGTTGGATATCTACAAGAAATTGATTGAAGACATCCTACATTCTAAATTCTAGATCCATTGGTGCATACCTACTTTTGGATTGAAGGATTCAAATCCTCCATAGGGACTTTTACAAGCAAGGTGAATTTATGCATTTACTTTGTTTACTTCTGCAATTTCAATTATATATTTAAGGTTAATTCCAAAACTAGGGTTTGACCAAGGCAAAACCCCCCCCCCCTCCCATCAAAAAAATCTCCTTTTCTTGTAGGTACAGTCCTTCAGGACTGTAGATTTGAACCCAGATCTGGATACCCTTTTCAGCAAACTATCAGGATCTATGAACAGATTTTTTGTCAGACCTGTGTAGGTCAGGGTTGAGATTATTGGGTTAGGGGTGAGATTAGTGGGTCAAGGTCGACATTTTTCATAAGACGGTGTCAGATCAGAAAAATATTTTTGGGTTTTGTTTGTCTATGCATTCTAGTTCTAGATCATACTTCAGATTTTCCAAAAACAGAGTACAGACCTCAGAAAATAAAATTATTTGATCTGAAATTCTTTAAGGTTAGTACTTCCTCTCATTCTTTTCAATTACTATTATATATCGTATCTACTTAATCATAAAAAAAATTAAGATCTTCTTCCTTACTCTCATTTCCAAATGGTTGATTCATTTGTGCATTGATCCTTCTTTAGGGTTAATCAATTTGGATCTTTTATTTGTGCATTTGGGGTTAAAAGTGGAACATCTTATCTTCCTTCCTCCTTTTTTATGCTTAATTATATTACATAATCACATTCACATACAAATTACAAATTAAATGTAAAGGTTAAGGAAATATAACACCCCTAATCAAACATAACATTCTATTTTCTTCCTTTACATTTTGGTGAACCCGCGATAGACAACTCTTTCTTTTTGGTGTTAGATTTACATGTTTATGCTAGATCTTGCATCTTCTTTCAATTGAATTTAAAATTAATAAATCACAATCTTGTATTATTTCATTTGCATTGCATTGGTGTATGAGCTTTACCACTTCTAGTCCTACATATAGTATCTCAGTTATAAGAAGCCGTAGACTCATGGGTTCCTTTGATCCTGAGTCTTCCTCTCCTTTCCTTAGGATCCCGGGTGATAATTTGATAACTCATGATTCCAATCCTTCTATGGAGCATAACTCTTCTCACTCATCTCATGATGAGGATGATGCCTTAAGAGTTCCTCCTGAACAAGTGCAAAAACTCTCAACCAAACTTGATAAAATGGGAAATTGGCTCATCCAAGAAAACCATAATCAAGATTCTATCCAAGCTATAGAGGCTATTAAGAAATTCCTCCGTGATATTGATAAAGGTGTTAACTTCTTGCATGGTCTTACTCATCTTGTGCATTCAAATGTTAAAACTTTAGCTCAAGAGGCTCAAGAGTTAGGATATACACCTCCTATCACTAGTTAAGGACCTTCTTCCGCTCCTAGCATACCTACTTATACTCCTCCTTTGATGACTACATCTCTCCCAATTGCATCTATTCCTATGAGTGCTCCACTAGTACCTTACCTACCTCAAAACCTTCATATCATAGTGTGCCTTTTACTTATTCTAATCCCCTTCCAACTATGGTTCCTAATGTTCCACCGGTTGTGTTTTCTATTCCTATTGCTTCCTACACTTTTCCTAGTGTTCCTAACATTTCTATGCCACGTGTTTCCTCTAATGATTCCAAAATTATTAGGTTGGCTCAAACTTTGTCATCTTTACAACAACAACTTGCATCCTTAACCCAATCCCAGTTTAGCATTCATACATGTGACATGGGTAGTCCTTTATCCTTAGACATCATTCGTGCTACTATCCCTTAACAAGCTGATATGCCTCATCTTGAGAATTACAATGGTAAAGGAGATCCTGTCACTCATGTTAAAAAATTTCAAATCCTTTGTAGTGATTATGCTCATGACCATAGGATTTTAGCCAAATTGTTTGCTAGAACTTTTCGTGATAAGGATTTGCAATGGTATTGTTCTTTACCTCCTTATTCAATTGATAATTTTCCTAAAATTGCTAATACCTTTATTGATGCAGGAGCATCCTGGGTGTAAGAGCAATCTTGCATCACCCAAAAATATTTCTGTTTTTATATTCAATAAGGGCTATTTTGTGCAGAGCTGCTATTTATGGAAAGTCACTATTTTTGGTGATTTTTGTATGTGCTCAGAATGATCTGATTTCTTCCTTGGAGGTTCCTTTTGGTCATATAAGTCTGCCAGTAAAGTTTCATTGCCAGATCAAGTGTATATTGGAAGATATTGAAAATTTTCGGTATTGGCAGCAGGGTACAGAAACTTTGAACTCAGTTTTGAAGGCTTTAGAGGCCCCGGATGAGGTCGAAAATTTGGGTGACGGGCGCTTGCGCGGATCAAGCCTATAGAGCGCTTCGTGGCGTTTCCGAAATGGGGTTATAATAGCCGATCGAGTCAACTGGTGATGACCTATGGTCTTCGGAAGTTGGGCCACCTGAAATGGCGGAAAATAATTTTCTTCAAAATTTCTGTTCGGGTTTCAAAGGTTATCTTGAGCCGACTATGATGTAATAAAATGTAAAATAAAATAACTCTAA
>MU224401.1:112564-124644 GCA_018584345.1 Thuja plicata
TTTTGAGCTTAAATTGCATAATTAGATTAATTTAAATTTGGATTAGTAATGATATGTTGATTTTATTTGCAATTCATTTACATATCTAACATATCAATGTTTTCTTTCAAGCTCTCTAGTTTAAATGTAATTTCATTTCTAGATTAAGAGAATTTCATGCTTTCTAGATTAAGAGCACTTGATTTCATAGACTAGTTGCAATTTCATTTCATAGACTAGTTGCAATTCATTTCATAGATTAATTGAATTCTATTTCATAGATTAATGGAAAATTTATCTTCTCTCATGCTTTAGAAATCCTCCATGTTAGCAATAGTCAGGTTGTTGGCTCTCGTTCTGAGAGTAAATTTGACATCCACAACTAATTAGGAGGTAGCAAGTCACTTCAATCAAATTTGCAGGATGAACAATTCATGTTTGTCTTTGTGAATTGAATGATTGAGTAAGGACTATGTTGAGTATGTGCCTGATTTAGAGGTCATATTCAAGCACATAACATTTTGGCGCCCACTGAGGGGCAGAAAAAATGATTTCTGGCCTCATTTTTGAACTTTTTGACAGTGATTTGGGAACTCTGCCATACGTCTATACAACACTGGTACGGAGTTTTGCGTGAGGTTATAGGTCGATCTACATGAAGTTTTTCTCTCTGTAGCACTTTGTCACACAAAGAAATAGAAAGCTCCTGTGCCTCAAAGTACTTTCTCACGCGCAGGGAAGTACTTCCTCCCACGAAATTTAGCAGACAGACATTCAATTTCCAGAATTTGTAATTTTCTGCTTTTCTTTTCTGACATCTTCTCTCTGCTGTGATTTTTCTGTTTTTGATTTTTGCTGCAGCATAACAGTGGTTTGTAGGTTTGCTTGTCAAAGATCAAAAAACTTTTTAATAGTTTTCTTGCAGGATGATTTTCAAAGGCATAATCAAAACGTCGTGTTTGTTTACTCTTTTTTCATTCACATAGTTTAAATAGGGCTTTGTTAAAATTTTGTAAGGATCCTAATAGAAAAGTAGGGGAATAGGCTCTTCATTATATGGAAGTGATGCCCATGGATGAAATCGAGACCCAGATGTTGCTAGCATGATGGATACTTGGGGAAGCAAAGCAAGATAGTGAATCTTTAACACTTCTACTTGTTAGGGGATTATGCTCTTCTCTCTTTGAGAGAATCAGAAACCCAAAGGCTTGTGGATTTGGTGAAGTGAAACTATCTCGGTGATGAATATGCTTGATGTGTTTGGGTGAGGTGAAAAGGTAGAGAAGTATGCTCTTCTCTCTTTGAGAGAATAAAAAAATCAAACCCTTGAATCCGAACCAAGTTGTATCACCTTTAGAGGGCCTGCCAAAAGTTGAACCTCCGGGAATGACCCAAGTGAGTACACACCTATCGCTGGTGATTTCAACTCACTCTAACAAAGTCTTCTTTGTTGAGTCTAAAGACTCCAAATCCATGGTAAATTCTTTCTCATGATTTTGACTATCATCGTGAGAAAGCCTTGTTTGTCGTACTAAGCGGCGCCGCTCCCAACCTTGTTTATCGTACTGAGCGGCACCGCTCCCAGCCTTGCTTGCAAGGGTGTATGACTTACAAGTGTTGGTGTGGCTACGAGGCCCTAGCTTTGTATCAGAGGCACCAAAGGTTATTGTGAATGGAAGCCTACTAAACACTCTCTTAGTTAGATACCTACCTGGTTCACCTCCAAAAGGAGACATAATCTGTGCGCGGGGAGATGGAAGAATCTCTCCCCTAGATTCTTGACATAGGTATGCAATTGGATGCTTGAAGTGCTATATGACACTGGCCCCTACTTTAAGGGTAACCTTCAAACATATATACTTAGTCCTTGGAAACACCAAAAATACAGGTGCTCTTTTGAGGGTGACACTGCTGTGTGAGGTGCACACATATGCCTAAGACAGTAGGGCACAAATTTTGTCTTCTCAACCAATTTTCTTTGTAGGGATAACTGAGTGTTTTTTTTTTGAGTCTTAAACTGTCTGAATCATTATCAAACAAAGAATCCCATCATTCTGCCAAGTTGCTTTGTCCTTGGTAGAACTGTTTACAACTATTGTTTGTGTCACTACTACTTGATTGAAACTTCATGTCTGTAAACGAGTGTTTGTCACCTTGAAACAAAGATTTCTGATTTGTATCATCATAAAAATATCCTAAACTTGGAAATATTGTTAGAGAAAAGTTCTCACTGTGTCTTGAAATTTGGTTTTTATCTTGAAAACTGAGTCTATTTATATGCCTGATCTGCCTTTTGTCTGGGGTTTGACTGCTTATTTCCTCTTTGTCTGCAGTCTGAAACTAGTTGTTTTGAGTTGCAAACTGACTAATTCTTACTCAAAATTGTCTTGTCTCTTTGTCTCCATCCTGTCTTTTTGTGTTTTTGTACCTTGCGACATGATAGTCATATCTCGACTGTTCTAGCCATACTTCTGACGATTCGTGCCAGGTGCATCTCACACCTTGCTTGTTCTAGCCTATTACCTCTTTTTTTTTATATCTCTAGAGATAGAGTTCTGAGTCAGATCTTAAGTTTCCTCTTGTTTCAACTTTGTCTATGCCTGTTATGACTAGGAGCGGCAATATTTTTCCCATACGTGGTTCTGGAGTAGGTAGAAGTAAACCTCGCAATCAAGGAAAAGGTCATTCTAAACCCATTATTCAAGTTGATAATCAAGAGGGATCTTCACGTTCCTCTTCCCCATTCAATATAGATCCAAGTCCAAATTAGAAACCAGTGTTGCAGGTGTGTTCTAATCCGTTGTTTCATGATCAACATAATCCATTTCTTCCAGATCAACTAGGCTTCAAAAAATCACTCGTTTGGGTTTATCCTATTAACGATCCTTGCTGCCTTAGTGATCCTTTCTAACACTTCAATCCTTTTGATTTGTCGAAGAGCACATTGGCTATGAGTCCTCAACGTGATACTCACACTCATACTGAAGGAGTGGACACAGAATAATCTCAAGTTAACAACATGACATCTCCTTTCATTTACATGTAAGGTCACGACCAATCCCAACATGAACAAGGTCATCAAGAAGAATAAAATCACCAAGGTCAAGATATAGTATTTATGAAATCCTTGGTAATGACGATGAGCCAATAACTCAAAATGACATAGACGCAACAAAGTCTAATAAAGATCTCATCAAAATGATGGAAATACTCCTTGCGGAAGACAAAAAAATACTTCCTAGATTTGGCAAAACAAGGGGTCAAGTTACCTGCAAACTTCCAAGTGGAAACGCTTGTCGCTAAAGAAGAGGAAACTGAAACCTCCAAGTTGCATAAAATAATTCAAGACATGCAAGGTTAAATCAGCCAACTTATGAAGGATAAGGATAAATCTACGCAACAATTCACAATGGAAATAATGTGTCCTTTTCCTTTTGATAGGATTATTGTTATGCCTCCTTTCCCCAAAGGTGTAGAGCTTCCTAAATATGACAAGTATCTAGGTACCACTGATCCTCAGGATCATTTAAGAGAATTTGGTGCCTTATCGATGGAATTTATACATGATCAAACATATTTGATGCATCTTTTTCCATGAAGTTTGGGTGGACCTACCATGGAGTGGTTTTCACGACTACCCACTGGTATCAAGACTTTTGACGAGATTGCCAATCTTTTTATACAACATTATTCTCACAATATTCAACATCCTGTCAATATAAGGGACCTTTGCAACCTCAAGAAAAGGCAAGGGGAACCATTCTTAATATTTCTCCAAAGATGGAGACAAATTTGCACAAAGTACCCTTGAAAAATACCCGAATCCGAGAAACTTGATATATTCTTGGATAATCTCACCCCTGATTTTGGGTATCAAGTCCAACTTCAAGGTCCCCTTAATTTTGATAGTATGATAAAACAAGATATGAGAATAGAAGCATTCATGGTTAAAAAAGGTGAATTGACCTTGTATAAAGATAACAAACAAAACCCCTCATCTTCCAACAAAGATAAAGGGAAATTTTCCAACAAAAATAGGGATGTTGTGAATGATGGGGTGTTCGATAACATGACTTCAACTTCTTTGAAACTGGTCTTCAATCTCACCTTTGGTATACAAGTGACCAAATATGTTGAAAAGGCTGCAACCAATACTCAACAACCTTCTAGATTTTCTGGCAACAAACCTTGGGCAGCACGACCCAAGCGTGAATTTACCTCTTTGGGAGAATTGCTTGATGTGGTTTTCAAAACTTTGGTGCAAAATTAGATTCTTGCTCCTTTAGAGAAATGTCTATACAATCTGCAACCACGACCTCATTGGTGGAATGAGAATGCTTACTGTGACTACCACCAAAACAAAGGTCTTAAGACTGCTACATGTATTCAATTACATCATAAAGTCCAAGATTTGATTGATAACAAGGTTATCATTGTGGAGAATCATAACAAGAATTTGGATCATTAGGCATTCAAAGATCCCTTTCTTCATCATGAGAAAGGTGAGTCCTCCAACGCTTAGAATAATAATGCCAAATTTAATTACGCACATACCACTTACGATAATGTTATCAACATGATTGAACCAGTGGAAGTGGAATATTGAAATATGTTTACTAGCAAGGGAAGTGGGAATGCTTCTAAACCCAGAACCCCATTTGTCTTGAGAGGCCCTGGGTCTTGATTATCAGAATCTAAAACATCTCGAGATTGTGTGAATGTTGTTACTATATCTCAGGATAAAATCACTATCAAGGGTCCTAACCTTTCTACTGCTACGTCCGTGCCAAAACAAACTGTGGATAAGACTATTGTTGGCTCTGCCAACAAGACCACGAAGGTGGTCCCTATGCCTCCTACTATTGGTTATAACATTCTTGACCAGATTCAAAGGACCAATGCTTAGATAACTATTTTTGAGCTATTGAAGATCTCGCCTGCTCATAGGTAGATTCTGGACAAAGTTCTCATAGAAGCTAATGTCCCCAAAGATATCAATCTGGATTAGTTTCAGTCCATGGTGGGCCACTTGACTTCACCACATTATTTGTCCTTCTCTAAAGAAGATGATTACTCAATTAGTCACCCGCACAATGCTCCCCTGCATATAGAAGTCATGATCAACAAATAGGTAGTCCACTGTGTCCTCATTGATAATGGTGCTGGTCTGAATATTTTCTTTGTCCACTTTCTTACTTAGCTAGGTAATGGCAAAGACCACATAGATTCTCACAAAAGAATTACCATAAAATCCTATGATGAAGAAGAGAGAAAATCTAAAGGTCTAGTTGTGCTCCCATTCAAGTCAGACCAATTGAAAGAGACATCACATGTCAGGTGCTAGACCTTCCTCTTGTGTATGATATCTTGCTAGGGAGACCGTGGATCCATGAGATGCAAGTGGTTCCTTCTACATACCATCAGTGTATTAAGTTTTCTTTTCAAGGCATAGAGGTGAAAATTCATGCCAGTATGGGCTCTTCTCGTAATGCACTCACTCAATTAGCTGACAGTCTTATTCAGAATAATAGAGAATACATAGAACTCTGTGATGCCAAGCTCAAAAACATGGAATAGACACTGAAAATCACAGATATAGGCATGGGAGGATATCAAATAGAACCCGTGCTATCTTTAGCAGCTCTACCTCCATCTCCTTGTTCTTATGGGAGACCTTCTAAGAACAACATATCTTTCTCTACTCCTGAGATAGTTTATGATGGTGTCTTTGTACGGTCTTCTACACCATTGGAAGATGAAGATGAGGAAAGAGCTATTAAGACTTGGCTTTGTAAAAGAAAGAACATAGCTGAACAGACTGCCCCGACTCAAGAACTAAATCCCAACAATGAAGGTCTTAAGATTATGAAACATTTTGGGTACAAAGGGAGTGTCCCAATAGGGGTGAATGGTAATGGGTTACTGGAACCTATTCAAGCTATAGGTTAAAATAAAAAAGACACCACTGGTTTAGGTTTCAAAAAGATCCCGTTCCATTTAGGGATCAATAAATTTGTGCCAAAAGTAGAGCCTTCACCAGAACCTGAAGGCACAACTATAGTCGACACCATAGAAGATAGCTCTGATGAGGATTTCTTTCCTTATCCCATTCCTCTAGATTTGGCAGCATTCTTTGCTGAGTCAGACAAATTTGTACCACGCGTTAGTACACTCGATACTGACAGTGATTTTGATAAAACCACTCCTTTTGAGACACTAACCTATGAACAATGGAAAGGGTTGCAAGATCCTAACATCCAAGGAAAATGGTAAATACCACTAGAATTTAAAGAGCAGTTGACACAAGAATAGGCTAGTGTTGCAAGAACTCAAAAACCTTCATGGTGTAAGCACCCAAGTTGGAGTTTGGATACAGAATCTCATGAATATGAGTTTGATAGTTTTTTAGAAGGATCTCATGAAAGACTTCTTGACATAAGTGAGGGGTGTAGTGAAAGGTCTAATGAGTCCGAGTCTATAGGTGTCAACATGTCTTCTACTTTGGTCATTAGGGATCAAAAGGATTCAAACACACCTTTGGATGAGATCGATTTAGCTCTCAGCTTGCTAGTTAATGCTTTCGATGACTAAACTATGAACGCACTTGAACTTGTCACATCTCTTTCCCTCCAACATCCTAAATTAATAGACTGAAATTCCCCTTCTTCATCCAGTGAAGTCATTACATTCCATAATGATTACGCTCTATCCTGCTACTTTCACGCTGTTGAACCCGTGATGTCCTCCACTAGTAAAGAAAGTGTCAACATGATCGAGGCTAACATCAAGTATCTTAGTCAGACAATTAAAAGAAGAAAAAATAGGCACTCTGATGGTGAAAACCACATTGTGGCAGTATTAGAGCCAAAAAAAGTAAAAAGAAAAGACGTATTCAAAGGTGAAAACCTCTCTGAGGCGCCTGAGGATGAGATACTTGATGCGCTTCCAAATCACTTCTAGGAATGCTCATCAGTGTTAATTGAGCCAACTCAGTCGATAAATCTAGGAATAGAAGAACATCCACACATCATTCATGTGGCCAAGTCATTATCTACAAAGGAACTTAAGGAATTCACAAAATTCTTCCAAGAGAAAAAGATAAATTTTGCATGGACGTATTCTGACATGCCAGGTGTGGATCCTGATCTCATTATGCATCACTTATCAATAGCTCCAGGTGTGAAACCAGTTAAACACAAACTTAGAAAGATGCATCCGCATGTGGCATTATTAATCAAGGCAGAATTGGAAAAAATTCTAAAAGCTGGGTTTATTTGAGCGATTGATTATGCAGAGTGGATCTCTAATATAGTCCCAGTAACTAAACATGACAAATCTATCAGGGTCTGCACAGACTTTAGAGATTTAAAATTGGCATGTCCCAAAGATTATTTTTTACTTCCCAACATCGACATGATCATGGATATGATAGCAGGATATGAGATGTATTCTCTAATGGACGGTTTCTCTGTCTATAATCAAATCAAAATTGTGCCAGAGGACCAAGAGAAAATTGCTTATCAAAGAGCTGTCACAACCATATTTCATGACATGATGCATAGAATAATGGAGGACTACATCGATGACACACTTGCTAAAAGTATCTATAGAAAAACACATCTCACTGATCTAGGTCCTATACTAGATCGTATGGAAAAATTCAGGCTACATCTTAACCCTAAGAAATGTACATTTGGGGTTACTTCAGGAAAGTTACTTGGCTTTATCATCTCTGCAAAAGGTACAAGTTATAATGGAAATGCCTCCACCCTATAATATCAGAAAAATCAAAGGTCTCCAAGGTCGGCTCCAATCTATCATGTGTTTCATATCACAACTAGCTGACAAGTCACAACCATTCACCAAAACTCTGCATAAATGTGTGACTTATGACTAGAACAAAGAATGTGAACAAGGATTTCAATAAATCAAACAATATCTAGCCAATCTACCTATATTGATGCATCCTATTCAGGGGAAGCCTTTGGTATTATATATATTAGCAACGAAAACATCCTTAGGTGCACTATTGGCCCAAGAGGATCAAAATCATAAAGAAAGAGCCATTTATTACATCAGCAGAACATTGGTCTCTGACGAAATGAATTATTCTGTAATTGAGAAGGCTTGCTTAGTAGTGGTGTTTGCTTCCCAGAAGTTACGGTACTACATGTTGGCTCACACTACAAGGTTAATTGCAAAAATTGATCCATTGAAATACTTACTCAGTAAAGCTACCCTCACAGGTAGACTATCTAAATGGGTCATGCTCCTTAGCGAGTTTGATATTGAATATGTTGAGAGAAGAGCTATCAAAGGACAAGCGATTGCAGATCAGTTAGCTAAAGCACCTCTTATAGATAATCAACCATTAAGGATGGAATTCCCAGACAAGTCCATCATGCTTCTCACACATCAGACATGGACAATGTTCTTTGATAGTTCATTCACCCAACAGGGGTCAGGAGCTGGAATTTTGTTTATCACACCTCAGCGGTATTCCTTACCAAAGGCATACAAAATGATGTTTCCTTGTACCAATAACACTGCTGAATATGAAACTTTGATCAATGGGCTAAAGATCGCTATTGAATGGAAAGTGGATGAATTAAAATTCTTTGGAGACTCACAACTAGTTATCAATCAAGTGAACAACATCTATTAGACCAAAGATGAAAAGTTGGTACCCTATAAAAAGATGGTTGATGACCTTAAGAAATACTTTGCACATGTTACCTTTTAGCAAATTCCCAGGGCGGATAATAAAGTGGCTGATGCTATGGCTACTTTGGCTTCTATGTTACAAATGCCAGAGAATTATTTTAGACATGATTTCCTAGTGGAGACATTATGCTACCCTGCCTATGACTCTCCTGACTCCCGGATGATTTGTTTAGTCATTGGACATGATTTGTATCGCTACCATCACATCTACTCTTATCTTCATGACTAAATTATTCTTGACACATATACTATAAATGAAAAATGTCACCTAATCCACAGTGCTTCATGGTATGTCATCATAGAAAATGACTTGTATAGACAAGGTCTAGACGGTACCCTCCTTAGGTGCCTAGAACCTAACGAGTCCAGATGCGTGTTAGAAGAGGTACATGAAGGCATTTGTGGTTCTCACTCAAATGGTCTGACACTGGCTCATAAACTTATTAGAGCTGGTTATTATTGGCCCAATATGGAGAAGGAAGCTACATAGTTTGCCAAGTCTTGCAAACAATGTCAACTCCATGGTAATCTGATTCATGCTCTAGCTAAGGAGCTTATTCCCTTCATCACTTTCTGGCCATTTCAACAGTGGGATTTTGACTTAGTGGGTCAGATCTATCAGTCTTCTTCAAGAGGACATAAGTACATCATCACTACTATGGATTATTTTACTAAATGGGTTGAGGTAGTACCTCTCAGTGTAGCTGATGGCAAATCTGTAGCTATGTTCATACTAAACTACATTATCTGTAGATATAGTGTACCTTCCTCTCTAATCACTGACAATGGGGGACAATTCAAGAACAAAGATCTAACAAATTTGTGCACCAAGTTCAAGATTATTCAACATTGGTCTTCTATTTATTACCCCCAGGGTAATGGGAAGGTTGAAGCTTCCAACAAGACAATTCTCAAGATCCTGCACTGTACGGTGCACAAATCTAGATGAGAATGGCATCTCCAGATTAATCCGGCTTTATGGGCCTATCACACCAGTATAAGAACTCCAACAGGGGCCATGCCCTTTTCTTTAGTCTATGGCATAGATGCAATACTGCCTATTGAGGTTGAGATTCCTACTTTGTGAGTCTCTCTGAAGGGCCTCATCACTGATGACAATATTAGAATATCTCAGCTACAAGAGCTTGAATTGCTGGATGAACATCGGAAGGTGGCATTTGATCATCTCTGAGAATATCAAAAGAGGATATCTAAGAGCTATAACAAGAAGGTTAGACCAAGAGACTTCCAAATGGGTGAGCTCATCCTGAGAGAGAACCCTAAAAATTAGCAACAACGTACTCAAAAAGGGAAATTTGAGCCAAATTGGCTTGGCCCTTATGTTATTACTATAGTATTTGGGTCTGGTACCTATCAGCTCTCCACTACAGAAGGTGAAAAAATCAAAGATCCCATCAACGCTCTTCACCTGAAGAAATTCTATAGTTGAGATATCTTTTGCATGCTCATGTACATATTTGATTCTAAGAAAATCCTAAAAATTGTAAAATGCCCTAAAAAATGATCATCTTAGTGAAAACCTAGCAAATAGGCACTTTGATGTATCTATTATCCTGGTGAAAACCTGGTAAACAGGCGCCTTGATAATACCAAAAAAAATGAAAAAATAAAAAAAATACAAAAAAAAAATAAAAATAAATAAAAAAGTACAAAAAAAGTTGAAAAAATGAAAATTCAAAAAAAAAAGAGAAAAAGAGAAAAATGTGTCATTGATGAAAACCTGGTAAACAGGCATCATGGTAGCAAAAATAGAATTTCTACCAAGATGGTGAAAACCTGGTAAACAGGTGCCTCTTGTTCTGCAATGCTTTATCTGTCGTAGTATCTCTTGGCTTTCTTGCAGTTGCCCTTCTGCTTTCTCGCTTTAGTTTGCTTTCTTGCTTTAGTTTGCTTTCCTGCTTTAGTGTGCTCATGCTTTTGCTCTTAGTCATCTTTGAGGTTTTTCTTGACTTCACATGGATTGAAACTAGTCACACTTGGGGGCATGTTCCTTGTCTAGGGGGCATTGTCCTATCTTTTGGAGTCTTTCTCCTCTTCACATCAGTCGCCAGTGGTTCTCACTACATCTTCCTGTTGATGCTTAGATCTTGTTATTGATCTTTATGCTTGAGAATCTCTTGTGATAGTCACCAGTGGTTCTAACTGAATCTTCCTACTGCCACTATTCTTTTGAGATTTCTCACATCATCTCGCTATATGTTTGATCAGTTTCGATCCGTTCTGTGCTTGGGGGCATGGTTCCCCACTTCAATCACTCTTCGGTTTACACTTGAGTCAGTAATCTTATCAAAGGACAACTCTCTACTGGCACAAACTAGTGTTTCTCAATAGCTTAATCAAACAGTGTTTTTCAACACTCTCTTTGGACAAATCTATGTTTTTCAACACACATCAGATATCTCACGACGTAAACATCTCTCAATAGCAATCAAACACATTGCACTCACAAGCACAACGGTGTTTTTCAACACCCTAAACATAGACACATTTGTAAGCCTTGAAATGTGCTGAATTGTGATGGAACCTCTCTTCATATGCTACCTATTCTCATGAATTTCATTGATATTATCTTTTTCTACTTCTTGTTGGTGTGGTTTTGATGATCCGGCAACGTCAAATAAATAGGGTGTATGTGATAAGAGCTTCTGCATTAAGGTGGAAAATCCTCACATCCCTCGATCTTGTTTATTTGTACGCTAAGGGGAGGTTGGAACTATCTCCTTGACTGTTATTGCTATGTTTTTTTACTTGTAAACTTTTACTACATTAAACTGGAAATAATGTTCAGGTCACCTTGGCTTTTGTGCCTCGGTGCTTATGTTTGTTTCCTACATTTTATCCGATGAAAGTCATATTCATATTCTTATGGTTGCAGTGGCACCAGTAAGGATTGTACTGACTCCGATGATCCAAAAGCACTCGATGATGATAAATATGATGAGTCCAACAACCAAGTCCTAGGATTGCATTTAGCTTAGGCTTGCATTTGCATTTGTAGGCTTGCATTCGCATTTTAGGCTTGCATCGTGGTAGTTTTTGTGCTCTCTTCATTATCTTCTCATTCTTCAAAGGTCCTTATCTTTCATCATGGCTTCCTCTCGACTGCACAAGTGTTCGGTCCTCACTCTCAATCTTTGTTCATATTATTTTGGTTAGTACCTATTGTATATTGCAATATCCTGCATGAGATGATTAGTACCATTGCATTCATTGCATTACATTCATTTCCAAAAAGTGCATTTCCATACATTCATTTGTATTTATATATCCATAAACATGTGCATCCATTATAAGCATAAATCAAATCATACATAGCATTTATCCATCTAACATCTATCATAGCATTTTCATACATC
>MU224401.1:125247-155338 GCA_018584345.1 Thuja plicata
TTGAGAAGCCTCGTATCTAATCTCTAGCTATGATCTAGCCAGTGACTCTCGTAACCCCCAGATCTCCTGATCTCTCTCAGCTACCCAAGTCTCCTGAATAATCACTTGTGTATGGAGGTCGTCATGCTCCCTATGTGACTGTCGAGCTCTCTCTCTAACCCTCCGGAGTGCCTCGTGCAACTGTGCTACCTATCTGCCTGCTGGTGGATCAGTCAGAATAGCATTAGCCATGATAGTGTCATCTCCTTACTCAGTGGCTCTATCCTGACTGCCACGGGGCCCAGCACCTACATCTGATCCCATGGGTCTAACAGGGATGTCAGTCTGAGATGTCCTCGGTCGTACAACTCTCTCCTACTGCTGTAAAGGTGGCTGCTATACCTATGGAGGGACCTGCTATTGTGGTGGTGGCCATACCACCTATTGTACATGAGGAATAGGACCAACTAGAGCTGTAAATCTAGGAAATGGATGGGCTAATATATGATCTCTCTATGCAGGTGTCATACATGCATTTGTCACTGTGGCCATATAATCCCACCTAGCTGGTGGTACTCCGGCATCTATCATACTACGGCCCCTATCAAGCTGTCTCTGCCAACCCTTCTTCATCTCATCGATGAATCGGGCATATGTATAATACTCCTGAGACACATCCTGTGGTCTCCCAAACTGGCACAATAGGCGCGTGAGCAAGAAGCGCTCAATGATAGTGATGGTAGGCCCGATCAAAGGACGTAAATAGAACATATATGATAGCTCATGGCGAGCATCATCCCACACCTTAGTGGCTATCCAAGGCTTCCATATGACTATAGCCATATCATCTATCTATGATCTCCACTACTTAGTCTTACCCAGCATGGGCTGGGTCATCAGACCTGTGTACCTGTATATGTATGACTCTAAAGGCTGCCATGTATCAGGGAATATCAGCCTGCATATGGGAAGATTCTCCCAGGCCTAGATCTGTAAGACAATGACTCCTACCACCATGGTATGTGCACCTTGATACACAATCTCGTGCATCTCATAGTACATCTGAGCAAGCATGCACTCGCCCCATCCGAAAGTAACTACAGGTGTGGCCAGCATCTTCTGTTACATGCCTCCCCATAGACACTCTAATCCGTGCTGACTGTGATTAGGAACCAAGTGACAAATCAAGAAAAATGCTAATACGACCGCTAGTGGGTGATCTCTACCATAGCTGCGAATCAACTCCTCCCATGAGATGGCCCGACCCATCACCAAATCATCCTGGAAAACTGCTCTCAAAGCCACTGTACCTACTCTATGCTATGTGTCATACTCCACACGAAATCCATGGAAAGGCACTCTCAAAATCTGGTATATATCCTTAGGAGTAACCGTCATCTCCCTTGCGGCAAGTGAAAGGTGTTCATCTCCAAATGGAAATGCTCAACCAGGGCACCCAGTAAGCCGTGATTTACCTGAATATCAGGTGCATCATGAAGGTAAGTCAATCCTAGCCCATCAATATGGGCACTATTAGCATCTGATAATCTCTGAAGCAACTCACCCATGATAGGATGATGTGATCGAAAACCAATATCAGGGAAGTTGACCTGCAAAGCAAGCGACAAAATTGGATCAGTACCTCAACAATGATGATTTTTCAAAGCAAAAGACAACAAATGCAACTACGAACCTATCCTACACACAGTTTTAAGATATGGCAACTGGCTGACTCTGCGACATGAAAAAATGACAACTTTTGATTTTTGATAAGTTTTCCATGTGAGAAAACTCTTTTCCCGCGCGAGCTTTCTGACTCGTGCGAGACAAGATGTGTTCCCACGCGAGATTTCTAAAATCTTGCATGGCACAAACATGCTCTTCGCGTGAGCACAAGGGAGGGGCCCATGCCAGGAACCCCTGACCCGCGCGAGGAATCAGATTCCCAGCATGAAAGGAGACTGACGCCGGCGTGAGGAAACTGTTTCCTTGCGCAAGATTAGATGTGACAAACTTTAAAATGGCCTACAACATGCTAAAAGGCTATAAACTGATAATTTTTTTTGAAATAAAGGATAATGTTGAGATTACTTACAGGTGCATCATAATCTGATGGCCGGTTGTGTCGTTGGGAGTGCTCAAATTGGTGTGTGTGCATGGGAATGCTATCAATGTCAGCTGGAGCCCTCGCCATCGCTAAATTCAAAGGTGAATAATGATTTGAAAATGACCCCTCCATGCCTTATATAGTCTTTGACCTAATTTTTCAAAGTGCTCCATTTTTTTTGAAAATTGCACCCTTGGCTAAATGGACCATTCTGAATCCATTTTTGTGATCGAAATCGAAATCTGACACTCCTAAGTAGCTCGAAATCTCATTTTAAAATTTTGGGACCAACGTGATCAGACGCTTGTGTAGTCAATTTTATGACGTCGCTTTCTTGTTAGAATTATCTCTCGTCATCATTTTCTCGGCTTCTGCAATATTTTCATCAAAGGAAACTCTAGTCAATTCTAGTCAACTATGGTCAAACCTAATCAATAGGACAACCTGATCGCTCTAAATCGATTCTGTCTCTCTCTGATTTCTCTTGATCTTTGATCTTATATCTAGCTGTGATTTCTCGCTCTCATGATTATGATGTGTCATCTTTCAATTTTGCTCCCGAGGGGGCAGGATGATTGCATCATCAAATCTTTTTGCATTATTCTCAAATCAGTCTGATCTAAATCAAAAGTCCCCATCACTAGGTGCATCTCATCACTTGGGGCATATTCAGGTTTTTGTACCTTATGGTCAAAATTGGATATTCCATGATCTTGAATCTCTAGGGGCATCGTGATGTCTCACATCTTATCATCTATCTTTCTAGGTATCTGAGAAATCTAACTCGGATCTTCAAGGATCAAGCTTCATTCTGGAGATGGTTCTTGAAATCCCATTAGGTATTGGGGCAATCTAACCCTAATTCCTGAAAGTTATGCTTCATTCTGAAGATGGCTCTCAAAAACTCTTTAGACCGTTATCTAGGCAATCTAACCTAGATCTCAGAGGGCTAACCTTCATATTGGGGCAATCTAACCCTAATTCTAGAGATAGTCCTAGATCTTCATCAGCTATCAGCGGACATTGGGGCAATCTAACCCCAATTTTGATCTTCTCTTAGATGATTCTGCTTCTTGATCTGACCGGTGTCTTGGCAACCTAACCTAGACTTCCAAAATATTCATCTTCACATCAGACTGTTCTTTGAATCAATGCATTTCTCGCACATCAATTCAAAGAGGGGAAAAATGTAACACCCCAAAATTGGCACCTAATAATCCTAATCAATTTTGGTGCCTTCCTTCAATTTTCTCATCATTGAAGTCCTATTATACTAGGCAAATTCTCCTCCTAATTGAATTTAATTGACTGAGTCTCAAAATGTAGAAAATCCAAATTTGCATAAATCTGACATTATATTTAATTCCTAAATTATCAAGTTTTATTAGCTAAAAATCCCTATGATTAATTAATTTAATTCTAAAGTCCTAAGTGCTTTTAAATTAAATTAATTCTATCCCCTTTAGCTAATATACATAAAAAGGAATTGAATAGTTATTTAATTGATTGAATGGATTATCCTCAAAAGAGTTCCATAATTCTATATGAAAGGTCACTCATGTGGCAATAATCCATCCTTTTAATTAAATAATTCATTCTTTTTTGTCTCAAATGAAAGTGAAGAGGCAACTATTTCTTTTCAAGAAACTCTTCACCCTCTTTTCATGGTTTTCTATATATTGGACCTCATTTTCTTCATTTGAGAGGATGATTTTTGAGAGCATCAAATCTATAGTGAAATTTACATTGATTATTTCATGCTTTTGAGTTTAAATTGCATAATTAGATTAATTTAAATTTGGATTAGTAATGATATGTTGATTTTATTTGCAATTCATTTACATATCTAACATATCAATGTTTTCTTTCAAGCTCTCTAGTTTAAATGCAATTTCATTTCTAGATTAAGAGCATTTCAAGCTTTCTAGATTAAGAGCACTTGATTTCAAAGACTAGTTGCAATTTCATTTCATAGACTAGTTGAAATTCATTTCATAGATTAATTGCATTCTATTTCATAGATTAATGGAAAATTCATCCTCTCATGCTTTAGAAATCCTCCATGTTAGCAATGGTCATGTTGTTGGCTCTCGTTCTGAGAGTAAATTCGACATCCACAACTAATTAGGAGGCAGCAAGTCACTTCAATCGAATTTGCAGGATGAACAATTCATGTTTGTCTTTGTGAATTGAATGATTGAGTAAGGACTATATTGAGTATGCGCCTGATTTAGAGGTCATATTCAAGCACATAACAGGGTCTAGGTCTAGATTTAGGATTAATCTGAATTAAATTTAGACTAATCATTGTTTAGTAGAATATTAGAATGTGAAGGGAATAAATAAATTAAAATTTTATTTAAAAGGAGAATTTAGTGGAGGAAAGGTATTAAATAAAAATTAATACACTTATGCAGGAGGTATTTAAATTAAATGTAAATACGATAGAAGATGGATGTAATTTAATTAAATAGGTGGAAGAATATAAAAAATATAATTAATTTAAAAACTATAATGTTACGGGATTATTTTAGGCATCTACAATTTTCCCCTCTTTGATGTAGTGTCGAGGATGGTGTCACGTCAAAGGAAAAGACAAAAAGATGTCCTAGAGAGAACAAAAGGTCCTAAGAGAATGATGGTGAAGGAGTGTACCCCCTCGAGAAAATAATGCAAAAAATTATTTTTTGTAGAATTTTCTTGAAAAAGAGGCAGAAGAGAATAAAATGGACAATTTTATAACTTATGGGATACTCAGAAATAATTGGGATGAAAAAGGGTTCCGGGATGGAGAACAAGTCTCAAGGGGCCTATAAATAATCCATGGAGCCCTTAGAAATAGTCACATTTACGCAAAAAGAGAAAAAGGATGAAACAAAGAGAGAGCGTTGGCTGATCCTCAAGACCATATGTAGCTAGGAGAGCACATCAGGACACACCGATGAGTAGCCAATGCGTGAACACTAGTGAGTGACCTAATTGAGCCTAGTCATTGAGTTTAATTTTCACATTTATGGCATAGTTTGGGGCATTTAATTGGGGAAAAAAGGTGGTCAGCAAAGAGACAGTGATCAACAGATCATTGTCTATGTAGACAACAATATACCAATCATCATCTACAAAGATGACAATCTAGGGATCGTCATCTCTGTAGACGACAATCTTCTTATTACCATCTACAAAAATGATAATCAAAGATTATCATCTATGAGGATGAGGGTTACGGGGACACCAATCACTATCGATGGATAGTCTTCTGTGCAGATGATGGTCAACTGGTTTGACCAAGGGTAGACATCAATCATGAATCGATGTCTCCATGGAATAGTATTCTGTGCAGATGATGGTCAACTGGTTTGAGCAAGGGTATGGGTATGGTAGTGTTTCTAGGGAAGTAGGGATAGGGGAAGGGGCTTGGGAGGGAAAGATAAGGGACAAAAATGTGAGAAATCCAATGATGGTATGGAAGTGTTTCCATGGAAGTAGGGATAGGATCTGGTGCGGTATGCAAGAGTGACTTTTGCATATGCTCAGTGTTGGGTCATACACAGGCTGATTAGATTGGACATCTTGTGTCTTATTTAGGTAGATGAGTAACCGATAGGATGGGAGGATGGTGTTGGGGTGGATTGGAATGATGGGGGAGATGACAAAGGAGATAGTGGAGGAGGTAGGGGAGTAGGGGGCATAGAGCACAATCAAGGGTGGAGACAGAGAGACAACAACGAAAGGTACATGTCCATGGATAGAGTCCCTCTAGTGAGGTAACTATAGGTATAGGGACAACCATCAACATAGGTATAGGGATAGGCATAGGGACCACCTCCTAGACAGGTGTAGGGATAGGTACAACCAGGACAAGGACCATCACTAGGTTGTATTGCACAAGATGTGTATGATATAGTGGTTGTAGAGTGAGACAACTTGAAAACAAAGGTTTGTAGATTAAAGGGACTATTAGATAATTCCCATGCATTAGAGGGAAGTTTAAATGAAGATATGGCTAGGGTATAGGGTGTATTTATAGGAGAGAAAGAACATGTAGATAGTGCTTAAGGTGCTTTGGATATACTACAGAATGTAGGAGAGTTCATGATTATTGAAATTCATACAAGGCCTATAGCTGGTGCATCTTAGGTGGAGAGGATACAGTAGGATATGTAGTCCATGAGGATAGAACTGCAAGGGGTGAGAGTGGAGAGAGATATGTACCATCATAGGTCAAAGGATTATAGGGGGTAGTGAAAAATATAGTACATGCTGCTACTAGACTGTGAGTGATGCATGTGGTACATGATACCTTTGAATCACATAGATGAGAGAACCGAGTGGTCCGTGAGATGGAGTACTATCAAAATATATATTATGAGGCTATTCCTAAGGGTCAGAGGGTCATGGTGTATAGTTAGAGATCTACCACTCACACTATAGGTGGGGTTTCTTCACATGCCTCTAGTAGGGATGAGACCTCCATGTGATAGAGGGGGAGCTGGACAGGAGGCACAAGGACATCCTCTCGGCCAACATCATGATCTGTACCACTCATTTTTGACACACATGCATTTTTTGAGATTTTGGATGTACATCAGCATTTTGATGAGATATATACATGTATATGTGATGGAATCTGATGTATTTTGGGAACTTGATTATCCTTTCATATATACACATTATTTTGATGGTCCTATGTGATGTGTGTGTTTTTTATTCCTATATGCATATGTTATCAAATAGATGATGGTTTTATTATTGACATGTGTGATTATATACTATGTGATGGTTCTAACATATCTATGATGTAGGGCTATTTGGCTATATATGTGATGATATATAGTGGTGATGGATGTATAATAATTATATGTCATTTATATATGTGATGGATAGTGATTATATGTGATGTATATATGCAAATAGAAATGGGTTATAATTATTAATGAATATGGTATAAAAGACATAATAAAAGGTAATATATATGGATTAATGATTAATGCTATGATAATAATAAATTGATAATGAACCTAAATGAACCTAAAAGATATGATTATGCATCTAAATGAATACTATTATGTGATTACATCAAATTTGAAGTCAATACTTAAACTCATCATCAACATAATAATACAACAAATGTAATGAACGAAATAACCTAAGTGAATGCAACTAATGAGGACTCGAACTAGGATATTATTTTTTGTGTGTATCAATAATAAGTGATAGGATCATTCAGCTAGCCTTAGGAGGGCAGGAATAGACAGGAACCTTTACAAAGGTAAAAATACAATATGACCCTAACTAAAATGCAGCCTATCTACATGATTTTTTGTGGGATTATATTGTGTTTATGTTGGAGAAAACACTCTAGTTTGATATTGCAAGAGGAGGTATGCACTATGTGTTAGAAAACATAAGTGACATTGTTCCTTTGTATGGACTAGACTCTCATACAAATAGATAGATTTAGTATCATAGATGTAGGATTTTAGTCACATTGGTACCAATGAAATGACACTCATGGGGATATGTAGCCCACCCAAATATTGTTTAGGGATTTGGTGGTATGTGTGTGAGTCCTTCCCCCAGTGAGGCATACATAATCATAACTCTGTATCAAACAAGAATGCACTAAAAATATCACAAGTAGATCATACTGCAAATTCCACGTATTCAATTAGACACAATTCAAGATGCATCAGTATATTGAAGATCGACGCAATCATGAGGAGGGTATATTAAAAAACAAAGATAAAATCAACAAAAAGGAAGCATGAACAAGTAGTTATTCAGTCCAAATTTCTTTCAATGAACAAGATTGTGTGATGGAGGATTGATAAGCAGACGCCAGAAGGATACATCCTAACAGGAAAAGATTTATTTGATATCAAAATGGAGATTCACTAGAAATAGTTTGTGAAAGGAATAATAGTTGAGAAATTCGATCTTAAAGTTGATTTTGTGAAGAATTTTTGGATCTTTGTGTCTGGGAAAAAGCTCAATGTGATGGGGTTAAGATCAGTGTTTGGTAAATCTGATGATGGGTCTTTATTGTCAAGGTGAAGAATTAGCAAAAAGTGAATTAGGACTAGATAGTACTTTTGCACAGATATGGAAAGTGTAGGGTTTATTATGGAAAAGAAATGAAAAGTGTGGGGGTGGCTCGAATAGATGATGGATCTAACTACACATGGGGCATAAAATAGGTTTTAACCATGGTAGTTACCCATTGTGCCACCGAATTAGTTTTTACAAATGGATGAACTTATTTCTCTTTACTTTTTTTTGGACAATTTTATATTATTTTTGTTGATCTTTTGATTTCTTTGTATTTTGTTTGACTTCTTTCTATACAAGAACTATTGACAGACTACGCATAAAATTTCTTGAGATGTAGGATATTTATGGGATTAGGGATATGATATCCCTCTAGTGTTGCAATCTGATATGATCCATATCCAAATTTAGTTGTAACCACAAACGGTCCCAACCAGTCAAGTTCAAACTTTTCTTCTTCTTTCATCACGGGTCTAGAGATTCTTCATGTTGTGCTGTAGGATGAGATCACCAATTTCAAAATCACAAGGTTTGATATTCTTATTGAAATTTAAGTGCAGGAAATTTTGATACACACAAAGATGGTTCAGGGAATTTAGGCACCTCTCATCAAGGAGTTATAGCTCTTGTAAGTGAGAAACTTGGTATTCTTCTTCAAACATCAGATTCTTCAAGGAGATTTTGAGGGAAGGGAGCTCAATTTCAATGGGAAGGATGGCCTCAATACCATAGACAAGGGAAAATGAATGGGCTCCAGTGGGCGTATGAATAGAAGTACGGTAGGCCCAAAGGGCGGGATTCAAATGAAGGTGCTAGTCATAGATAGCATCATCAAATATTTTCTTAAAGATTTTCAGGATTATTTTATTTGTAGCCTTTTCTTGAGCACTACCTTGTAGGAAGTACTTGGAGGAAAATTCCTGGGTAATGTCGAACTTCTTACATAGTTCTGTGACATATTTGTTCTTGAAAGGAGTCCCATTATCTGGGATAATGTCTTGAGGGATTCCATAGTGTATAGTCAGAAAATGGAATCACTTCCATTGTAGATGGGTTTAACCTTCTTAGTAAGTGGTTTAGGGTCATGTCAAGCACCTTGAATGGGTCTTTGACTTGGATCTATATTTTTCCCCTGTTCTGCCCCATTTCCCACTTTTCTAGCCTATTTCTAACATCCAAAACTGAAAAACTGTGATTTTTGACCTTAGGGTCAAAATTGACCTTGACCTTGACCTAGGTCACAATTGACCTTTTTTTGACTTTTGGTCCAAATCCCATATTTTCAGGATTTCTGGATCTCGAGCTTTGGAAAAGTTTGATTCCCGCTTTCGGGTCGGCTGTTTTGGGTTCCAAAATGATGATTCTTAAATTATATTTAACATAGGACCTCTTCTAGGGGCATGGATCCAATTAGAATTTAATTCTCCTATGTCGGCCTCTCTAGAAGATTGTGCCCTAATTTCATATAAAAGGAAGCTTTCTCTTCTCATTTTCCCTAAGACTCTCTAACCATCATAAACCATGAAATCATAAAGCACTTGAAGCAAGAAATAATCCATTGAAGAAAGTATCTACTCTCAAGAATTAAATCATTTCTCAAGAACTCACTTCATCAAGGAGATGCATTGGTAGCCATTGAAGGATTCAAGCTCTATGAAGCCCTCTTGTTGAAGATTTCTCCATCCACATTCCTCCAAGCCTTTTCCTCTTCCAAGATCCATTCAAGATTGGTGTTGAAGATCTACATGCAATTGATTTGAGGCATCCTAAATTATACATTCTACATCCATTTGGTGCATACATACTTGTGGATCCATAGATTTGAATCCACCACAAGGGCCTCTATACAAGCAAGGTGAATTTGTATATTTACTTATGCAATTTCAATTCGATTATAAGGTTAATTCCAAAACTAGGGTTTGACCAAGGCAAACCCCTTCGCCCCAACAAAAAATCTCTTTTTCTTGTAGATACAGGGTTAGGAAAACAAATTAAAGTGCATATCTGGATACCCTTTTTGGCAAAATTTCAGGATCTGTGAACAGATTTTTCGTCAGAGCTGTGTAGGTCAAGGTTAACATTTTGGGGTCAAGGTCGATATTTTTATCAAGACAGTGTCAGATCGGAAAACAATTTCTGGGTTTTGTCTGTCTCTGCATTTCTCTTCCGAATCATACTTCAAATTTTCTAGAAACAAAGTACAAACCCCAGAAATAGAATTCTTCAGATCTTCCATATCTTAAGGTTAGTACTTTTCCATATTCATTTCAATCTTTCTAAATCTATCACACATTCCTTTCCATAAAATGGGAATTTAAGACTCTCCTCTTTGCTCTCATTTCCAAATGATTGATTTATTTGTGCTTTGATCCTTATCTTGGGGTTAATCAATTTGGATCATTCATTTGTGAATCTTGGGATAGAAGAGGAATATCTTATCTTTTCCCCACTTATTTCAAATGTTACATTTCTTATGTTACATTTTGGTGAACCCGCGATAGACAACTCTTTCTTTTTGGTGTTAGATTTGCATCTTGTGTTAGATCTTACATGCATTTAAAAGTAGATTTCTCTTATGCTCTTGCATTTATATATCATAAATAAAAAGCACAAATTGCTTTAAAAATACATAAACATTTACATTTTTCATGCTTATAGATTTCATTTGAATGCATTTGGATATATTTAAATATATTTTCTATGTATTTCTTTATTCATTATCATGTTGCACAAGTTATTTAAAGTGTTTTCCAAACATCTTTCTATAAATTTTGGGTTTAAACAACATCCCGCTCTTACCTTACCATTGAATGATGTTACACCTAGATAGACTTTATTTAGTGCATGCGATGTTTCTTTGTCCTCTCTTGTATTACATTGTAAGGATATATTAGAGCAAAAAGATGACTTTAATATTTCTCTCCATCATATTTCTGTTTATGGAGATGAGTTGAGGTTTGATTTTAATTCTTCTCCTAATATATGTCTTTTCCATGAGCCTACTTTAGAATATAATTTACCTTCTTTCCCCTTTAGGGATCAAGCTTTAGTGATTTATGGCACTCCTAAAATGTGCTTTATTGATAGGGATGACAATCCTCCTATTTGGGATGAACCTTTGGATTTGGATGTTGATTATTCTCTTCTTCATGAAGCCATTATGGATGATCCTCCTATTTGGGATGAACCCTTGGATAAAGACATATATTTAACCCCTCCTTATGAATATTATTTGATACAAGAGGGTGATTTATTAATGGATGACATATTCATACATGATGGTGACTCTTTTTCTAAAACACACTCCTCTTATGTAGACATTTTAGAGAAAGAAGATAACATTATAGATACATTACCTCTAATTGGGATTCCTTCTAGTGATGAGGCATTAGCGGAAAATGATAGGAATTCCCTTAATTCTCTCCCTCTTAGTGATGATCTTATGGAGAATCAAGATCCTACCTCATCTCCTCCTAGGATGTCTTCTTTTCTTCCTTTACTTGTGAATCTATTTTTAGTGTTGAGACAACTAACGTGGTTTATCCAAAACCCTTGTTGACTATTAAAGGTTTTCCTTGCATTACTATAAAAGGTAAACCTATAGAATCTTTAGAATATTTCAATGATCAAGATTCGATAGCTCACACCTATCGTACAAGGAATAAACCTCAACCTAATCCGGTGGTTCCTACTTCTTTACCACCTTCTCAACCCATTCTTCCTCCTCCACCTTGTCTTCCTAGCATGGAGTATGATATGATAAACCAATTGTGCAATACCCCTGCCAAGATTTATTTATGGGAGCTTCTTCAAAATTCACATACCTACCATGAAGCCTTGCAAAAATCTCTAGAAACTCTTCCCACTCCATCTCCTAATCAAGAGAATATCAATGCCTTCTTACAATGCATGCATGTTACCCTAGGTCCTCCTGACATTGTATTTACTCAATAGGATTTACCTTCTAAAGAAGTTTAGAAGCAATCTGATGCCCTTATGGTTGTTGTTACTATCAATAAGAGTATCATTTGTAGGACCTTGATTGATAATGGGTCTAGGATTAATATTTGTAGCATGGAAATTCTTAAATCAATTAAAGCTAATCTTTCAACTATTCAACCTGACAATAATCCTATACGTGGCTTTAATAACATTGATAAGAACACTTTGGGAATTATTACCTTACCTATCAAAGTAGGTCCAATCATCCTGAATACTCCTTTTTCATGTTATGCCTAGACCTCTTAATTATAACCTTCTTTTGGGTAGACCTTGGTTGCATGAAATGCATGTTGTTCCTTCCACCCTTCACCGTAAATTCAAATTTATTCACAACAACATGTTGTATACACTTCATGTGGATGATGCGCCAAATCCTTGTTTGCATATTCAAACCCACAATAATCCTATTCCTAATAGTAATCCTTCTTCCTCTAATGCTCTTCCTAGAGATGATTAGGGAACCTTGAATTTTAATCCTACCTTTATTGGAGAATATAAGGTTTCTGATCTTGATTTTATGAAGCCACAAAGAGAGTTTGAACAACGAGTCTTTACTTCTACTTCTCATTACCTTCATAATAACTTTGTCATTTCTTTTACCCACTATGAATCTGTCAAACCTACTAATGATGACATAGTGACTACTGAAGTTCCATCGACTCCTTTTGATATGGCTTCTTGTTATGGTCCTGGTTATCATTTACTGGTTAAACAAGGATTCCATGGTCAAGGATGTGGTAATCATAAACATGGAACTCAAATGCCCTTATAGAATGGGGGGCATGAGAATTCTTATGGATTGGGATTTAGTCCTCAATAGCACAACAATGTTACCAACATCTCAAATAACACTTCAAAACATGATGAACCTAAGAAGGAATTTGACCAAGAAGATCTTTTGCCTAAACTCCTTCGTGCTAAGATGATTACTAGACCTAAACACAAAAAGAAATGTAGTCCACACTTGAAGAATCTTCCTTTTTGTTTATATCATAGATTTCATGATCACTCTACTAATGAATGTCATGCTTTACATTATAAGATTAGGCAGCTCATTGATAGTAAAGTTATTTCTATTTCATGTGGCAATGACTTGTATTTCGATCCTATTTTGTCTAAATAACATTTATGTTCCTATTATGGAACTCCACATTATGTAAACAATGTTAGCCTAATATTTGGGGGCTTGTTGTCTTGCATAGTATTATGCGTGATATAATAGGTCCCCTTTCATTCTTGTTCCTACACTTGGGGGGCAAGGATGCCCTCTCCTTATATTCTATCTTTCTAGGATTCACTTTTCCCTTGGTTAAGAAGTATCTATCTATTATGTGATATCCAATCGTACATGAACATTTTGGTTTGAATTGAGGATATATGTCCTTGATCACAACCTATTTCATTGTTTGAAATTGGGTTTCAATGGTTGATAAATCTCTCACCTTGGAAACTAAATACTATGCTATCCCTCACAAGGGTTACTTTTTCACTTATTGCATGATATCTCTTCGCATTCATCCCTTCCATGGCCTCATAGGAGATGTGACCTTATTGGCTTGGACTAGGTGTTTTCTATGGATATTGTCTTGTTTTTTAAGAAGGCTTTATCCTTGATCTTTTCTTTCCTGAACATGTCAAAATAGTATGTACTTTTCCATATTAAGGAGGGGGTATACACACGGCCTCCCTCGTTTTATATTATGCATTTTTGTTCTAACCTTTTGTTTTGCAGCATGCTAAATCCTCTAAAGGTAACGCACATAAGTTGCTAAATCCTAAAGAGACATGCATTTAATTACAATTCAATATGCTAAATCCTCAGAAGGTAACAAACATAAGTTGCTAAATACTGAAGAGATATGCATTTTACAAATGTATTCCATGGTGATATAAGGATGTGGATCCATGTTTACTTTCTAAAAGTTGTCAAAAGATGCATCACATACATGCACAAAGCTGCCAGAAGGTGCACAACTTTATGGGGTGACTATCAAGTGCTTTCTTGATGGGCCATCCTATCCTTTTTTTGGTTCAGAGTGAGATACCCACATCTTACTGGGCGGGCTAATCACACACTCTCTCTTTTTCTCTTTGATTGATAATGTCTCTCTTATCGTGATATTAGGGTTGATAAAGACTTAAGTCCCTAGGGGATTGAGGATTTATTTGTCCCTTTTGATTTCAATAATATTATTTGTTCTTCATGATCTCCTTTATCAAGAGTTTGCATCGAGTCCATACTCTTGCTAAAGTGGGGGCTAAATGTATAGCGGAAAATGGAAGCACTTCCATTGTAGACTAGTTTAGCCTTCTGAGTAAGTGGTTTGGGGTCATGTCAAGCACCTTGAATGGGTTGCTAACTTGGATCTGGATTTTTCCCCTATTCTGCCCCATTTCCCACTTTTCCAGCCTATTTCTGACATCCAAAACTGAAACAATTGACCTTTTTCTGAGTTTTGATCCAAATCCTAGATTTCCAAGATTTCTGGATCTCGGGCTTCGAAAAAGTTTAATTCCTGCTTCCGGGTTAGCTATTTTGGGTTTTGAAAGGATGACTCTTAAATTATATTTAACATAGGTCCTCTTCAAGGGGCATAGGTCCAATTATAATTTAATTCTCCTATGTCGGCCTCTCTAGAATATTGTGCCTTAATTTCATATAAAAGGAAGCTTTCTCCTCTCATTTTCCCTAAGACGCTCTAACCATCATAAACCATGAAATCATAAGGCACTTGAAGCAAGAATTAATCCATTGAAGAAAGCATCTACCCTCAAGAATTCAATCATTTCTCAAGCACTCACTTCATCAAGGAGATCCATTGGTAGCCATTGAAGGATTCAAGCTCTATGGAGCCCTCTTGTTGAAGATTTCTCCATCCACATTCCTCCAAGCCTTTCCCTCTTCCAAGATCCATTCAAGATTGGTGTTGAAGATCTACATGCAATTGATTTGAGGAATCCTACATTATACATTCTACATCCATTTTGTGCATACATACTTGTGGATCCACAGATTCGAATCCACCACAAGGGCCTCTATACAAGCAAGGTGAATTTGTTTATTTACTTTGTTTACTTATGCAATTTCAA
Source organism: Thuja plicata (assembly GCA_018584345.1). Taxonomy (NCBI): domain Eukaryota; kingdom Viridiplantae; phylum Streptophyta; class Pinopsida; order Cupressales; family Cupressaceae; genus Thuja; species Thuja plicata. The sequence goes on from MU224401.1 coordinate 140,474, forward strand.
TTCAATTATAAGGTTAATTCCAAACCAGGGTTTGACCAAGGAAAAACCTCCCCCCCAAAAAACAAATCTCTTTTTCTTGTAGATACAAGTTCGGGATAGCAAATTAAAGTGCAGATCTGGATACCCTTTTTGACAAACTTTCGGGATTTGTGAACAAAATTTCCATCGGAGCTGTACAGGTCAAGGTTGAAATTTTGGGGTCAAGGGTGAAATTTTGGGGTCAAGGTTTAGATTTTGGGGTCAAGGGTGAAATTTTAGGGTCATGGTCAATATTTTGGGGTCAACAGTGACATTTTGGGGTCAAGGTCAAGATTTTTATCAAGACAGTGTTAGATCGGAAAAATATTTCTAGGTTTTGTTTGTCTATGCATTTCTATTCTGGATCATACTTCATATTTTCCAGAAACAGAATATAGACCTTCGAAAAAATCATTCTTTAGATCTGCCATATCTTAAGGTTAGTACTTTTCTCCTATTCATTTCAATCTTTCTAAATCTATAACACATTCCTTTCCATAAAATGGGAATTTAAGACTTTCCTCTTTGCTCTCATTTCCAAATGATTGATTCATTTGTGCATTGATCCTTCTCTTGGGGTTAATCAATTTGGATTGTTCATTTGTGCATCTTGGGATAGAAGAGGAATATATTATCTTCCCCCCACTTAGTTCAAATGAACTTATTTCAAATGTTACATTTCTTATGTTACACATAGCAACAAATAAGATAGTTCAAAATGAACTTCAGACCTGTTTTCCCATGGTGTAAGTAAGAGGAATGAATTCAACCCATTTTGGAAAGTACTATGTGGAAACAATGATGTATTTGTGGCCATTGGAGGAATTTGGAAATATATGGCCAATAAGGTCAAGTCCGCAGTAGGAGAAAGGTCAAGGTGTGATGGTAGGCTGAAGGGATTATGATGAGGCATGTATTAAATCATTATATTGTTGACTCGGTACACATTTATTCACATAGTGATAGACTTCCTAATCCATGGCTGGCCAATAGTATTCAATGCACAATAGTTTCTTGGCCAAAGTGAGCCCATTAGAATGGGCTCCACAAATCCCTTGATGTACCTCCTCTAAGGATTTTTTTGTTTCCTCTGAAATCAGACATCTTAGAAGACTTCTGTTGAAATGCTTTCGAAATAGGGTAACACCCAGGATTGTGTAATGTGAGGTTCGACGGATAAAGGTCTTATGTTGATTTTGTGTGAGGGTAAGTGGGGTGTTTCTATCTTTAAAGTAGGAATAGATTTATCGGTACGAGAGGAATTAGGATCATAAATTTTACATACCATCTCAGTCTTTGGTTGGTCATAGGCAGAGATCATAAGATTCTCAACAAGAAACTCATACCATGAACTATGTTTGGGCATGAATATCCAAGAACCAATGGTTTCCATGGCGTCAACTACTTTGTTGTTTTTTCTTGGAACCTGCTAGAAGATAGTCTCTATGAAATGTTATTTCAAATCTTCAACCATCCGATGGTAGGGGAGTAACTTTTCATCCTTCATTTGGGAATCATCTAGGACTTGCTTGATAACCAATTGAGAGTCACCAAGAACTAGTAAAATGAGGATTTTCCATTGGATGGCTTGGCAAATTCCTACTACTTAGGACTCATATTCTACAATATTATTTATGTATGCACATTATAGTTTATAATATTTAGGGATGATATCCTCTTGAGGTATGAAAAAAAAAATACCCACCCCAGAGCCTTTTTGTATAAAAGAACCATCAGAATAAAGTTGTCATTGGATACTTGGGGTGATAGTGAGAACAGATTCATCTGGGAAATCTGTAATGATAGGATGTTCCCCTTGAATAGGTGTGACTAACTGATCTACAATAACTTGTCCATTAATAGATTTTTGGTCCACATAGACAATGTGAAATTCACTGAGAATGATAACCCATTTAGCAGTGTATCCAGTAAAGGAAGCTTTAGACAGTAGATATTTAAGTGGATCAATATTTGCAATATATTATATCTTATGAGTAAGCATGTAGTGACATAACTTATGTGTATAGAAGACTACAACCAAATAAGATTTTTCAATAGGTGAATAATTCAGTTCATAGTCCACTAGAGCTCTGCTGAGATAATAAATTTCTCCCTCTTTACCACTGTCATCTAGCTATGCCAAAAGAAAACTAAGTGAAACTTGAGTAGAAGATATGTACAAAATTAGAGGTCGGCCTAGGAAAAGATGAACTAGCACTGAAGGATTAGCTAGATAGTCTTCTAGTTGTTCAAATTATTTTTGACATAGGAAATCCCATTGAAACTTGATATTCTTGCATAGTAGGTGAGAAAAGGGATGCACTTTATCAACCAATTGTGACATGAGTCTTCTGATTGGCTAGAGTTTTCCTTGTAGACAACATAGCTATTTTAAGGTCCTGGGAGGTGGCATCTCCAAGTTTGATTTTACTTTCTTTGGATCTACTTATAGGCCTTTGCGTGACACAATATAGCCTAAAAATTTGTCAGATTGGAATCCAAAGACATTTCTTGGGATTGATCTGAAGCTTGTACTTCTCCAATCTTTGAAATATTGTTGGGAGGATGGAAATATTTGAATTATGTATCTTAGATTTTCCCAAAAGGTCATCAACATAATCTTCCATGATAACATGCAGAAGGTCATGAAAGATTGTGGTCATTGCTCGCTGATAGGTTGCACCTGTGCTTTTAAGACCAAAGGGCATGACCTAATAACAAAATGTACCCTTAGGATTTGTGAATGCAGTCTTGTGTTGTTCATCTGGTATTATCCTAATCTAATTATACCCAGAGTAGTCATCCATGAGGGACAACATCTCAATTCCAACAATCAAATCCACTATGATATCAAAATTTGGTAGCGGAAAATCATCCTTAGGACATGCTAAGTTCAAATATCTGAAATCTATACAAAGGGGGATGCCGCTAGTAAGCTTACCAACTAATAAAATATTAGAGACCCACTCAAGATAATCAATTGGTCTGATGATCTCGACAGCGAGCATTTTTTGGAGCTCATCTTTGACTAACAAAGCAACTTGTGAATTCATCTTGCGTAGTTTCTTCTTAATAGGATTTGCCTTTGGGTCAACTAAAAGATGATGTACTACTAAATCTATATCCAATTTGGGCATATCTTTGTAAGTCCAGGAAAAATTGGTTTATTTTTTCTTAAGGAACTATGTCATATCTTTTCTTTCTTGATCATTGAGTGATGTTGCAATATATGTAACTTTTGGATTTTCTTTTGTACCAAGATTGACTATTATTGTATTGGATCATTTTTCAAACTACAAAGATATAAATGGCAGGTCAACTTATGCCTCCTCTAGTGCCTCAAGAAGGTTTTCACTAGAGGACAAGTCATTTATTTTATCCTTTTCTTTATGCGAAGGTGCTTGCAAGAGGTTTTCACCAGGGGATGTTTTATTGTCTTTTTTATTTTAATTGTCTTTTTCAATTTTTTTAACTAAGAGTGTTGACCTAGCTACCAAACTAGGATTGCTCATTATAGTGAATTTGATGTTCATATTATTAGAGTTTCTTAATTCTTAAGAGAGCCAAAAATTCCTCATCTGAATCACATATATCCAAAGGGTAATGAATATTTTTTATCCCAATAGATTAGTATAGGATTTTTTAGGGGAAGACTAGGGGATGAAAGGTTGGGTTCCGTGATAGTGAGGACATGGGCATAGTCATCAAGGTTATCTTCAATTTATTAGAAGGGAAATTCAAATAAATCATCTTCAGTGTCTGAATCATATTTGACTAAGCACTAGTCCTTAGAAAAAGTTTGTCTTAGGTATTAAGGAGCCCAGTCCTTTTCCACGTGGATTACCTTTTGCTTCAATGAGGGTCCCTCTTCCTATTTCTTTTTATCCAAGACTAGTACCATGATATCCCATGCTTTAAACAATGGGAGTGGATTTATATACTTGTCTTTAGGGAAGGTTATTGATTTGTCTTCTTATTCCTTGTAAAGTCAATCTAGGACATTAGATTGCATGTATTCATCTACCAACAATCCCCAATATTCAAAAGTAGCATTTTTGCATTTCATGATGTCCTTTTCTCCTAAGGGAACTAATTGTGAAGGATTTCCATAATATTTTGGGAACAAGGGGATTTTTCCAATGCACATAGCACTTTCAAAATTATATTCCCCATGCCCTAATCTGTGAATTTTATTTTCTTCTCAGACTCAGGAATTTTTTCTTTAATGACTTTCTCCTTTCCTTTGGATTGATCTGAGGGGATTTCAGATGTCTCTTCAGTGATTTTAGAGGAATTTTGTTGAATTACAAGAGGAATGGGATTCTCCTTTTTAATAGGTTGACTAAATTCATTCAAAGGATGATAATTTGATTGTTTACCTTCCAATATTTTACAATATTGAAAGGGTTTAGGATCTCCAGGAATAATTATTTATCTGCCATGATGTGGGAACTTTAAACATTGATGATATGTAGAAGGTACACCTTTGATAGCATGTATCCATTGTCATACCAATAATATGTTGTATGACAGATCAAGGTCAAGCACATGACAAAATGGTCAAGCCCACTTACAGAGGGAGTGTTATCAAACCTTCCCTTTCTCTATCATCATAGGCCTTTATTATGATTCTTTTATTTACATCAAGAAGGTCTTTAGAAAGAGCAATATTTCAAATTAGTTTTAATGTACATAGATTGAGACCAGATCCACCATCTATAAGGACTCATTTGATTTTAGTGGATTGAATTTTGGCTTCAATATGGAGTATTTTTTTATGGTGCAGATATGGGCCACATAAATCTTTATTAGTAAATACTAAATATTCTTGTGCGGCTAAATTCCCAATCATAGCTTGGAACTGGGAAGCATTGATGTTTTTAGGAACAAAAGACTCATTAAGGGCATTTTTAAGAACCTATTTATGGATGGGAGATGTGCCAATAATTGCAAGGATATATATTTGGGTAGGTGTCTTGCCTAATTGGGCCAACAAATCATAGGGTGAAGCAGGCTGAGTGGCTATGGATGGTGCTGATGGTAGATTTGTAGAGGTTGATAGATTGTTAGCAACTTGAATAGTAACCCTTGATCTTTGAGTGGTAGCATTACAACTATCTCCTTTGAGTGTCAGGGTCTTTACATTATATTTAGATTCTTCAATACACCCACATAGTGCATCAAATCCAAATATGTCATTCTCTTCTAAGCTTCCACATGTTCAATCATTTCCTATGATAGTTTTTGTAGAATAATCATATAGAATGGCATTGGATGCGTTGTTCTAATTATGTTTTGGAAAAAGGATCATTATAGACTTTCAGTTTTGCATTTGATGATGACATATTTTGTCCTTCAACTTCAATTTTTCCAGTGCCTATAAGGTCTTGGACAAAGTGTCTCAGTTTCATGCATTTCTTGGTATTGTTCCCTTTGATGTGATGGTATTCACAATATTCATTATCTTTATTGTAATTTGGTTTGGGTTGATTTTCATCAAACAGTAGAGATTAGGATTTACCATCATCCCTTGATCTACTAATCGTTGAAAGACCACATCAAGTGACTCTGCAAGAGAGGTGAATTGTCAGCGCTTTCTAGTGTTGTTTTTGTTATTGTTGTTGTTTTTATTGATATTGTTATTTTGAGGAAACAAATAGAACTGATTGCGAGGTTGTTGTTGAGATTGGTTTTGTTGCGATGAATTTTTTTAGTTATTTTTGTTGTTATGATTGTTGTGATTATTCTGATTTCCTTAGTTAGATGCCTAGACATTGTGGGCGTGCTTGGTATATGTCACTCCATCATTGGAAACCCCTTTTTTTCTCCAAAATTTAGGTTTGTGATTGTTAGAAGAAGGGGTATAATGTTTAATGTCACCTTTTTGAAAAATTCCATCTTCAATGTTTTCCCCTTTTTAACAAGAGACTCAAAAGTGTCAGGCGAAGCCATTTTCACTTGGAATGAAATTTCAGATATCAAGTTTCTGGTGAAGATATTGATCAAGTTATTATTGGGTATCCTCCAAGGCATATAATTTGTAATGTGTCTCCATCTTTCTATAAATTTTGAAAAGGTTTCTCCATTCCTTTTCTTGGTATTACACAAATCGCTCAATGATGCTTGATGTTCAATGTTGTAGGAATATTGTGCAACAAATTTCTCTATGACCTCAAAGAAGGTAGATATTGATCCATGAGAAAGGGCCATGAACCACTATAGAGAGGCATGACCAAGACTCCTAGTGAAGAGTCTCTTTAGATAATTTTAATTGTAGGTGACCTCTTGGAATGCAATATAGAATTATTTGAGATGTTGGACCACGCATGTCTCTCCCTTGTATTTCTCAAATTCAGGGATCTCAAAATTTAGAGGAAACAATTGCATGGTTATTGAATTATCAAATGAATAAGGACATATCTCATCAAAGGAGAATTATTTCTTTCCCTTGGTTTGAATTCTATATACAAGATTCTTAAGCTCATTAAATTGTTGGGCTAGGTCAGGAGCACTGTGAAGCATGAATTATGGTCCAAAATATTGTCCTCCTCTAAATTGTGAGGCAAAATCCTATTGATGTCATACCGAATGTAGGAGGAGGTGTATAATGATAAGCTTAGGATGTTTGTTGAGTGGATTCCTTCATTGCGGATGACAAAAATGTGAATTATGATGGTGAAACTAGTTGCGTAGATCAGGGGATGAAAATCTACCCTATGTTGAAAACACTAACACCAGCACTGGTAGAGGTGTTCATTGTGGTATGAGTGCTATTATGCAAGGTCATGTTGGGAAAAATACTAAGGATATTTTGAATTTGTTCCCCTATCAATTAAAATGTTGGTTGCAAATTTGATGTGGGGATTGATGTGGTAAGCCCATTATAAGTGGCCTTGCCTTTGTTTTGGTATGATTTTTTATTAGAGGTTGAGGCAATGGTCATCTTTGTAGTGTTTATAGCCTTGATGATATTTATAAAAAGTAGAGATTCAACGAAGTCGGCGGGTACTGTGACACCATTCTTCATAAGGTTTAGAAAAATATCTCCACTATTTTGATTAATGGCCTTCTAAACCATCTCTAAATTGTATGGATCACTAAGGAAATCATTCACTTGAGTAGGTCTTCCATCTTGATCTACCAATTTTTTTTCTTCGGGGACATGGGTGATGTCCTTAGTATGTACTTCATGGCCTTGAAAGAAGGGATGTGCAAAAGGATTCTCATCATCATGGTTTGTGTTTTCTTGTGTGCACCTCATGTTTTAAGCTTGGGGTCAAGTAATTAGCATACAATGGTGAACTCCAAAAGATGAAGGAGGAAAGGTGAAAGATGAAGGATTAAATTTTGAAATTTTGATTGGAGATGAACTTAGGAGCAACAAATTTGGACTTAATTTGAGTTTTATTATATTTAATTGATTTTGATTGATTAGATTTGATTGTGTTGATTGGATTTGATTGAGATTGATTGAAACTGATTGATTGAATGATTGAATTAGATTTAAAGGTTTTGAGATAAAAACCTGGGTGAGACAAGACCTTATGATGATACAAAACACAAGTGATTGATTTGGATAATATATTCTTCTACTTGTAGATGGACTTATGATCCCAATAAAAATAGGACAATATCAATGGAATTAATTGCTTGATATAGACCAATGTTCTGCAAGCAATAACTTGATTAAATGTGATTTCTAGAGATGAAGGTCAGAAATACTTTGATTAAAATATTTTAACCTGAGAAGGAAAAAGGAAGAAAATATTGGATTTGATTTGGCTGTAGTCCAAAAATGATTGTTTTTTTCTCCAAGAAGGAATGATAATCTTATGATGATGAGGAGGTGACAAATTGATTTGAGGTTCAAAGGTCAACAATGAGACTTATCTAGTCATATCTCTCAAAAAAGATGAAGGTGTGATTCACATGATTTTTAGCCATGACATGGGAAACTTTTTTGTTGAAGATGATGGCATCAAATTTATCAAAGTCCTTGATTTATTTCTGAATTGATTTGGTTATTTGTCAGTATTCCTTGGATTTTCTATTAGCTTATTTCTTCTTTTTATAGACATGAAGAACTGCTAGTTTTAATTTTTTGTGCTTTCCTAAATCATTCATGTCCTGTGGAAAGAATGTTGATTTTGAATAGGTAGATATGTGTCCCATGATGAATGATTTTAGGAGCTTTTGGGAAACTAAATTTGTAATTATTTTTGCAGTGCCTGATTGTTCTTTGGTTTTAGGTGGAGATGACAGTTATTAGATGCATATGATGATCTCAAAGATGACCATTCTAGGTCAGAGATGCAGTATCATGTTGGAGATGAAAGTATGAGGGTGGAGATGATAGTCTCATGTCGAAGATGACAATCTGATTCTAGACCATTTTTTATGAATTGGATTTTTCTAGTCTGATTTTTGGTCAATCTATTTAATGGAAAGAACCAATTTTCAAGCACTCAAACTAGAAAAATAACAATCATATATCTGAAAATAGTCCAACAAGGGACAAAGAAACCTTACAAGATTCAAGCAGTAGTGACAATAAAGCTGATATGAAATAATGTGTCTTTAAGGTATGTGTGTTCTTGGTGAAATCTCAATAAAGATAGTCAAGCATAGTTCCTACCCTAAGGAATTGGTAGAGCACAAAAATCCCCACTCACAAAATTAGGCACACTTCAAGAGCTAATCAGAATATGACCACTGCCAACCTTGCAATGAGTTAACAATGTCATAGTAGCCGAATCTAAATGCTCAGGAAGACATGATATGTAGTGTCTTGGGGAGGTTACTATCCTCCTTGCACTTAGATTATCATTCTTTTGGGGGTGAACTGGGTAACTTCTACACTAGATTGTTTACTAAGTGAATCCATTCGCAACTACCCCTTGTAGTCTTGTAAATAGGATTGAGGCCTATAGCCCTACAAGTACTTAGATAATGTAGTTCTGCATGTAGGATTGAGGCCTTGCAGGCCTACAATTACCAAGCATAAGAATAAATTCTTAGAATAGCTACGTCCTCTGAGACTTTAATCTCAAGGAAAATTTTGATTACAGTGGGTTGGAAGAGGCTGGCGTATGGCCTTATTCCCACTTGACTCATCCCAGAATATTTTTTCCTCAACTGATAGGATCACTAAAGGTGCAATCAAAGAAATGGATTAGCAACTTAGGAGACTAGATTTCTGATTTTCCACTAGGGAAAGGAAAATAATCTCATATCCATGTTTTTTTCTCCCAAACAAGTCAAAAAAGTTATTCATTCTCAAGGTTACTTTCTAAGTGAGATATCAAATGAGTCTAGGTTTCTAATTTCCTTATAAAGACAAGAGCATACTCCCCTATCACTTAAAAAAACAATACAAGTGACCTTTGTTAAAATGCCTAAGAAATCAATTATTGAAGACACAATGTTTATTTGTATCTCGTAGGCAACCTGCAAAGCACAAAGTGAGTAGTCTACTATTTTTCAATGTCTTCTACTAACGTCCTGCAAGACCAACGATTAGTAATTTGATTTTTTATGGCTTTATCACGTGTCTTGCAACTCAAAATATCAATAGTTTTCAATATCAATCTTCAAATTTGAGGTGCTGCAAAAAACCAGATGAATTAGTAACACAAAATATTACTGCAAACTGAAAATTTTTGGTAATAGATTGCAGAACAAAATTCCAAGTCGCAAATGACGATCTACGCAGACAATAGTCAAACTACACAAATGACAGTCAAAGTATGTAGACGACAGTCAAAAAATGAAGAAGACTGTCAGAGAACAGAAATGATAGTGAGTGAAAAGTTAGAAAATAGTATACCTGACATGTGACAGCATGAACCTTGAGGAGCATAGACAACCAAACCCAGGCACAAAAAAAAATCTATGGAGATGACAACCAACCTACGCAAATGGCAGTTTAGAAATTAGTGTCATTCAACTGTGATTAAAAGAGGTTTTTGAAAATTTTGTCAACATTTAACTCTATAAAAGTATCTCTCTGACAAAAAATCGAGGGCTAACAATTTAAAATATCTCAAAAATCAGTTTAAACCACTACAAAAGAAAAGTCTCTTTTTAACCATGGTAGAGACAATAGTCTCAAGGTGGAGATGATGATCTACATAGATGACCATTCTATGTAGATGACCATTCTATGCAAATGACCATTCTTCGTAGATGACCATTTGGCACATATGACCATTCTAGGTCAGAGCTGATGCTCTGTAAACTCACATATAACAAAGCGTGACAAATTCCAAAAAATGGCAGAAATTTTCAAGAAGGTTTTGAATTTCAGGGATGTGTGTCCCACCAAGCATGTCAAAATGTGTATAAAGAAAATCTTCTTGCGTGGGACCAGCTCAGACATGCAAATGTTAGAGATAAAAATAATAAAATTTACTGTTGAGTGTTTTTTTGACACAAGCCAACTTGCTAGGATCTCGAGATTCAATTTCCTCTCTTGAAAGAATAACAGGATTATTCCCAAGGTTCTCCAGGGTTAGGTCACAACATGCTTGGTTACTCAGTTGAAGATAAATGTGATTTTTCACAAGGAGGCCTTTGATAGTTCATTTAAGACATCAAACTGCAAAACACTTTAGTTCTTTTTTGGTATTTTTAGTTTTAACATATATGGGGGTTTGATAAATAAAATGCAATTTTGTATTTTCCAAGATGTTTAGATTTTTATAATTTAAAGACGGAAGAGAGTAGAGAATAGAGTAATGATAAAGTAAGAAAATGACTAAAAGTGAAATCCTACAAACATAAACCATTTGTAAACCATTCCTTGTGAATTGAATGATGACAGAGATATGGTGTAAACTCCATGAAGCATAAATTAGACCAAGTCACAATTCACTACCCCACAGATGCAAGCATTTGGAGAGAAGAAATATTCACTCATCCAAGATATTCAAAATTGATCAAATTGTGAAGCCACCAAGATGTGCACACCCACGAGAGAGATTTATCATTAAGCCCAAAGATGATCTCTTCCACACATTCATCATAGCAGGGTAAAGCAAACAACAACAAACTCCAACTAAAAGAAATGCAAATTTGAAGCACAATAAACAAGAGGCTATATGAAAATAATAAATAATGCAAGCATACATTCAATAATTTTGCATAGGTAGCAGCAATTCACACACCACAAATGAAGCACCAAATGTATATATTTATTGCATTAAGAATCTGACCCTTACATCGATTTTGTGATTACAATATATATAATTTGAACCACAACTCTAAATTCTGAATTTAGGGCATCAAAGAGAAAAAATAATTTAAACTAAAACTTTACTGGAAGGGAAACTATTCTTAACTGACACTAGATAACTTTCATGGATCCATGAACCCATTTACAATCAGTTTTCCCATGCAAGGAGGGTCAAAATCACTAAGAAGAAAGAGAAAAGAAGAAGGGGTTTCTTCAAAAAACTTGGAGTCTTCTTCTTGTTTCTAGAATTCTTTCTTGGAATCTTCATCTAGAAGCTCTTCTAACGATAGAGACTAATAGGGAACCCTTAGTTCCTTCAAAAAAACTCAAGCTAACTATCAATTAGATCTAGAGTTCAACTGGTGTGGAAAAAATGTGATCTCGCTGGAAACACCCAGTTTTTTCAGACCCTGACCTCAACTCTAAAACTTTTCTAGTGTCAAATCTTCTAAGTGTTTATCATCAAAACCTTGGTCTGAAGTTTGGACCTGTCAGAGACCAAAAAGGCTGAAATACCTAGAAGGTTGAAAATGCTGAAAAATCAGAGGGTCGAAAGGCTGAAAGGCCAAAAATTCTGTAGGGCCGAAAGGCCAAAAATCCTAGAAGGCCAAAAGGCAGAAGGGTTGGATCATTTACGGGGGCCAAAAGGCCAAAAACTGCTTTAGGGAAATCTTTAAGTGTGGGGGACTTCTTTTCCAAAACTTCTCTGTGGTTCAAAGGGTTAATTTGAGAACACCTCTAGGTGTGTAGCCCTGAGCCTCTATGTGATCTCCTAGACTTCCTCATAATTTATCTCCTTTTTTTCCCTGTTAACCTTTCGTTCCTACTTTTCTTTGAAGGCAGTTAGCTTGGAAGTGAAGAAATGGATCTCTTCTATGTAATTGGTCATATTCATCATTTCTTCCTTTGAATAAAATAATTTTGCAGGGATTCCTTGGTCCCTGCACCTGCCATGATGTCCCTGAATTGTTGGACTACTTCTTTGGATGGCCGTAAGACATGTTTATCTTCATCCCAGTATAAATCAAGGCCGATCCCTGTGAAGAAGATATCTATTTCTCCTACCCATTCCAGGACCTCCTTCTTCTTATCCAATATGGAAGCTTGACATTTCTTGTAAATGTTAATCATCTTGGTTATGTGCTTGATCCATGCCTCAAATTTTTCTATCTCCTCACCTTCATATACCTTTACCAAGATCTAGAAGTGTTGTTTTCTGATGATCTGTAAATCCTGGAGGGTGGCCCTCCACTTCCTTGTCTCAAATTCTAGGCCACCATCAACAATCATCAAATCTATCATATTTGTAGCCTCCACTAGAATAACCCTATAAGGTCTGAATATTTTTTTGATGGCACTTTCCCCGTATTGCTCAAAATCCCCCTTCCAATTTTCACTTACTTTAATGAAGGATGGGGTTAATCCTGTTGGTAAGTCTGGGGTGTTTCTTTTATTCAATACTGCTTGTAGTGAGGCCTCTAGGCAGTTAGGGTCAATGGGACCAACCATTTTGTGGATGAACTTCTTCAAGGCTTCATTTTGTTCTTTCAAGGCCCTTATGGTCTCCCCATCCTTACTCATAAAACGTAGAGCATGTTTGAGCCCTAAGGCTTCCAGTGTCTTGCTCCCTTCCCTGGTAGGTTCCCACAAATCTACCTCTTCAAATGTATAGTCTTCTGAAGTAGTTTGGGCTTGAGAGGCGCTAGCAGATGGGACTGCAACCTCTTCCTTCCAGTGTCCCCTAGTGTCCTGGGTGACATAGGACATTGTCCATGCTGGTAATATGATTCCTACCTGATGAAAGGATTTCCCTAAGAATTCTATATCCATGCTTTCCCCTTCATCTTCATCTAAGTAGGTTCTCCTTCTAGACTTGATTTTTTGGTAAACTAGGTGGGTCTACTAGATGAAGTGACAAGCTCATATGGGGTTATCTGAAGGATTGAATCCAAATTCTGGGACCCTGGAGTCACCTCTTTATCTGGCCCCTCTTCTTGTTCCTGTGTCTATTCCATTTTACTTTCTTTTCTCTGGTATTCTTCTTCTTCTCCCCTTTCTTTTTCTACCTTGTCTCCCTCTTGCATTGCCTCCTCTTTTTTTTCCTAACTTTTGTCTTCTTCTCCCAAGGAATTAGGTGTTGGGAAATTTGGGATTGGAAATGGAAGAGTAGTTGGAATTATGAGAAATGGGGGTGGAGTAGGAATAAGAGTTGGGAGAGTAGTTGGCAGAGAAGGAATGTGAGGAGGCATTATGACAGTGTTGACCTCTGTTGCAGGCTCATTGGTAGTCACCCTTTTGGTGATTGGAGACTCTTGATTCTTGGAACTTTGATCTGCTTTAGAACTATCTCCCACCTTGGGTGTATTTGGCTTTGGATTAGTAAATTGAGTGGGAGGTGGAGTTAAGATCACCTGTGGTTGAAAAAGAGAAGGACCGCCTACTTCATATCTAGTTGTGTAATCTGGTGTATCCTGTCCTTGGTCCGAGAATCCTTCTAGACCTTCAAAGTCTTATATCTAGAACTCATCTGATCCCAGAGCATCTAAGGGGTTATCTTTCTCTTTAGGCTCCTCTTTTTGTTTCTGACTAATGTCCTTTTCTCTCTTTTTCTGAGACCTGGTCCTTTTAACTAGGGGAATATAAGGAAACTCAGGTGCGAAAATAGCTTCCTACACTAATCTCTAAAGGAAAGTATTGTGAAAATTCTTTTAAATCCTTACAATTTCAGATTCGTTAACTAAATTAACAATGATATTGCAGCCATATACCATGCATACAGAAAATAGAGAATGACACAATGATTTACCCTAGGGAAAACCTTTTGGTCAAAAACCCTAGCACTCCAAAACCTGCACAATGTATTCTTTTCAACACAACGGTTACAACACACTTGCAATGCAAGTTCTTTTAGGAGACAATCAACTCTCAAAGAAAAATCTAGTAGCACTATATCATACCAAAAATACACTCTTTTTCTATACTATCTGCAACCCTAAAAAAAATGCTTATATCATGCACTTTCCTTTTTAGGGCAACTTCCAAAGATAGCCATATTAGGGTTTTACCATTCTTTAAGAAAATAGGAACCCTAAAACAATTTTTGTGGTGATGCCCCAAACCCCACGATTATGGAAGAGTGTATAGTACTCAACTTTATCAGTTGCCACATGTCATTGTATTTCTTCACCCATCATTGAATCTTCTAGAAATAGCTCTTACGTGTCATAGGAATCCGTCATAATCATTTCAGCCATGATCTCCTTACACACAATTCAAGATGTCGACACTTCAAGTGGAGTGACACATAAACATGCCAACTAGACATGTACACTCATAGTTAATTACATTATTTGCAAGAAATGCATTTTACAAAACAAATAATAAGAATAGGAATTATCCAAGGTTGAGACACCTTATTCCTAACATTCTCCCACTTGTCAAACACCTTGTAAGAGCAATAGGAACATAACAGGAACTAACCGCTATGGGCCAAAAGGCCCATAGACTCTGAACACCATCTAAAATTCATAGTGCCCACTGGTTTTGTTAATGCATCTGCAACATTCTTCATAGTATCTACCTTCTCCAAATTTACCTTTCCATCTTCCACCATA
>MU224401.1:160240-171533 GCA_018584345.1 Thuja plicata
ACATTTTAAAAAAAAAAAAAAAAAAAAAGGAATTATCCAAGGTTGAGACACCTTATTCCTAACAGGGAACCTCTTCCTCCTCTTCTTGAGGGTCTTCCTGTATGGTTTCCAATTATGGAGGAGTAGAAGTTTTCTTTCTCTTGTATGTCTTCTTCCCCTTTCCGATGACAGGGGGAGATTGTCCAGAAGTAGAAGGTCCCTCATCCGGTGCAACTTGTGTTTTCCCTATGGGAGGATCTATCTATTTGGTCATTCTTGTTTTAGGAGCCTTGGGCCTTGGGTTTGACACGTACTCTACCGCACATTCATGACCATACACCGTTCTTGGTTTCTATGGCAGTGCCTTCTTGCATTGGGGAACTATGTTTATCTCTCCGCGCTGTTTATCAGCCTTCTTGGGTGGATCCATCAATGTTTTCATAGGTATTGGGCTCATCTTGTAGGGCCTCTTGATCCATTCTTCCGTTTTTCTCATTATGTGTCTTGCCCATAAATTTATGTCATCATTCTCATCTTTTTCGACCTCTGCATTCATGATGGGTCGGTCATATATTTTGTCATCTGTATAGATGGCCTCTAGGGCCTCTTATGATTCATATTCCCAAAGTTTTGGGGTTATAAGGGTCTTTATGACTTGTTTGGCCAAGGTGAGAGTTATTCTGCAATAATCTCAGATTCTAACCTCATGATCATCTACGCAGTTCATCCAGTGAACCTCCAAGTGTGGTTCATGAATGTAAAACTTTCCAATGATGTGGTTGTATGTATCGATAGGATCAAATCAAGGTCATACTGTGCTGTAGAGCTATAAGGGGCAGTCATCCCACTCGAAGGCTAAATATTTATAGACCTTCATGTCCTGTAGGGTATAAGGCCCTAGTGAAATGGGAAATCCCAGCAGTGCTTCTTCTTGTGTTTTATGTGTTTATATGCATCTGCAAGCTGTCAAGCTATTTCCAAAATGATTATCTAGTCGAATGGATATCTAGGCAAATTCTTCAGATTCATAGTCGATTGCGCTATCTGAATATATGTGAAGGTTCTAAATTGTATATAATAGGTGGTTATGGCCCTCACCCTGGCAGCTGCTTCCTCTGACATTCTTTTTGCAAAATCACCCTCAATAGATCGAATATATGATGTGGGGCCATTCATTGGGATCATTTAGGCTCCCTCTCTTTACAAACCCTGGGTAATCCACCCTTGCTGCTAGTAGGTACACTACATAAGTACTTGTATAAAACTTAGGGTTGTGTTTTACTGCTACTAGTTGTTCATCCAATTTGTCACTAATGATGGTTCCCTAGTCAAATCTAGACCTGCGGCCCCTGAGCCTTTCTATGAGGAGAATCATCCAATTCTATAGTTGGACTGATTGGGGTAACCCGTAGACTTGGCTTATCTTTTTTATTACCGCCTTGATGTCATCTTTCATATATCCTCTCCTCAAGTCTATTTTGTCTAGCTTGTTTTTGGGGAGAGGTTGCTCTAGGTAGTGATTGTTAACTATTTCATAAGCCTCCTCCACATTGTTTTTGAACCATAAGTTTCCCTTTTCTATGAAGAAGTCATAGAACTTGTGCATGGTCTTGTGGAGATGGAAAACATCTTCTATGACATCAAGCCGGATATCCAATACTATTTGGCCCTATGTATTTTGGACCATTCTCTTGTCAGAGTTGTAATGATTGGCTAGGGTGATGATTAGTTTAGGAGAGGATATGGCTACAGGGTGGGCTGCTGCACTAACTAGTCTTGCTAATACCAGGGAGGTACAATCCTCTGATCTCCCAGCTGGTTGGCCACATCTTGTACGGAAGTCATCCCAATCCACGTTCCTGATATCAATGTCAGTAATCTCACTATGCTTGTTGTCGACCTTTGAAGGGGGAGTTTTCCCCTTGTATTAGTACTTCATGGGTGAAGTAATCTTTTTCTCATGCATTCCGGTAATAAAATATGCAAGTATCAGTATCTTATTTAAGAATCAAACTGAAATAAAGTTGACTAAACTAAGAAAAATAGAGCAAAACTGCGTAAGTCACCAAGAATACAGGTTTTTTGCACTTTCAAGGTTTCAGACGCTGAAGATATTTTCGGAGGCCAAGAAGGCCGAAAGAGAAAAAATCCATCAGTCCCGGTGAGTTCCTTCAGACCTTTCAGTGTCTGAAAGTTTGAAGGTTTTGTGGATGCCAAAAATCTAAAGTCCCAAAACATGAAAAGCAGGACTTAGAGACTTGGATGTATCGACATTTCAGACCTTTCAGAGGTCCAAAATGCTGAAAGGGCCAAATATTTGAAATAGAAATGAGGGACAAGAATTTGGGGGATTTAGACTTGTTGGCATTTTGGAAGTTTTGGAAGCCCAAAACACTGAAAGTGCCAAATCTCCAAAAACACGGCACAACCAACTAACCTAGTTTTTAGCCTTTCAGAGGCTGAAAACCTATGACAAAGGTCATGACCGGAAAAAACCCTAACAAAAACTAGAGGGTAAAAAACCTTACTTGATGCAGATGGACGTCCCTCAAAAATCAAGGCACCCAAGGGCCCTTTGAGACCAGGGAAGAAAGAGGTAGCACAGCCTAGGCCGAACAAGCCCTAGGGCGAAGAAACCCTAAAACCCAAAGAAAAAGAAAAAGAAAATAGAGGAAGGAAAAGGAAAAAGGTGAGGTAGAGAACAAGACCTACCTTGGAGGGAAAGGAGTAGTGGGGGAAAATGATATGACGATGGTGAGGAGGCAAGTGCACGATCACTCTCAGGGTGGAGGGAAAAAAAAAACAATGCAGCTGCGAGCTCTTGAGAAAAACACAATGATCTTGAATGATGGCCCTTTTGCAATTTATAACCCGTGGCTTTAGTGTCAGTGTATTCAGTGGTTTTGGTGTCCGAAATGCCAAAAGTTCAGAGGTAGATACCTTTGGCCTTTTGGTGTTTTTGGAGACTGAAACCACTGAAAGAACTGACTTTCAGACTTTCAAAAATTTCAATGTTTTGGGGTAGTATGGTCCCCTGAAACACTAAAAGTCCAAAAAGGTGCTCTCCTTGTCAACTTATGTTGACACATGTTCTTTTGAGGATGACCGAGCAACGACTCAAGGGGAAAACAAGACTGAAAAAACCAAAAAAAACAAAGAAGGGGGGTCCCATGGTCAAAGGACCAAAAATAGGGTGTGTGTTTTGGAACCAAAAAAAATATCCCTAAAAAAAGGAGGAATGACCAAGGCATTTATTTATCATCATTACTCTTCTAAGCTGTGACTTTGCAGTGGAACAAGGTAAATAGGTATTGGTGTCGACCAATCTTTCAATGACTTTCCAATTCAAGGTTTTCTACTAGTTCCCAGTGTGTGTTCAGGTGTATTCATTCTTTGACCTTTGATTGTGGTAACGAGAATGTTTGCCAGTTTCTCCCGACCTTCACCAAGTAGACCAGGGTTTCCTAGAAAGAGCTTTGTTTTCGGTGAGGCATTCATATCCCCAACAAAGTTTTCCCCAAATCCCAAGTATAACCTTTCTCTACTGCTAGTCAAATGTTCATAGCCCCAGTAGAGGTTTCTATAGTCACCCAAGTCTGTTTTATCTGCTAGGCTGTAGCTTTCTTGATTTGTTGAGAGTTCTATCTTTTGGATAGTCATTTTATTTCTCTCCTATGTGCTTTTGAAATATGTTAAGCCCCTAGATGTTTGTGTACTCTGTGTATTCAGGTCCATAACAATGAAATCTTATTTTCATATTTGATCTGATTTGAGCAACGATTAGGCTGTGCCACCCAGATTTCACACTTGTGGCCTCTTTGGGACACTTTTCTTTTTGCGTGCTTCTTTTCCTCTCTCTTCAACTATTCTTTTCTTTTTCCACCGCCTTTGCATTCGTTTAGACCCAGGTTCTAGGATTGCTGGGTACCCGAATCTATGCACTAGTGTTGGTCACAAATGTCAAATGCTCAAGTAACCATTGCTCTCGAGTGTTTCCTTTTAGTGTATTTCATGATTAGGATGACCGAGCTTTGAACTTCTTCTTGTCGATCACTGATAGCTATCATCACTTTGCTCTTTTGACAATGTTCTTTTTTTTTGCACATCTCTTTTGGAGAATTGACTAAGAAATACCCTTACTCTGAGTTTCAGACTACATTGGAATGGATCCAAGAACACACTGATCCAAAAAAACAAACGAGCCCCGATAAAAGAAAGGAAGAAAGGACTGACGGCAAGGGCGACAAAGAAACAAAGAGAAAATAAAGGAAAGAACCAAAAAAGGAGGACTACGGTACAAGGGATGGAAGGAAGTCCCACTTAGGATTCAAATTAATTTTTGAGGAATTTCCCACTGAATGGAAATGGGGTGCACTCCCCATTCAACATGTTGATCCTAAAAGTGTTTTCCCCCAGGATCTCTGATATTTGATAAGGGCCTGTCCACAATCTTTGGAACTTGGTGTGGCTGCCCAGATTTTCTTTCACCTTATCCCACATGAGGACAAGGTCAGAGATCCTGAAGGCTTTAATGGTGTCTCTCTTGTCAAACCACCTCTTGACTATGGCTTAATGTATTGATACATGTTCCAGAGCTGATGTTCACTACTCCTCTCAGTTAAGGAGATTCATGAGCCAGACTTGGACTCAATCTTCTCCTCCCACATATTGGTCCATGAATCTGAGGACTGGGTTTTTTGAGTTCATAGGGAAGACCAGTTGCAAGCCATAGACTAGCTAATATGGAGACATCCCTAGGGCATTTTTTATCCTTACGCGATCAGTACACAAAGCGTATTTCAATTGCGCGTGCCAATCCCTGGGGTTGTCCAGGAGGTGTCTGATCACTGTCATTAAGTTCTTGTTGGTAGACTCTGCTAAACCATTGCCTTGCAGATAGTAATTTGAAGAGAAATTGAGGATTACCTGGTTCTCAAAGGCCCATTGCGTTAGTGAGGCCAAAGAAAAAGAGGGAGCATTGTCACATACCATATAAAATGGCATCCCAAACCTAGTTATGATGTGCTCCTCCAAGAATTTGGTTATGATCTCTGTAGTACAATTCTTCAGTGCTTGAGCTTCCATCCAACAGGTACAATAGTCACTAGCTGTCAGGATAAACTTATACCCTACAGACAAAGGGGGGTTAATCATTCCAACAAAATCTAGCCCCATTGGGCAAAAGGGCGTACCTCATATACTGGTTGTAGGGGCATTGCAGGGTTTCTCTATTGAGTTGTACTGGTTTGACAAGTGTGGCAAGATCTCACATGTTTTCTTGTGTCTCTAAATATTGTAGGCCAGAAATATCCTTCCCTTAATATTTGGTGAGCCGTTGCATCAGGTGACCCATGTCATGTTCCGTATTTCTCATGGAAATTTTCTAGGATTTGCTTTTCCTCGAGTCTATCCAAGCACCTTAGGTATAGGCCTTCATAATTGCATTTGTATAGTTGTCCATTCTTCAACATGTAGGAGCTACTCTTTATCTCAAGAATCTTCTCTAAGAACCACTCATTTCATCTGGGCAACGGTTTTACAACAGATAATACACCATGTCTCTGTACCATACATCACTAATCACACCTTGATCGATGTAGGTTTGGCAGACCAGACCTTCTTCAACCTTAGAGATCAACTTTGTTAGGCCTTGGCCTCTCAGTAGTTTCATTGGTTGGATCTCAAGGTCAAACTCTTGGAGGATGGCCATCCATTTTCCTCTACGCTCTCCCAGCTCATTTTGCATCAAAAGGGACTTTACGGCTGCGTCTAGAACTACCCCATTGACTTTATTTCTCAAGATGTAATGTCTAAATTTTTTCAACTCTTTGACAAGAGCAAATGAATATTTATCCAGGTTTGGGTACCTAAGCTCAACATATTTTAAAGGGAAACTCATGAAATCTATGGTTCTTTTGTTTTCATTGTTCTTCTTCTATGTGAGGATGCCCGCGCATGAGTGCTCAGATGCAAAAGAGTAAAACTTGAAAGGGATAGTATAGTCTGGGCTGACCAGGACTAGTGCCATACAAATGATGTTCTTAATCTCCTCAAAATATTTCTTTTCTAGGAGAGTCCATTCAATATTGGAATCCTTCTTGAGCATGTCGTTCAACGGTTTTAATATTTTTGCGAAACCACTAATGAACTTCCTTACAAAGTTGATCTTCCCAAAGAAAGATTTCATCTCTTTGCGGCTATATGGTGGTGTTAATTTTAGAATGGCTTCCACCCTTTCAGGATCTATGGCTATCCCCTTCTCTAAGATGATATGTCCCAAGAGTTTTTCTTCAGTTACCCCAAACAAACATTTCTTGGGATTGAGGGAAATCCCAAATTCCCTGCATCTTTGAAGGCATTTTCTGAGGTCACTTAAATGGTCATCTCTTTGTTTTGAGAAAACTATGAGGTCATCCTTATAGATGATAATGCACTTCCCAACTAGTCCTTTGAAAGCTATGTCCATTTCCCTCTGAAAAGTGGCCCTACGTTAATCATTCTGAAAGGCATCCAGCGGTAAGCGAAGGTTCCCCATTTGGTTGTGAACACCATTTTCAGCGTATCTTCCTCCTACATCATCACCTGGTTGTAGTCTGAATAAAAATCTAGAAAGGACATCATTTGGGACCCATTGACCTTTTTCAGTACTTTTTCAAGAGACAGGAGTGGTTAATTATCCTTCTGAGAAGATTTGTTGAGGTTCCAGAAGACCACGCACAATCTAATCTCTCCAGTTTTCTTTCTTACGGGTACTAGTTTCACAACCCATGTGGGATGCTAGACTGGAAAGATGATCCTAGAATTGAGAAAATTCTGAACCTCCTTTTGAATCAAGGGTTCCATGGTAGGGTTCACAGGCCTTTTCCGCTTTCAGATTGGCTTGGAGTCTGGTTTCAGAGGGATGTTGTGTACTATGACTAAGGTGTCATATGTCTTCAATTCTTCATAGCTCCATGCTATGACATATTGATATTCAGTGAGGAGCTAGACCATTTTCTCCTTTTCTTATTTGGTTCCTACCTTTTTGATGTGGACCTCCCTAGGTTCCTCTCTTGTGCCAAGGTTGTAGGTATCACATTCTTTACCATCCGGTGTTACATCTGGGCGTCTCCCTACTGTAGTATTTTCACTGTCAAAAATCCTCTCTAGTTCTACCATCCCTTTGGGTATGGTGTTGGTTCTCAGATTTATAACACCTTGATTATCAGGAGCTTTGGGTTCAATTGTTTCTTCACCTTCCTTTTCCTCATCGATGATTTATTTTTCGAACACACTGGCGCACATGATAAACTCCAAAATGTGTTGATCACCTTGGAAGACTTGAAAGTTAGTGACATTGTATGGAATGGCCAGAGTTGTGACAAGTTCAACTCAGAATTTCTTCAGCTTGGATGTTTCCATTGGATGTAATGAAGTGGCCGACACGGCCAAGGCATCGGTGATGACATTTCTTCTTCTTGGGATGGTTTTAATGTCGAAAGCATCGAAGTCGTTGATCAGGTCCCATGCTCTATTTTGGTAGGCTAAGAGCCTTTTGTCATTGCAAGTATACTGACTATAGATCTACTTGAAAATCAATTGAGAGTCCCCTTCTACTGTTAGGATTCTTATTCATTTCTCATGTGCTAGGAGGAGTCCGTAGACCAATGCTTCATACTCTGCAACATTGTTAGTGCACAAAAATTGTAACCTATAAGTGGCATAGAAATACTTACCTCTTGGGTTTATCAATTTGATCCTTGCACCTGCTCCTTGTTTACATTTGGAACCGTCAAAGTGAAATTTCCATATCTAGGGTTTCTTGGTAGGATTGGTTTTGGCCAATTTTCTCTTTAGAGGGTCCTTGGTTTTAAGTCTCCAACCTTTCTCCCCATCACTGTTAGAAGAGGTTGATTCTCTTGTACCTTGGGTATGCTCGAGTCCAGTGATCTTGAAACTTTCACCGCCCTTGTCTTCTAGCATTCCTTTATAAGCGGGAATGCTCCATCATCAGAGGTACTCCACTCACTAAGTATGTTCAAGGTTGGGCCTCTTTCATCAGAATCTGACCCACTATCCTGATGTTGGCTTGGGGTGATTGTAGGAACTAGGACATCTACCTCTGGCGGGATGTTATTCTTGTCCTTGGTCTTGAGGATGTCCTTTTTTATTGTAGGGGTCTCTAATAGCTTACTTCACAAGGTGATTTGGTTCAATACCTTTGACAATTCTTCCTAGGAATCGGAGCATGTGAACTCAGAATGGCTAGCTTGGTGTAATTGACAGTACCCTAGTAGTAACAAAATGTTAGGATCTGCATCTTGTCCTAAGTGTCATCGGCTGACTGTAGTGTTGTTAAAGAAGTGTTGGAAGATGTAATCATCGATATCTGACTTCAAGAGACCCAGAATGGGGCTATGGTCCGATTCTAGGTCTTCTTGGATTTGGAACATGAGAATGTCATACATCCGATAAGTGCCCAAATCCATTTGGGTGAACATGAATTCATTCAGGGAATTGTACTCAGTGATCATCTACCTCAATTTAGGCTCTGCATCAATCTTGATCTAGTTATTTAGACCTCTCCATGGTAGCCACAACTGGGTGAAATCTATGGAAATCCATCCCCTCAAGCACTTGGTCCATTCTCGACTCAACAACATCCCATAAGTTTTAGGTATGTCTACTATATACACATCAATGTGTACTTGTATTCTAGGATCTAAAACTAATTGAATTTGTACACCTTTGAGCACACCAATCACTTTGAACTTGGTTTTATCTAATTTCATGACCACTTGGTTTGTTACTTGGGGCACCATCCCCAACTTCTGGCAAATTGACAGAGGCATGACATTGCATGAAGCTCCTGAATCAATCAGGCAATTGTGTAGGTTCTTTCCAAACATCCATAGACTGAGTAAGAATGGTGGGACCTCCATCCTATCTTTGAACATAGTGGGGAAAGCCTCAGATGTGTTGATGTTGGATATAGGTTCCCTTGCATTTTTGGTTGATGTGCTAGGTTTTGAGTGGTCTAGAGATCTTAGAAGGGCCTCCTTCTGAGATGGGCAACCTTGCAGTAATTCGAACAAAGATATGTTTTCTTTGTTTTCTTCAGTTCATCAACTACGCTATATCTTTCACTTGACCATGCCACACCCCTATAGCCAGCATACATACTTGTTTTAGGAGGTGTAGGACCATTTGGGCCTTTAGGAGGCATGGGGTTGTTTCTAGCCTGATCATCTGGTGGGGTTGGTTATTTGCCTAGGGGAATACCATCTGTGAGGGGCTCCTTTCTACTCTAAAGGTTGTATGATTTTCTTTGATCATTTTGGAAAGTGTGTACTTCAAAATACTCAGGTTCATTCTCTTTCTAAAAGGGAAACATGAACTCATCTTCTCCTACAAAAGCATCCAAACCTCCCTCTTGTCTAGACTCATAGGAATCAAACACCATAGCATCAAATTGTGCTCGGGGATCTTTTGAGTTCTGGTTATAATAATCATGGGGGTTGTTCCCTGGTCCATTATTGCCTTGGTGTGAATTTGGATCCCCAACAAAATTAGCCTCTGAGGCCTCGTAAGCATTGGCATTGTCTGCTGGGATGCTGCTATTATTCAGTCTGGTGTTCTATGGCATCTTCGGCCTTTACTATCCAAATTTTTTCTTCTGTGTGTTGTTGTTGTTGTATGTGTTGAAACTTTGATTGGGGTTTTGAGGATATGTATTTAGGCCAGCTGGTGCTTGTTGATATCCACCTTGATTTTGAGATGGATTTAACTTCATCCAGGTGAGCTCATTGGTGAGTTGGGACAATGTCTTCTTCATGGCATCCAGTTTAGAGGCCATGAGAATAGCAAGCTCTACTTGGGGCACAACTCTCTATTCCACAAACATTGTCTTGTGAGCCTCATAACCTGGATAAGTAATATATGGGGGTGCGGCTGCAATGGTTGCACCAGAATGGGGTTCAACATAGGCGTGTGAGTAGCTAGAGCTTGATTGTTTGCTGCAAATGGATGTGGGACAACAAGGTTATTCATGATAGGTGTTGTTGCATGGTGCCACTACATAAATCCCTTCTTATAGGTCCATCTGTTGAGTGAATGTGATAGCTTCATTGTACACCTTTTCCATCGTGTCTCTATCTGCTAGGGGAATCCTTCTTAGAAAGATTGAGGTGAAAGGACCCAAAGATTTTAAGTAAAATTGTATGACAACCTCTTCTGGTATGGTGTAAGGAGCTTCCAACTTTTGATGCATCTTGTGAAAATGATGATTGATCTGGTGATAGGCTCTTTATGATCCTTCCTCGTTGTAATAAACTGGTGATGTATTGTGGCCGGATCCACATACAGTTTGAATTGATTGAGGAATTTGGTCTCAAACTCGTTCCATGTGGAAATAGATCCTCATGGTAAATTCAGGTACCAATTGTAAGAAAACTCTCCCAAAGTGTATGGGACTAGATAGAAAACAACATCTTGGTGGGCGATCTCTTTATGATTGCAAATTTCCTTGAAGGCGCAAATGTGTTCTTCCACTATCCTTGATTCTCCATATATAAATCAGGTACAAAACTTCTCTGGATTTTTGGGTAACTCATGGATCTGCGCAACAAAATTTAGGGGTGAGCTGGTTGCACTGGAAAAAAAGGCCATCGGCCAAGGTTGCTACAAATTCTGATTTTGCCTTATGGCTGCAATGACAGTCGGGGCAGCGATATGTGATTGTTGTCCAAAAGAATTCTGAGACTTGGTAAGGTGGGAAGAGGATTTTTCTTTGTTCTTCCCTTTGTCGCTGTGACCTTTACGATGATGGGTGAGTTTGAGGAACTCACCTCTCTTCAGAGATGATCTAAGCACTCGCTTGAATCTCTACGGGGAGAAAGATCCAATGTTATCTAGCTTTTGAGTCTTGTGGCCCTCCTAGCACCACTTATATTGAGCGTTGTTTTGACACAAGCCAACTTGCTAGGATCTTGAGAATCAATTTTCTCTCTTGAAAGAATAATGGGGTTTGTTAGGGATTTTTCTTGCATGAACCACAGTGCTTGAAATGTCTATTTGAACCTTATACTTTCTAATTATAATTCAGAGACAAGAAAAGCCTAATTTCTAAGGACTGGATAAGGTCCTTCTTCATTTTTGAGCTCCACAAATACTCAGGCAGGTTTTACCTTTCAAGATTGCTGTTAACATAGTATTTGTTGATGTGGACACTGATTAGCTATGTATCTTTATTGGACTAACTTATGAATTATCTTGCTGATGACCAAGCATAACCATAAACAAGATATTACCATACAAATCATAGTTATTAACATAA
>MU224401.1:184852-203911 GCA_018584345.1 Thuja plicata
AAGATATTACCATACAAATCATAGTTATTAACATAACAATAACCAGTGATACAAGGATTCTCATCCTTCTTCCTTTTCTTTATAGGAGGGACAACCTATTGGATTCTCTCTTCAAGGAATCAATAATATGGATAGTGTCCTGCTGACAGAGGTCCTTAACAAATTCAGTTTGTTTGTTCTTAGTAACAAAGTATTTAAATTTATTTGGTTTTGATAACTTGGAATATCTCAGACACAGATAGATAATCAGACTATTTTCTGAACTAGTGCCTATCCTTTGGGCTACAGAGTCAATAATAAGCAAAGGTATCACAGAAACAAAATACACTGAACTGCCTTACAGTTCAAACAATTAGGATAGGTTGACTTACAAAATATCTTGTCACCTCCAGACTATTGTATCAAATCCTTAACAAAGTAGTATGCCCCTTGAAATCACTTACAACATTTAATTCTTTCCTTGAAAGAAAGTTGTAAACAATTAGATGGTTACCTTATAACCAGAGTGTTACCGAATACCTGATAAACTTTAACACAGAAAAGCATACATACAAAGTAAAGAGACAACAGTAGAAAAGAGTAAAATTACACCGTATATTATTTATGTGATCCAACTTGTTGTACATGAAAGATTACACAGCTTATAAAGATAGATAGAAATCCAGAAGATCTGAATTCTGTGATATATTATCTCTTCTTCACAAAATGTTCCAAAAAATCAAAGACCCCTAGCTATTACAAGTCTTATGATATATATAGATTCTAGACCATCTTGCAATCCCTAAGGATGAAACAAGCTTCAGATGGTCTCAAAACCCTAACCCTAAAGATACAAGAGAGACAAAAGAGAGAGAAAAGAAGTGGTGAGGTGACTGAGTCAAAAAGGTAAAATTAGATATCTCTTATTCTTCTCCCAACCTTGCGATTGCAATCTGATTTGTAGATGGTAGCTGGTGTAGTTAAGTGAAGTCCTGGTAGTTGTTCTCGCCTGCTCATCTACATTTCCTTTTGAAATAACTGTCCATCTATTCTATGAATAGTGCAGCACCAAGTGTTACCTCATTCATCATCCAAAATTTTTTCCTCTACCACAGGTTTCTTTTTCTTTGGTGTAGTCATGACTTCCCATGCCTTTACTTCATCATCTGTCGGCCAATTGAAGTCTTGGGTACTTTGTACCTGCACCTTTTATCTGTCCCATCTTACATCGATGATGTTCTTGACATCAAGTAGGAATTTTTTGATATCTGTCTCAGCCTTGAATGCTTCATCCAATATTAAATTAAAACCATCAATATCAACCTCAGTTCCCAAAAGGAAAGCCTCTTCACTAGGCATTTTGGTGTCAAACTCACCTATCCAGGCATCTATAGTTTTCACCTGATCATCTTCTCCTTTCAAGGTAGGAATAAACCTATTGAAATCAGCTGCAAAGAGACTCAATTTAGCCTCTATTTGGTTCAATTTTCCCTTGAAGAATGAGAGAGCAACATTTACCCTTTTGATCTCATCTTCTACCTCTGTTACTATTGGAGGAAAGTCTGCCCTTATGTACTGCAGAGATGACAATTTCTCAAATAAACTAGCCCTGGCAGACCACTTTGTGAAGTATGGGTTTAGAATTAGAAGGTACCTTAATACCTCAGTATGCAAAATAGGCAATTTATTATAAGTATTAATTACAACATCAGCCTTTTCTTTGAGGATCTCAATCCTATGTTGTAATATTCCTCTCAATGCTTTCAATGCTATAGCATTTCCCTTTTCTTCATCAACCTTTTGTTCCACAGCCTCTTCTGATCTAGGCTTGTCTTCAATTTGCATAGGCGGTGGTTGTGCAGGCACATACAAAACCTTAGGCTTTGTCTTTAACTCCTCCAATAATTTTTTTATCAACTCATTCTGCTGGTACAATTTTATATGGCACATGTCTCTATCTTTAGACAATGCACTTGTTTCTTCTAGCAGAGAAGTATATCTTTCAGATAACTGCTTTGTCTTATCCTCATTTAACTGAGCCCAGTGTGTCATTATTTGGGAAATCTCTAGATTCCCTATGTTCTGTACTAACCACACCATCTGGTTCCCCACCATATTCTCTTGAATGTTTACTAATTGGGGCTTTTTCTCTTTAGGGCTCAGATTCCACATGGCAAAGGCTTGTGACTTTGGGTCATACCCAAATCCTTTGATCATCTCTCCCACTTGAACCTCACTGACCCTTTTAAGGTCAGGCTGCTTTTTGATCTGATCTATGATGAATGTAGATGCCAAGTCCCAGCCTTCAGCTAATAAAACTCCACTTCCTAATACCATCTTCCTGGCATCTTCAGGAGAAATATCCTCAATCTTAGGATCATAAGTTTGTAGGGCCACAAGAGCTTCATTAGTAATTGTTTATTTCCCATCCACAAGTAATTGGGACTTTAGCTGCTCTTCTTTGTGCCACCTAAGGAAGTCTTTAAATTCCTTTGTCTTTATAAAGTTTTCATCATCAAGGAACTTCTGTTGATTAAGCAATCTTTCATCCACACATGACCTTAGTGGGATCTCAACTTTATCCTCTGGATCAGGCATTTGTTTCTTTCCTTGTCTGATTGCTTTCCTCAGGTTGTGATCATATAACCTGGTTCCAGGTATCAAGGCCTTAACCTTGTCCTTTTTTCTACTTTGCCCTTCAACTGAGGGCTGGCCTAATTCCAATTTTTGCCTCTTTGCTGCAGGCTCTTCCACATCATCCGGCTGTGTTGCAACTGTTAAGTCTATAATGTGTTGTTCTTCTGCTTGCAGCTGTGGGCTCTCAGCCTTTTGTTTTTCTTGGGCATGTCATAGTGGAGGAGACATATAAGGACGTGCATAGTCACTATCATCACCACTCTCGTACTCTGACTCTGAATGCTCTAGAGATTGAGCACCTTTCTTAGCAAGAACTGTATCTAATTGATCTAACAACACATAATAGTTGTCAATCATAGCTTTGATCCTATCAAAATACATGAGGTCAGGGTAAAAACCCCCAAAGGATAAACCATTCCTCTTTATTTGAGTTTGCAGCTTCAACAGCTCCTGAATTCTCAATCTTTTCATGTGGATGTCATCTTCATCCAAGTTATTTCTTGTTGCATCCTCCTCTATACATTCACAGTGTACATTGGTATTTGGGATAGTGGGAGTGTACAATTTTCTGACCCCTGCCATGAAGCCTTCTGGGTCAATATACCTGTAAGGGGCTGCCCCCATTCTGAACTTCCCCAACCATTAACTCACTTCATCCATGGCATTCTTACCAATAGTAAAGTTTGCAATACTGAATTGCCTAGGGGTTATAGTCCCCTTCTTATGAGGTGCAAAATGCTCATTGTTAGTTAACATCAGCTGCCAAATGAATTCCATAGCAGCAACTCTCATAGGCACATTATAAGGCAATATATGGGGTGGGTGAATACACCCAAATACTCTGATAATGGTGAAATTCTCCTCCAAGAAGAAGTCACCCCAGTTGTGGTTCCCAGGCCAATTTTCTAAATATTCACAAGGCCTAAGCAGTTGTATGACCTTCAAAGGAATTCTGGTCCTGCTTATTCCCAGACTTTTTATAATTGGATACACAATCCAATTTTGAAAGGCACAGAAGTCACAATCCCTGGAAGTATAGTTCCAAACCCTAACCCAGAACTGGATAGGATTTGGTTGGTCTTGATAAAATCTTTGAGGGGATAAGTGGTAGGGATCCATGACTGTAAAATTGAAATACAAGAGAAGGTGCATCAGGACTGAATAATGCAAGAATTTTGGCTCCTTCTCCTTAGGGTTTTTTAACTTCTTCTGTGTTGCAATAAAACCCTCGTGCATCTCATCAATTATATGCTGAATATAGTCATAACTAGTGCTTGAATGCACCTCCTACAGGTCTAACACCATCATTAAAATACCATGACCTATTCTTTCTATGTCTCCATCTATCCCCAGTACTCTGCAAAGGGCACAGGCATTGTACTTGATATAAAAATGCAGATCCTTGTAATAATATGGATATGGTTCAGCCTTAGGACCTAAATGATCTCTCAATTCTTTTGGCATATGCTTCTGTAGCAAGCTCCTTGCAATTCCCGGCTTGGCACTATACCTCTTTTCTTGCCTTTTCATGTCAATTTTGGTAAACATGGCACTGAATAAGCCAAAGGCTTGCATGAAAGAGTTTCTGTTTAGAATTAACAAGGCAGTGCCATCATCCCTTTTGATGGTCTTTGTAAGGGCATCATAATGATTTTCCAAGTCAAGAAATAGGTCAACATCTAGAAACACATCAGGAACTAATAACCTACCAAGACCACATATCCAAGGGTTTGAAATAGGGATAGGCTTATCATAATTTTTATAAAAGTATGTAAAAAGAGAGTAACCTATCGTGCCTAGGGTTACAGCATCTCTGATGTTCATGAAGTCATCTTTGAAAACACCTGCATCAATCTTCCTATTTTGTGTTGAACCTGGCAAAAGCTGGAGAAATTCATCAGAGTAGCTGTGTTTTCCTTTTTGTTCTTCTCCACTGCCTCCACTGGTTGAAGCAACGCTCACAGCCCTACTCATTTTTGCAAACACCTTGAAATTCTTTCCTTCAACCGATATTGGAACAATCTAATTTCTAATATCAGCTGTTTTCTCTGAGTACAATCCTCTACAATTTTTAAAAGTTTCTAATCACTCTGGATTCACTGCAACTGCTCAAAATATCACCTTTCACTGAAAACAAGCAAACTTGCTCTGAAAACTTGAAAGCACGGTGAACAAGAATGAATGCACTACCATCTATTTATAGCCATATGATTCAGAGTACATAGCTCATAATTTGGAAACATCAGTTCTTCCATTAAGTTGCCATGTCGTGAACTTGAAAAACCTAGCCGTAGTTGCACGAAGTTGACAGGAAATCAAATTTTCAAATATGAATCCTTGGCGCAATCATAAAATGTTTAAGATAGCTGACATGTCATCTTCTGATTCGTTCTCTGTCATATATTTTAGCTACCTTTTGTGCACAGTAATCAACATTCAAGCTTGTGATTGGTTGCCGAGTGATTCATCTTGTCATGTCAACCACTTGCCGCCACTTTTTAGATCTCGTGATCAAGCGACCACGTGTCTGTAGGAAATCTCTTTGTCATGAGCCTTTGTCTTTAACCATGGTTTGATTCTCAGACTTGGCGACAATGTACTTTCTTTACCTTGGTTGACTCAAGTCATCAAGCGATCAGGCGACACAAGTGAAACCGAAGTCGTGAAGAGTTAACCTTAACTCATCATTCTTTTCTAGACTTGGTGACTAGCCGTTACTATTAACCTCCATAGTTATCTCTTTGTCACTTAGTCAGGAGATACCTTTAACTTTACCTCAACATATAGCACATGCCTTTTCTCAGTTTACAGCGACCTTGCGACATACCCTAATTGCTGAGTCGGGAGGACCTTTTCCCTGGGACACTTTTCTCTCCAGACATCGTGACCACCATCAGATCTTTTCATTCCTTCATCCAACGGCTGGCGCGTAATCGCTTAATATTTTTATATACCCTTAAGTCATTCACAGACTTCGTGACAGTAGGACACATACCTTAGTCTGGAAATCGCCCAACCCATTTTTCTCTTCTAGCGACCTCCTGACAACCCACTTACATTGTGACAGATGTCAACTGCTCATTGGTTTTACTTATTACACACTAGAGAACCGAAGCATTGATCCTTTCTGGCGACATCCCGACTAAGTAATGCCGCAAACATCAAATGGTTAGTCGCGTAGTCTGAGCTGTTAACTCTTAACCGCCGTTTGATCTCGAGACCACGCGACTAAATGAAAACTTAACCGTGAACCCTGGGCTGATTTGGCGACAACGCGACATGAAGTAAATCGTGAAGTCAGAGAACATTTATCATAACTGTTGATTTCTCCTGCGATCACCTGGCTAATAGTGGGTCCTACTTTTTATAAAGCTTATAAAAAGGATATCCCATGACTACCCGACTAATAAGATATCGCTAAGTCTTGAGAAGCTGAAGGAATATTTTGTTTTTTAACGAGACTACGCGACTCAAAGGAAAAGCAAAGTCGGGAGAGCATTTGGAATATTCGTTCGAGGTAACGTGACGAAGTGACTTAACTTAAAGCACATGTCTTAAGTAATTTGAAAAATTAACGCTAAAACATAAGACATGACCTAGGGTTTCAAATGCATCGTTTTAACTTGGACACATAGGGTTTTTCAAGGTTTTAGCAATTTTGGCAAGGTTTAAGCATGAAAACCTGAAATTTGACAAAGGGTAAGACAAGGAACAAGGCGAAGCAGAAAAAATAGGAAATACAACCAACAGGGTTATTCCCAAGGTTCTCTGGGGTCGGGTCACAACTTGTTTGGTTACTCAGTTGAAGATAAATGTGATTGTTCATGAGGAGGCCTTTGCTAGTTCATTCAAGACATCAAACTACAAAACACTTTAGTTATTTTTTGGTATTTTCCATTTTAACATATATGGGGGTTTGATAAATAAAATGCAATATTGTATTTTCCTAGATGTTTAGATTTTCAGAATAAAAAGATAGAAGAGAGTAGAGAATAGAGTAACGATAAAGTAAGAAAATGACTGAAAGTGAAATCCTAAGGACATAAACTATTTGTAAACCCTCCCTTGAGAATTGAATGATGGGAGGGATTTGGTGTAAACCCCATGAAGCATAAATTAGACCAAGTCACAATTCACTACCCCACGGATGCAAGCATTTGGAGAGAAGACATATTCACTCATGTAAGATATTAAAAATCTATCAAATCGTGAAGCCACCAAGATGTGTGCACCCACGAGATAGATTTATCATTAAGCCCAAAGATGATCTCTTGCACACATTTTTCACAGCAAGGTAAAGAAAACAACAACAAAATCCAGCTAAAATAAATGTGAATTCGAAGCACAATAAACAAGAGGCTCTTTGAAAATAATGAATAATGCAAGCATACATTCAATAATTTCACATAGGTAGCAGAAATTCACACACCACGAATGAAGCACCAAATGTATATCTTTATTGCATTAAGAATCTGACCCTTACATTGATTTTGTGATTACAATATATAGAATTTGATCCACAACTCTGAATTCTGAATATTAGGGCATCAGAGAGAAAAAATAATTTAAACTAAAACTTTACTAGAAGGGAAACTATTCTTAACTGACACTAGATAACTTGCATGGATCCATGAACCCATTTACAATCAGTTTTCCCATGCAAGGATGGTCAAACTAACCAAGAAGAAAGAGAAAAGAAGAAGGGGTTTCTTCATAAAACTTAGAGTCTTCTTCTTATTTCTGGAAGTCTTTCTTGGAATCTTCATTTGGAAGCTCTTCTAATGGTGGATACTGATAGGGAACCCTTAGTTCCTTCAAAATGAACTCAAGCTGACCATCAATTAGATCTAGAGTTCAAATGGTGTGGAAAAAATGTGATCTCGCTGGAAACACCCAGTTTTTTTGGACCCCAACCTCAACTCTAAAAATTTTCTAGTGTCAAATCTTCTAAGTGTTTATCATTGAAACCTTGGTCTAAAGTTTGGACCTGTCAAAGGTCGAAAAGGCCAAAATACCCAGAAGGCTGAAAAGACCAAAAACTCGGAGGGCCGAAAGGTTGAAAACTTTGAGGGCCGAAAGGCCAAAAATCATGCAAGGCCGAAAGGTCAAAGGGTTGGATCATTTGCAGGGGCTGAAAGGTCAAAAACTACTTTAGGGAAATCTTTAAGTGTGGGGGAATTCTTTTCCAAAACTTCTTTGTGGTCCAAAGGGTCAATTTGAGAACACCTCTAGGTGTGCAGCCCTAAGCCTCTATATGATCTCCTAGACTTCCTCATAATTTATCTCCTTTCTTTTTTCCCTGTTAACATTATGTTCCTACTTTTCTTTGAAGGCAGTTAGCTCGAAAGCAAAGAACTGGATCTCTTCTATGTGATTGGTCATATTCATCATTTCTTTCTTTGAATAAAATAATTGTTGCAGGGCTTCCTTGGTCCCTGCACCTGCCATGATGTCCCTGAACTATTGGACTACTTCTTTGGATGGCCATAAGACATGTTTGTCTTTATCCCGGTATAAATCAAGGTCGATTGCTATGAAGAAGATATCTATTTCTCCTACCCATTCCAGGACCTCCTTCTTCTTTCCCAATATGGAATCTTGACATTTCTCGTAAATGTTAATTATCTTGGTTATACGCTTGATCCATGCCTCAACCTTTTCTAGCTCCTCACCTTCATATACCTTTACCAGGATCTAGAAGTGCTATTTTCTGATGATTTGTAAATCCTAGAGGGCGGCCGTCTACTTTCTTGTCTCAGATTCCAGGCCACCATCATCTGTCATCAAATCTATTAGATTTGTAGCCTCCATTAGAATAACCCTATAAGGTCTAAATATTTTCTTGATGGCACTTTCCCCATATTTCTCAAAATCCCCCTTCCAAGCTGCACTTGCTTTGATGAAGGATGGGGTTAATCCTGCTGGTAAGTCTGGGGCACTTCTTTTATTTAATACTGCTTGTAGTGAGGCCTCTGGGAAGTTAGGGTCAATGGGACCAACCATTTTGTGGATAAACTTCTTGAAGGATTCATTTTTTTCTTTCAAGGCCCTTATGGTCTCCTAGTCCCTACTCATAAAACCTAGAGCATGTTTGAGCCCTAAGGCTGCCAGTGTCTTGCTCCCTTCGCTGGTAGGTTCCCCCAAATCTACCTCTTCAAATGTATAGTCTTCTGAAGTAGTTTGGGCTTGAGAGGTGTTGGCGAATGGGACTGCAACCTATTCCTTCTAACATCCCCTAGTGTCCTAGGTGACATAGGACATTGTCTATGCTGGTAATATGATTTCTTCCCGATGAAAGGCTTTCCCTAAGAATGCTATATCCATGTTTTCCCCTTCATCTTCATCTGAGTAGGTTCTCCTCCTAGACTTGATTTCTTTGGTAAACAAGGTGGCTTTACTAGATGCAATGACCAACTCATATGGGATATCTGAAGGATTGAATCCAAATTTTGGGACCCAGGAGTCACCTCTTTATCTGGCCCCTATTCTTGTTCCTGTCTTTGTTCCACTTTACTTTATTTTCTATGGTATTCTTCTTCTTCTCCCCTTTCTTCTTATACCTTTTCTCCCTCTTGCATTGCCTCCTCTTGTTTTTCTTGACTTTTGTCTTCTTCTCCCAAGGAATTAATTGAGGCTTCGATATTGAGACCAGTCATAACTACCAATGTGGTTTTGAGGGCTGATGCAGCCTCTCTAGTTACCGATCCTCCCAGTGTTGGGATGTAGAAAGTCAAAGGGCTTGGTGGTGGTGGAGTAGGTGTTGGGAAATTTGGGATTAGAAATGGAAGAGTAGTTGGTGGATTTATGAGAAATGGAGGTAGAGTAAGAATAAGAGGTGGGAGAGTAGTTGGTAGAGCAGGAATGTGAGGAGGCATTATGACAGCATTGACCTCTGTTGTAGGCTCGTTGGTAGTCACCCTTTTTGTGATTGGAGACTCCTGATTCTTGAAACTTTGATTTGCTTTAGAACTATCTCCCACCTTGGGTGTATTCGGCTTTGGATTAGTAAATTGAGTGGGAGGTGGAGTTAAGATCACCTGTAGTTGAAAAAGAGAAGGACCACCTACTTCATATCCAATTGTGTAATTTGGTGTATCCTGGCCTTGGTCTGAGAATCCTTCTAGACATTTGAAGTCTAATATCTAGAACTCATATGATCCCAGAGCATCTAAGGATTTATCTTGCTCTTTAGGCTCCTCTTGTTGTTTCTGATTGATCTCCTTTTCTCTCCTTTTCTGAGACTTGGTCCTTTTAACTAGGGGAACCTCTTCCTCCTCCTCTTCTTGAGGGTCTTCCTGTATGATTTCCATTTGTGGAGGCATAGAAGTTTTCTTTCTCTTGTTTGTCTTCTTCCAGAGATTTTCAAGAAGTAGAAAGTCCCTCGTCCAGTGCAACCTATGCTTTCCCTGCGGGAGGATCTATGTGTCCAGTCATTCTTGTTTTAGGAGCCTTAGGCCTTGGGTTTGACCTGTACTCTACTGCATGTTCATGACCATACACCATGCTCAGCTTCTATGGTGGTGCCTTCTTGTATTGGGGCACTGTGTTTATCTCTCTACGCTGTTTATCTGCCTTCTTGGGTGGATCCATCAATGTTTTCACAGGTATTGGGCTCATTTTGTAGGGCCTCTTGATCCATTCTTCCATTTTTCTCATTACATGTCTTGCCCAAAAATTTATGTCATCATTCTCATCTTTGGCGACGTCTGCGTTCATGATGGGTTGGTCATATATTTTTTCATCTATATAGATGGCCTCTAGGACCTCTTCTGAGTCATATTCCCAAAATTTTGCGGGAATAAGGGTTTTTATGACTTCTTTGGCCAAGGTAAGAGTCATTCTACAGTAATCTAGGATTTTGACCTCATGATCATCTACGCAGTTCATCCACTGATCCTCCAAGTTTGGTTTGTGAATGTAAAACTTTCCAATGATGTGGTTGTATATACCGATAGGATCAAATCAAGGTCGTACTACATCGTAGAGCTACAGGGGGTAGTCATCCCACTCGAAGACTAAACATTTATAGACCTTCATGTCCTGTAGGGTATAAGGCCCTAGTGAAATGGAAAAATCCCAGCAGTGCTTCTTCTTGTGTTTTATGTGTTCATATGCATCTGCAAGCTATCAGGCTATTTCCAAAATGATTATCCAGTCGGACAGATATCTAGGCAACTTCTTTTGATTCATAGTCGATCCCATTATCCAAATATATGTGAAGGTTCTGAATTGTATATAATAAGTGCCTATGGCCTTCACCCTGGTGGCTGCTTCCTCTGACATTCTTTTTGCAAAATCACCCTCAATAGATTGGATGATTGCAAAAATGAAGGCATCATTGACTATCTGGTAGTCTGGGCTATCTTCAGACCTTTTTTCCCTTATTTTTAATTGGGGAAATATGATGTGGGGCCATGCATTGGGATCATTTAGGCTCCCTCTTTTTACAAGCCCTGGGTAATCCACCCTTGCTACCAGTAGGTACACTAAATAAGTACTCATATAAAAATTAGGGTTGTGTTTTACTGCTACTAGCTGTTCATCCAATTTGTCACTAATGATGGCTCCCCAGTCAAACCTAGACCTATGGCCCTTGAGTCTTTCTATGAGGAGAATCATCCAATTCTCCAATTGTACTAGTTGGGGTAACCCGTAGACTCAGCTTATCATTGTTATTACAGCCTTGATGTCATCTTTCATGTATCCTCTCCTCAAGTCTATTTTCTCTAGCTTGTTTTTGGGGAGAGCTTGCTCTAGGTAGTGATTGTTAACTATTTCATAAGCTTCCTCCACTTTGTTTCTGAACCATAAGTTTCCCTTTTCTATGAAGAAGTCATAGAACTTTCCCACGCCTTTTGGGGAGATGGAAAACATCTTCTATGACATCAAGCCGGATATCTAGTACTTTTTGGCCCTCTGTATTTTGGACCACTCTCTTGTCGGAGTTGTAATGATTGGCCAAGGTTATGATTAGTTTAGGAAAGGATACGGCTACTGGGTGGGCTACTACACTAACCAATCCTACTAATACTAGGGAGGTACAATCCTTTGATCTCCCGGCTGGTTGGCCACATCTTGTACGGAAGTCATCCCAATCCACATTCTCGATATCAGTGTTAGTAATCTCACTATGCTTGTTGCCGATCTTTGAAGGGGGAGTGTTCCCCTTGTATTGGTACTTCATGGGTGAAGTAATATTTTTCTCAAGAATTCCTATAATTAAATATGCAAGTATCACTATCTTATTTAAGAAACAAACTGAAAGAAAGCTGACTAAACTAAGAAAAATAGAGAAAAACTACCTAAGTCACTGAGAATGCAGGTTTTTTGTACTTTCGGGGTTTCAGCCACCAAAGATAGTTTTAGAGGCTAAAAAGGCCAAAAGAGCAAAAATCCATCATTCTCGGTGAGTTCCTTTAGACCTTTTGGCATCCGAAAGTCTGAAGGTTTTATGGATACCAAAAATTCGAAGTCTCAAAACTTGAAAAATAGGACTCAGA
Source organism: Thuja plicata (assembly GCA_018584345.1). Classification (NCBI taxonomy): domain Eukaryota; kingdom Viridiplantae; phylum Streptophyta; class Pinopsida; order Cupressales; family Cupressaceae; genus Thuja; species Thuja plicata. Next base: position 196,969 of record MU224401.1, read on the forward strand.
GACTTGGATGTATCATCATTTCAGACCTTTCAGAGGTCCGAAATGATGAAAGGGCCGAATCTTTGAAATAGAGAAGAGGGAAAAGACTTTCATGGATTCAGACTTATCGGTGTTTTAGAAGTTTCAGAGGTCCGAAACATGGAAAGCATCGAATCTCTGAAAATAGGGCATGACCAACTGACCTAGTTTTCATCCTTTTAGAGGCCAAAAACTTGTGACAATGGTTGTGACCATAAAAAACCCTAACAAAAACTAGAGGGTAAAAAACCTGACTCAACATAGATGGACCTCCCTCAAAAATGAAGGCGCCCAAGGGCCCTTTGAGACCAGGGGAGAAAGAGGCAGCACGCCCTAGGCTAGACAAGTGCTAGGGAGAACAAACCCTAAAACCCAAAGAAAAAGAAAAAAAACCAGAGGAAGGAAAATGAAAAAGGAGAGGTAGTGAATGAGACCTACCTCAGAGGGCAAGGAGTGGGGGGGAGATATGAGGACAATGAGGAGGCGAGTGTGCGATCAGTCTCAAGGTGGAGGGAAAAAAAAATGATGCAGCTGTGAGCTCTTGAGAAAAACACAATGATCTCGAATGATGGCCCTTTTGCAATTTATAACTGACGACTTTAGTGTTAGCATATTCAATGGTTTTGGTGTCTGAAATTCCAAAAGTTCAAAGGTAGATACTTTTGGCCTTTTGGTATTTTCAAAGACTGAAACCATCAAAAGAACTAACTTTCGCCCTTTTGGCCATTTTGATGTTTTGGGGTAGTATGGTGCCCCGAAATGCTGAAAGGAATGAAAGGCTGAAAAGGTGCTCTCCTTGTTCACTTATGCTAACACAAGTTCTTTTGAGGCTGACTAAGCGAGGACTCAAGGGGAAAACAAGAATGAAAAAACCAAAAAAAAACAGAGAAGGGGGGGTCCCCATGGTTAGAGGACCAAAAATGGGGTGTGTGTTGTGGACCCACAATAGTTACTTTAACATATCAAAAACTTAGTTCCTACATAAGGCTTCCAACATATCCTCCAATGAGGCAAAAAAGTGCACCCAAGACTTGTTGATTCACTCTTAGAGAGGAATTTGGGTGTGCTCTCCCAACACAATATATAAATCCCACTTTTATTGAATGATAAAGGAATGATACTAAGTGAAACTAGATGCAATTATATTGAATTAAATCAAGAACTAGTTATGGAGAACTAGTCTCAAGCATTCAATGCAAGAAAGAGAAGTAGGAACGCAAACTAAATGATCCTAGAATTAAATGCAAAACTAAGAATGCAACTACAATGATAAATGCTAACTACCAAAAAATGTTAGTAAAAGCTCTAAAATACAAGAAAAATAATTCTAAGCATAAACTATCATGATAACTCTAATGCAAGAATGATGGATCATTTACACTTGGCAAGGCTCCTATTTATAGGATTTTGGAGGGCTTGGATGAGGTGGATCACATGTGTCATCCACATAGGTGCCACATGAAGGACACACAAGCCATGCAAGATTCCAAGTTTTCTCACACATGTGTGGGCAACTTGAGATGTGATGCGTCAATGTGTACTTCAAGTACATATGTAAGAGATCTTGTCATAAATGTCATAGACTTGGTCCAATAAGGCATTTTTGGCAAGTATAAGAAAGTGTCATCAAGGTTGTAAGAAACCTTGCTTAGGAATTTTTATAAGCATAAATTAGCATGATGAATCTAATGAAAGAATGATGGATCATTTACTCTTGGAAAGGCTCCTATTTATAGGATTTTTGAGGGATTGGGTGAGGTGGATCACATGTGGCATCCACATAGGTGCCACATGAAGGACGCATAAGCCATGAAAGAGTCCAAGTTTGCTCAGACACATGTAAGAAAATTGAGATATAATGGGTCAATGTGTGCTTCAAGTACACATGTAAGAGATCTTATCATAAATGTCATAAACTTGGTCCAATGAGGCACTTTTGGCAAGTGTATGAAAGTGCCATCAAGGTTGTAAGAAATCTTGTTTAGGCATTTTTAGAATTCTTTGAAAAGATGAATTTTGGAAATTTTCTCACATCTGTGAGAAAATAATTATGATAGTAGGAATGAAAAAATTATCCTATTAACCTTAGTTAATTAGTAAATAGGTCTATTTGTTGAGAGTATGTGGGATAGGGTAGGATCTAGGTCTAGATTTAGGATTAATCTTAATTAAATTTAGACTAATCATAATTTAGTAGAATATTAGAATGTGAAGGGAATAAATTAATTAATAATTTATTTAAAAGGGGAATTTAGTGGAGGAAAGGTATTAAATAAAATTTAATACACTTAAAGAGGAGGTGTTTAAATTAAATTTAAATCCTATAGAAGATGAACCTAATTTAATTAAATAGGTGGAAGAATATAAAAAATATAATTAATTAAATAACTATAATGTTATGGGATGATTTTAGGCATCTACATATAGGATACATACCTATCTTCCACCGTTATGAAACCATATAGGATTCATACTTTTGTTTCATTGTTCTGAAACCATATAAGATACATACATATCTTCAACAATTTTGAAACTATACAAGATACATACTTATCTTCCATGCACTGTAGTATTGCAATAAATACATACTTGTCTTCTAGTGTACTATAGTACTTCACTATATACATACTTTTCTTCCACTGCACTAATGGTTTAGACAACCCGTAATATGTTTCTAACAATCTCTCCCTTTGTCATTGATGGAAAATAACCACCAAAAATGTTAACTCCCCCTTACTGTAGTAAAAAACTTCTTTATCTTTATCCCCCTTTTCCATCAAGGACAAAGGCCAAGGACTGATCTACCATTGCACAACTTTGATAACCTAAGACAACAATTAGTCTAGAATAAAAATAAGTCATAAATCTCCCCTAGGACAAATGCATCATCTTTTTGCACTAAGATAGACAAAGAAAGGGGAAAAAATCATGAACATTTCTGGAAAAACTCAAAATAATTCTGATCATATGATGAGGTATATCTCCAGCAAGATCAATCATCAGAGAAAAGATCCTCTTTAGATACATTTTTCTAGTTATCTTTCCCTTATCATTAAATTCCCTAGATTTTTCACATCCTTAGTCCTTCCAACTTCATAAACATTTATCCAAACAAATTTTAACTCAATCTTTTCTATGTAGCAACAAATCTTGTTCTCCTTTAACCAACCATCAACTTTAGTATAAAAAACAACCCCACAGACTTATCAATTCATCAAGAGGACTTTTATAATTCATAACACCCATTCAAATGTACCTTAATTTGTGATCCAATAATAGACACATAATATTTCCAAACCATACTTGAATATATCTTAGAAAAAAACAAATTCTGACACCATCAACCAAACAAACCCTTTTTTGAACTACAAAAAATAAATCTTATCTTCAGATAAATATTCATACTTTTAGGGTTTGACAAATCTGAAACAATATAAATTAAATAGTTATATGTAGAAACAAAAGAACAATAAAATTGAACACAAATAACACACTTATTTAACGTGGTTCACCCAAAACCTGGGCTACATCCACCTACACAACAATCCAAACTTTCTTATTATCTAGAAAAATAGTACACCAACATTACAATGCATTATGCATCTTAGCTACTTATAACATGCATTTTAGGGAAACCTCTAAAATCGACCATTTTAGGGTTTTTCAATGTCGGTCTTCTTTTTCCTAAAAAAGAAAATCTTATTCCCGAAAAAGAACAAAAAAAATTTGGCCCTTCGGCATCAACACCCACTACATGATATCAAAAATCTCCCACTTAGAGACTGGTCAGGCTCCACACCCAACAATCTCCCAATTGGAGACTGAAACCAGACGACAATGTAGTACGTGCAATTCCCACTGGATAAAAGATTTTGTTGTGTATTAACTCCACGACCATTAGTCAAGAAGCCCAATAGAAGCTGGGCAAGAAACTAGCTTCTTCTTGGGGACTACCTTCATGAACGTATCAGCAGGATTGTCACTTGTGTGAATCTTTTAAATCTGTAATTGGTCATCCTCCAAAACAGACCTTATAAAATGATACCTGAGCTGTATGTGCTTTTTCCTTGAATGAAAAGTAGAATTCTTTGCAAGATGAATGAAAATTTGGCTATCACTGTACAATGGGTGATCTTCCTACTTTTGACCCAATTCCTCCAAAAAACATTGTAACCAAATCATCTCCTTGTTAGCTTCCGTAACAGCTACATACTCATCTTCAGTGGTTGAAAGTGCATTAACCTTCTACAATCTAGAAATCCTACTAATTGCAGTACCCCCTACAGTGAAAATATACCTTGTAGTAATCCTCCTTGTATCAATATCTCTTGCTAGATCAGAGTTAAAAAATCCACTCAGAGAAGAACTGGATCCTATGAAACATAATGCCTTTGTAGTAGTACCTCTCAAATATCAAAGAATCCATTTGACAACATTCCAATGTTCCATACCCATATTTCTCATATACCTACTGACAACTCCCACTACATGAGAAATATCTGGCTGTGTGCATACCATTGCATACATCAGACTGCCAAAAGCCGATGAATACGGGATGTTAGACATTTTATCTAGCTCTTCCTCTACCTTTGGGCACATTTCACTAGTCAATTTGAAGTGACTAGCCAAAGGTGTACTGACTTCTTTTGCATCCTGCATATTAAATCTTTTCAACACCTTCTTTACATACTCACTTTGGGACAAATTCAAGGTTCTATTTTTCCTGTCTCGTGTAATCCTCATACCAAGGATTTGCTTAGTAGCACCTAAATCCTTCATATGAAATGACCTTGCTAATTTTTGTTTAAGTTCATTTATTTGTTGCATATTAGACCCAACAACAAGCATGTCATCAACATAGAGTAACATGATAATGTAACTCCCATTATCCAATCTCTTAAATTATACACAGTGATCAAAATGATATCTATGGTAACCTTGTTCAGCCATGAAACTATCAAATTTTAAATACCATTGGCGGGGTGCCTACTTTAGGCCATACAAACTCTTCCTTAACTTGCACACTAAATTATCCTTACCCTTGACCTCATATCCCTCTGGTTGCTGCATGTAAATCTCCTCCTCCAAATCTCCATGAAGAAAGGTTGTTTTTACATCTAGTTGTTCAAGATGAAAGTCATCTGTAGCCACAAGACTTAGTACAGTTCTAATTGAAGTCATTTTTACAACAGGGGAGAATATTTCATCAAAATCTATACCCTTTTTCTGTGCAAAACCTTTTACCACAAGTCTGGCCTTATACCTTTTCTTTCCTCCATCTTCCTCCTTCAGCCTATAAACCCATTTTCTAGGCAAGTATTTTTTTCATTCAGGTGAAGGGACTAAGTACCAAGTCTTATTTTTCAACAAGGATTCCATCTCCTCTTTCATGCCTAGCTTCCACTATTGTTTGGTATCCACCTGCATTGCTTCTTCATATTCTTCTGGTTCACCAGAATTAGTCAATAAAATGGAATACAAAGAAGGAGAAAACCTTTTAGGAGGTCTACTTGACCTTGTAGAATGTTTAACACTTATAGGAGTTTGTGGGATAACATTTTGTTTATGAGCATCAGGTACTAGTGGCATTTTATTTTCAGGAGTCTCATCCAACACCACAAATTCTTGTTTTACATGTTCATGCTTCTTTTCCTACAACTATTCTTTATATATGACCTTCTCATTGAATATAACATCTCTATTTCTAATTATTTTAAGATTTTCAAAATCCCATAACCGATAACCATATTCATCTACCCCATATCCAATGAAGGTACATTTTTGAGACTTAGCATCAAGCTTGGTTCTATTTTCTTTATCAACATGGACAAAAGCTTCACAACCAAAAGTTTTCAAAATTGAATAATTTACCTTTTTACCAGTCCATGCTTCCTCTAGAATACCACCCTCCAAAGGAGTTGAAGGTCTTCTATTTATCAGATAGACTATAGTGTTTACAACATCTACCTAGAAATGAAGGGGCAGTCCACCATGCAATCTCATGCTACTTGCACGTTCCATGATTGTCCTATTCATTCTTCCTGACACACCATTTTATTGTGGGGTTCCTAGAATTGTCTTCTGCCTTATAATTCCATTGATAGAACAATAATATTCAAAGGTTGTGCTATAATACTCACCTCCATTATCAGATCTGAGGCACTTCAAATTCTTTCCTCTCTCATTCTCAACCAAAGCTTTCCATTTCTTAAATGTTTCAAAAACATCAGATTTTTGTTTTAGAAAATATACCCATGTTTTCCTAGTTGAATCATCTATAAAAATAGCATAATAATGAGAGCCATCAAGAGATGATACCTAAGCCGGTCCCCATACATTTGAATGTACTAGTGTTGAGATTGATGAACTTCAATCTACCCAAGAAACACCTGCATGCAAAGCTGTTACATAGAAGAAGAAGACAGAAAGAGAAAGCTAGGGCAGCCAATAGGCCAGAGACTGAAAAAGCATTGTGACAGAAATAAGCTTCTATTAACAATGATTAAAATAATACAATCTCCTTAAGAATTACAAAGCGGACAATCCTTATAAAGGATGCCAAAACCCTAAAAAGGGAAACTAACAGAAATAGAAACAACCTAAGGTTAGCTTAAGCAAACTAGAGTGAATAGGGAAGTTACTAATTATATCATAATGATTTAAATTAGTAACCCCGATAGACTATTACTCTAACACCCCCCCTTAAGATAAGCTTAGGGAGAAGCCAAACCTAGGAAACTACTGCAGAAAGCAGGAAAGATGGGTCCCGRCAACWAGGCCTGATCAGGTACCCAAAACATAAAGCAAAAAGATGTCCCAGAGAGAGGAACAAGAATAGAGCAAGAAGCAACTCTGAAGCATGTCTGAAAACTCTGTCAGAAGATACTGCTGGAACCCCCACTGAAGTGCATGATCAGGTAGAGAA
>MU224401.1:205158-239114 GCA_018584345.1 Thuja plicata
CGGGAGGTGGCGGCGATGAGCGGCGCTCCACCGAGAGTGAAGAGGGCCGCGGAGCGGCAGACAGGTGGCCGCTGGGCGGCGGGGGCGCGCGGGTGGCCCTACGGCTGTGCGGCGGTGGCAGGAATCAAACAACACTGACTGCGTAAAAAAAATGCATAAAACAATGATTTTTGAATGATTTTTCCTCGTAAACCGTGTCTGTACGGCCCTCGGGAGGCCTAAAAAATTTTCCCAGAGCCCCTGGTGGCCAAAATGGTCAAAATTTTATATGATTTCAACTCTCCCGGGCCTTCTGGACGCAATGGTGGAGTCCGTTTCGGATGAAACAGCTCCAAAAAATAAAGACCCTCCAGAATCAAAGAAAAACTGCCAAAAAAGCCTAAGAAACCTCCAAACCCTCGAACGCTTCACAAAAACTTGAATAGCTGACAGCAGGAAAGCTCTGATACCATGTTGAGATTGATGAACTTCAATCTACCCAAGAAACACCTGTATGCAAAGCTGTTACACAGAAGAAGAAGACAGAAAGAGAAAGCTAGGGCGGCCGATAGGCCAGAGACTGAAAAATCATTATGACAGAAATAAGCTTCTATTAACAATGATTAAAATAATACAATCTCCTTAAGAATTACAAAGCGGAAAATCCTTATAAAGGATGCTGAAACCCTAAAAAGGGAAACTAACAGAAATAGAAACAACCTAAGGTTAGCTTAAGCAAACTAGAGTGAATAGGGAAGTTACTAATTAGATCATAATGATTTAAATTAGTAACCCCGATAGACTATTACTCTAACAACTAGCTCTAACTTCTCACTCTTCTTTTCTTTTCCAACTCTGAGATATCTGACTCTTTTCTGTTTACCATAAACACAGTTTTCACAGAACTTTATATCAATATTTTTTGGTCCTGGCAACATATTTTTAGAGTGAAGGATTTTCATCCATTTATCACTCATGCGCCCAAGCCTATGGTGCCACATTTTTTAATCTATTCTTTCAACATCTATAGTAGCTTTCCCTGCATTAACATTATCAATAGCAGCTAAGGTAGAATAAGTGTTACTAGTACACAGATATAATGTGCCTATCTTCGAACCTTTAGCTACTACTAATGAACCTTTAGTGACCATCCAAACATTGTCTATAAACATGACTATGCATCCTTCACTACCCAGTTGTCATACAAAAATTAAATTTCTTCTTAAATTAGGGACATGCCTTACCTCTTGTAGTACCCCGTCATTTCCATTTGGCAACTTGATCTTTATTTTCCCTTTCCCAACAATAGGATAGGGCTCATCATCACCCAAATATACATGTCCAAAGTCACCTTGAACATAATCTAGAAAATATTTTCTATGGGGTGTAGCATGGAATGAAGCCCCAGAATCAATTACCCAAGAATCATTAACATTATCCAAACATAAGATTAAAGCATCTTGTGAAGTATTACTTGCAACATTAGCTTCCTTACTATTATCTTTATTTATGTCTCCTTTTTTGTTTTTTTGAGACCAACAGTCTTTCTTCAGGTGACCAGGCTTTCCACAGTACCAAGAATCTTTATTTACTTTAGATTGAGAACATCCTTTCTTTGACTTCCCTCGTGACTTGTCATGTGAAGGGCCTTTTCCTCTCACTTGTTCTTCCTTTTTTCTCCACGTTTAAAGCGGAACCTGATGAGGTTGAAGTTTCACCTGTGTTTTTCCATCGCATTTCCTCTCTTAGGATAACACCAACAACTTCATCAAATTTCAAGGTATTTGAACTAGAGACAGAGTTGCTTATAGCCATAACCAAGCTATTCCAGCTTTTTGGAAAACAACATAAAATTAAGAGAGCCCTAACCTCTTCATCAAATGAAATTTGTACAGATGAAAATTGACTAGTGACTGTATTAAATTCATTTAAATGATTTTCTATAGATCCTCCCTCACCCATTTTCATATTAAAAAAATGATTCATAATAAATACCTTATTCAAAGCTGGGGGTTTCTCATATAACTTAGCCAATAACTCCATCAGCTCTACGGTCATTTTTGCCTTTGATATGTTCAATGTTATAGATGGTGCAAGGCACAATCAAATAGATCACAGTGCCTTGCTATCCAAGATCTCCCAGTCCTCATTTGACATAGTTCCTTGTTTCTTGGTTTTTCCTTCTAATGGCTTAAACAGATCCTTTTGATACAGATAATCTTCCATCTACATTTTCCATAACTGAAAATTCTGGCCGTTGAATTTTTAAATCTTGAATTTGGAATCCTCCATTGCTCCCACTCAAATCTGAAAGTCCTATCAATATATTGCAACAAACCTTGCTCTCTAATACTAATTGTTAGGGTTTGATAGATCTGGAACAATATAAATTAAATAGTTATATGCAGAAACAAAAGAAGAATAAAATTGAACACAGATAACACATAGATTTAATGTGGTTCACCCAAAACCTGGGCTACATCCACCTACATAGCTGTCCAAACTTTCTTATTATCCATCAAAATAGTACACCAACATTACAATGCATTATGCATCTCAGCCGCTTATAACATGTGTTTTAGGGAAACCTCTAAAATTGACCATTTTAGGGTTTTACAATGTTGGTCTTCTTTTTCCTGAAAAATAAAATCTTATTTCTGAAAAAGTACAAAAAAAATTTGGCCCTTCGGTATCAACACCCACTACATGATCAGTCGCCACAATATCAACACATACCTTATTGCCATGCTGAGAATGTACCAATAATTTAGTCTGAAGGGGAAAAAATGAAGACTCACCATCACATATTATAGTCTGAGTTATTTAATAGATGAGGAAACAACATTTAGCATGGATGCCAGACCACCATTAGAAACACCCTCTATATTCTACAATAAATATATCTTTTTCCTTTCTTTTGAGTCCTCTACAACCATCAAACAATCACCTTACTTTTCAACATAATTTCAGAATATAGCAATACATCCTATCCTATTGCATCTATAGAAAACCATACCATCCTTGTAGAACCTTTTAATATTGATGCAAGAGCATCCTAGGATCTTGGAAATCTTGCATTAACCAAAAATAGTTCCTTTCAGTTTGTTCCTATTTTCATGTTCTTGTGTTTTGATTGGAAAACCTTCTAGTTGGCACATTGGCTTATGAAATCCTTATGGCATGTTCTAGACATTATGTGAAATATATGTCTGGGTTTGCATCTCAATTTGTTCTATCTTGGTGGAGGTTTCTTATGATTTAGGTTGGACCTATATGTTCTTCATGATAAAAACTTAATCCAATTTGGTTGATCTGGTGAAGCTTACCATTTCTTGTGATCCTAAATGACACATTGTTCGATGATCTTATGCTCATGACCAACCTCCTTATGTGATCGCACTTCATTTCATATTCATCTAGATGTGTTCTTCTAAGATTTGGGTCCTATCCTATTTGGTACACGTTATATTTTCCTACCTTGGAGAATGTGATCCTTTCTTGCTAACTTGCGGCTTGCGATCTTGCATATATTTTTTGTGTTGGTTCCTTAGTTAAGAAGCTTGGTGGTATCTCTCAGTAGTAGGTTAGTATCTAGTTTGGATCTAGATTTCTATATGTAATTAGGCATGTGTGGATTAGAATTTAATTTGGCATTTTGTTGGGAATATATGATTTAAATCTTATTTCTTAGATAATGTGAATGCCTATGATGACATGTGTATTGTTCATTGCTGAGTTGGTTATGATCTCTTATTGATTATTTCCATTGTGTTGACTCTTGCTGCATGGTTGGACCATCTCCTTTGGAGAAACTCTATCCATGACTATATCATATGGTATCAGAGCAAGGAGATCACTCCTGTGATTACAGATAGGTGTTCTTGAACTTGCAAATCCTTTTATGTGTTGTTCATGGGGTGGTAGAGAATGGGTATGACACACACTAACATATGATTTGAATGAGGTGGTCAAGGAAGGATTTGTTGCTAGTTGTTAGCTTGTATGAGTTTATCTAAGCAAGATTTTTTCTTGTGATGGTAGATCATTTTTTCTGAGCTTGCAAAATTCTGGATGGCTTGTTGTGTGATAGAATAATGTGGATTTGACCTATGATGGTAGAGGGTTTTCATGAGGATGGATCAGAGGAGAGATGGTGTTTCTCATTATGAAGCTTGGAATGGATTGTGTTCCTTGAGGTATCCCTTTGGTGAACAGATATTTGAGTCAAGGAAAGATGTGAGCATGTTCAATAGATTTCTAAGTGAGAGGCAATTGAGATCTTGTAGTTATATTTCCAACCATAGGAAGTTGCACCTTGTGAAGGGAGATATGTCGCTAAATAGGATAAAACCTAGAAGAGTAAAGAGAATGTTTGGATACCATAGGGTTGAGTTGAGGTCTAAGATTAGTGATGCTTTGATTGGTTTGAGGAGTAATCCTAAACCCTAGGAGTGAGTGTGAGGAGGCTATTGAGGATTTGAAGAGATTGGTTTGGAATTTATAGATTTAGAGGTGGATCATTTGTCCTGTTAAGAAGATTGTTCAGAGGAGGCAAAGGAAAGATAGGGTGTCTACTAAAGAGGTTAATCTTGATAAGGTATGTACACCTATGAATGCTTTGACAAAGATTACAAAGGGTAAGGTAGATATGGTTATGGGTGAATTTCATAATTTTTTTATTGGATTTGATAGGCTAGTTGAGGAGTGTCGTGTTATTGAGGATGATAATGAGATTTTTTATACTAGAGAGGTTGATGTTGTTGAAGTTGGAATTGAGATTCCTTTGGCTGAATCTAATAACCTTCTTGGAATAGTTGTTGAGTCTAATATTGTTTAAAGTATGGGTGTTACTATTGGTGTGGATTTTTAAGTATGAGTGGGCTTATGATAAGGCTCTTAGTTGTGATTAAATGCATGATGTTGATGGAAAGTTGCAGACTAAGTTGTTTTAGTTGAGTGATGATTTTTTGCATAGATTACCTATAAGGTGTGAGAGATAAGACATGTGTTTCTTGATCGGTATTGGTACTAAGATCATTATTTAATTCATTTGATGCATATGGCCAAAACCAGGAAGGCCTTACATCTTGGCATGTAATGAGTTTGATCAATTAATATCAAGCATCAATTGTTTCTTCTCTCCTTATTGTGTTGTTTCTTCTGTGTTGTGTATTTTCAAGTTGGTTTAGTATTTGGAAGTGCCTTTGGTCCTGAGTATTGACCTTCCTTGCATCAAATTCTAATTCATGTACATAATCTACAATGCCTTGCATGCTATCTACAAGACATAATAGTTGGGTAGATGGATTGGTATCATGTCTAATGGTATTAATATCTCTAATCATGGAAGCAACATTTATCCTAATGTTTTATCTCAATTCCTAATGAGTAGGTGGAGGTGGAGGTAGAGGTGGAGATGGAGGGGGTGGAGGTTGAGGTGGCTGCTAACCTAAGAGATCATCTAAGCTAAATTCATCCATGAATATAATCTACAAATATATACAAACATGAAAATTTACAACTACTATTTTATTTACATAAATTAAATACATCTAAACATCTAACTAGACGTACATGTATATAGATCATTTAAACATCTAACTAGGTCCTGAGAGAGAGAGAGAGAGAGAGAGAGAGAGAGAGAGAGAGAGAGAGAGAGAGAGAGAGAGAGAGAGAGAGAGAGAGAGAGTTTTGTTTNGAGAGAGAGAGAGAGAGAGAGAGAGAGAGAGAGAGAGAGAGAGATTATTGTTTATTTTCTATCTATGTTTTATTTGTCATTTTCCATCTAGGGTTTATTGGTTATTTTCTACCTAGGGTTAAATGTTTTTGGTAGTTTTTAAAATTTGCATACATTAAAATGTTTTCAGTTGTGTTTGGGTTTATGTTTTTATTTTAATAAAAAAATACTAAAAATATAAAAAAAATATATCAAAAAAGGTACTGTAATGAGGAAAAATGGCTAAGGGGTCAGCGGTGAAGTTGAAATTGGGCACCCATGCATCTAGAGATCATTCACCCATTTTCCAAGAAGTAAAAATGACTTGGAATTTGGATAAAAGTAAATAAATACATTTTCAAAATGTACAAGTGCCCAATTTATGAAAAATTGGGCGTCTATTTTTCTTCAGTAAGCTGATCCTAAACAAGCGTTCATTTCATAAACATGCGCTTGTTTTATTTTTATGGCTCGGGCACTCAAAGCTAAATAGGCACCCATTTCTTAAAAAAAGGGCGCCCATTTCTAGAAGAAAATATTTTTTCCCATGGACTTCTTAGAAATTGGCACCCATCTTCTTGCACCCACCCATATATTCTAGCCTTCCATAAATAAATATTCTTTGTTAATCAATGGCATGCCCTCAGTAACTTTATGAATCATCTTTTCAAATTTTCCTCCTCAATCAATGGCATAGCCTTAGTAAATTTATTCTTCATCAATCATATCCTCAACAAGTAAATCCTTTGTAGACAAACATTAATGCTACACCAGAGAAGGTTGACATCAATGACAATACAAATCATAATGCTAACAATCTCCTCATTTTTAATTGATGGCAATAGACACAACCTCACCAAAACAACATATCTTTCTCAAATTTCTCCTCCTCCTTTGACATAAAGGAAAAAGGGTGGACCTTCCCTTTTATTTCTCCCCCTATCTAAGGAAACCTCTTTTCTACAATCCAATTTGTAACCACTTGTAAGAATTTCTCCCCTTGAGAGCAACCATAACATCAATCTAGGAGATGAATGGTGGATAATTTTTCTCCCCCTAGAAAAATACATACATTTTATGCATCTAGATTGAAAAATGAGGGGTAAATACCCCAAATTTATGTCTAAGATACACAAAAGTATCCTTAGTTATAACCTTAATGAAAATGTCCAATTTGTTTCTTGGTAGGCACATATTCAAAATTTACCTACTTCTCAACAACTTTCTCCCTCATGTATTTATATCAGATATAATTTTTTTTTGTTCTAGAATGCATTATTGAATTCTTGGATATTTTATTGGAACTTGTGTTACCACATATTACAAGAATTATCTCATCAAATAATATTTCCACGTCCTTAAGAGTATGCTTCTATTACAACAAGATATTACTACAATATATTATGCTTCTATTGTGGATAAGAAGACTGAATCTTTTTTTTCTCAAGGAGACCAATCTATCTCCTCAAAAGAATGCTCCACCACTTTTACTTCTCCAATCACCTGCACATCCTACCCAATCAACATCTATAAAATCTTTTAATGAAAAATTGTCATTTTTTAAACCATAACCCAAAATACATATTGGCTTTCAAATATCTCAATATCCTTTCTATTGGTACCTCATGAGATTGTCTTGGACTTGCTTGATACCTGGAAACAAGGTAGACAACATGCATAATATCTGGTATTAAAGAAATTAGATATATCAAAATACAAACAAGGATAAATTTAAGAAACCCCACTCCAAAAAAAGATATAAAATCTTGGCGAATCTTTCATTTTCTTGACAAAAACAAATTTGTATTGGCGAATCTGTAAAGTTTTTGAAAAAAAAAAATTCTTATTGGCGATTATTTTTTAATCACATTTTTTTCTAGAAACTATAGGTGAATCTCAAACAATAGAAAAAACACATTAATCACCATGGAAAATACTTTCATTTCAAAAAAATAAAAATATTATAGAAAATTATTGGGCTACATGTGGAAATATTTTATGGGTTTAAGGGATAGACTCTATAATATTTAGTTGCTATCATTTATTAAAATTTAATCTAATAACTGTCATTATATTGTGTGAGATAAATGTATTGATAGTTTTTAATTCTAATGGGACCCAAATTTCTTCAAGACTATTCATTTCTATTGAGATCAACAATCCAAGGGAAATTTCTTCTCCCATAAGCATTACAAATCGAATAGTAACACTTTTACCTCATGGAATATAATGAGGATCACTAGATTATATTTTAAACCAATAACGAAAACTAAATATTAGTGATACAACCATACAGTAACTAATAATTATGATATATTATTTGTGACTTAATTTAGATTTGTACAATAACTTTTAAAATTTGAGTGACTCGAATCTAATCATGTATCAATCATTGTGGTGAATCTTTGAGTTCAAAATTTTAATAAAATAAATTATTTGGCGATTTAAATATTTCTTTTTTTTTTTTTGAAAAAGTGCGGCGATTTAGTTTGCGTTAAATTTTGTATTATTATCCAAATTTGAATTCTCAAATTTCAAACATTAGCCAATTGGTGAATATTAGCCACTAAAAAAAATCACTGCCTACCAATCATAGATCTACATAATTTTTTACCAATTTTTGGGGATTCATCATATTTTCTTAGCTTACATCAAGTAGCCATTGGTGATGCTAACAATTTTGATTTTTCCATCCCAAATTTCTTTAGTAGCTCCTTACTATACTTGGTTTGAGAGATTAAAATGTTATCCTCCTACATAATTTGAAGACCAAGAAAAAAGCGCATTTCACCAATCATAG
The DNA here is from genome assembly GCA_018584345.1 of Thuja plicata. Classification (NCBI taxonomy): domain Eukaryota; kingdom Viridiplantae; phylum Streptophyta; class Pinopsida; order Cupressales; family Cupressaceae; genus Thuja; species Thuja plicata. The sequence continues at coordinate 213,654 of MU224401.1, forward strand.
ATATTTCAATCTCCTTCATTTTTCAAAACCCTTCTTACAAGTATTATCATTACCTCTGAATATAATATCATGAACATATAATATTACCTCTAGTTGTTTATTATGTTCAATTTTCATGTAAAGATTATTGTTTGTCATACCTTTCCTGAGTTATTGTTGAAATAAACACTTATCCAACCTATCATACCAGGCTCTAGGGGCTTGTTTGAGACAATGCAATGTTTTCTTATGCTTGTAGACCATGTCCAAATCTTCTGAGAGTTTAAAATCATCTAGTTTCTCAATATAGTCTTCTTTCTCCAGTACTTCATTCATAAATGAATACTTCACATTCATTTTATTCACCTTGAAGTTTTTGTAAGAAAAAAAAGCCAAAAATATCCTAATATATTCTATTCTAGCCATTAGGGAAATTTTTTCTTCAAAATATATTCCTTTAACTTGAATATGACCTTTGCAGACCAACCTTTCTTTTCTTCTGGTAACTTGTCCATCTTCATTCAACATGTTCTTGAATACCCACTTTGTTCTAATTACATTTTTGTCCTTCAATCTAGGTACTAGTTCCCTTGTTTGGTTCTTCTACATAACTGGTCCAATTCTTATTTCAAGGATTTTATCCAACTTTCATCCTAACTGTATTGTGCATAATTTTTTGGTTTTATTTCAGAGAGAAAATAACAGTTTGACATCTCACCTATTCTAGCTAACCTCTTCTTTCAATGTTATCAGATTACCACAATCCATAACTATTGTATTACTTGATTTCTAAATTTGATCGTGTGTTATTTTTTTAACCAAATTTTTGGATCACACTTTGTGATCCATCATTAGGATCATCTTGATAATGGATCACAAAGTGTGATTTTAAATATTTATTCAAAAACAAATACACTATCAAATTCAGAAATCAAGCAATACAACCTTCTTCTTGTCTGAATTCCTTTAACCTTTTTTCCAATGATCTTCTCTTCTAAATAATCTCTGCAAATATACCTAGTTAGTGTCTTTGGAGTTTGTTCTAATTATTTTTCTTGATTCTCTAATTCTTTATACTTCAGTTTTTTAGCAATTATTTCTTCTATCGATATGATATAAACTTTTCTTAATTCAATATTTGGATCAAAATTAGTCTAATTCCTTGTTTAATTGACCTTGAAATTATCACTTTCTACCACTTTCTTTAGTATGAGATTATGGTATTGGTAAGCCTTTCTTGTTGTATAGCATCCTGAGAAAATAGCATCATTTGATCTTGCATAAAACTTTCCTAGATTTCCCTCTTCTCTTTTGATGTAATATTTTCTCCCATAGATTATGAAATGTTTGATAGTAGGTATCTTTCTAAACCAATTAGCTCCTAAGGGGCCTTTGTATTATTTACTCTAATTCACATTAGTAACTAGGAAAAAATAAATGTGTATTGCATCCCTCCAATAGACATTTGATAGATTGACATCTTTGAACATTGTTATTTCCATTTTAACAACATTAAAACTTCATTTTGTTGAGGAGTCCTTAAAACATATAATTTCCTTCTAATGTTCTATCTCTCATAGAATAAATTAAAACATTTGATGTGAATTCTCATCCTCTATCATATCTCAAACACTTAATCTTACATCCACTTGATTTTCAACCAAGATTTTAAAAATTATAAATCTATCTAAGGCCTCAGAATTCTCTTTCAAAAATGTTACCCATGTCATTCTAGTGTAATATCAATAATTAACATGAAGTACCTTTCAACATTGATTTCTCTTATTATGGTTGGTCCATATAGATTTGTATGTATCAACTCCAATGGTCTCATAGTTGATCACTCTTTATTTTTTAATGTTATTGGGGTTTTATTTCCAAAATGACATTCTCTATACATAGTATTAGTAAGTTTGGTAACTCTTGGCATGTCTCTTACAATATTGGAAGAATTGATATTTAATATACTATCAAATTTAATTTGTCTCATCCTATTGTATCAAATATAGCATTCATTCTTCAGTGCCAAGGATAAATTTCCTCCATTATTCATTTTGAGATAATAAATATTTCCATTTCTTAATCCTTCTTTAATAAGTTTCCTAGACTCATTTTTGATCTCACATCTTCCTCCAAGAAAATTGACTTGAAAAAACCCTGTACCATGTATCTAACTGGCACTCAAAAGGATCTACCTCAAACCTTTCACATTTTATATTTATGGTTTTTATTAATTAAAATAGTTCACTTACCACAAAAAGGCGATGAGCCTAATTTGTTAGCAAATGATATTGATCCTCTATCATAGTTTTCTAGATGGACAAATACTTTTATGTCTCCGATCATATGATTTGAGTAGACAAAATCAATGATCAAAGATTTGGATCCTTTTATTGATTATAGAGAAGTATTTTTCTCTTGAGATATGATATTGTCTTCATCCTTGATGGCCAAGAATAGTACCTCATTGTTTGAATCATTTCCTTCTTCATCCTCTAATGGGTGAGATTCCATTACACAATAATTCTTACCTATGTCATCATATCTACTATATTTTATGTGAGCTTCCTTCTTTTCATTAGAATCATAATTCTTCCTATCTTATTTAAAATAAAATTTAGCAACATAGTTGTTGGATGATATCAATTTTTGTTACTGATCATGCTGTTGATATTCATGTTTTTTCACTGATGTCAACATATATTTCTATGGAGAGGAAAAACTAGTTACTTGACTAGGCAAAGTGTACGAACACTGTACGGATGATTCAGAATGATCAAAGTTGGATTTATACAAAAGGATGTGTTTTGACCTTATTCCTAAGGTTTCTTGGATTTAAGTTGCATATTATGAATGTTATAATTTATTTGGTGAAGACTGGTTTCTGGATTGTAACTGTGATTCTGGACAAAGGAGGTCTTTGTATTTTGGGTATATCTTTCTTGCAAAGATACTTTAGGTGATATGAGCTTACTAGTGGATATCCGACATATGTTGGAATAATGGGTTGAGTTTTATTGTTGTTTAATGACTGGTGACTTCAGTTGTGGCGTGTATTCTGAAGAATACCTATTTGGTGGCCGACTTCAGACATGTAACATGTAAAATCAATTATGAGCATGGATTGTGGATCTGGAAGTATAAGTGATGGATTATATTTGATGTTTAATTGTTATAGGCACCATGTGTATCTTAGCAAGGGGTTAAAAAAATTATTTGTATATTGGAAAGCCTTAATTGGTTGACCTAATTAATTATTTATGTATTAGGAAAGCTTAACTAGCGGACCTAATGAATTATTGTAAGAGGGTATATATGAGTGATCTTTTCTTTTGAAAATATGTGATAGTGATTGAAAAGGAGAGAAGTGAAAGATATGAAGCTTGTTTGACTGCTGGATGTAGAGAAGATTTTATGAGAAGAGTACTTCATTGGAACTAACCAAGCAAAGACAGTTGCTATCAGACAGTTCACTGGATTGTGTATTTTCTTTATACACTTGTTCAGATTGTGAATTCTTAAGGGTATCTTTAACCTTCTTTGGGAAGTGTTCCTTGGAAGTGAGCCTACTATTTATTTTGACTCCTAACAGGGTCTATCTCATAATAGGGACTATGTACTATAATGTTGTAACAAGCTCCTAATAGGGCTAAATATTTTAACATGGATACTATACTCTTAGTACATTATTTGTGGGTGTTAATTCCCACCAGGGTTTTAAATTTAAAAGGGTTTCCTCGAAAACAAATATTCTGTTATGGTGTTGGCATTTAGTGTGTTATCATTTACATTTGCAGATTTAGTTTGTAAATTTTAAAGTTTAATAATGTATATCACAACTGATTCACCCCCCTCTCAATTGTCTTATGGACTATTATTCCTAACAATTGGTATCAGAGCTTTGGGTCCTTAGAGAGAAAGTTTAATAGCTTGAGGTGATCCTAAAGATGACTTACTATAGGAAGGATAGTCTGAAGTTTGATCCTAAAAACTTTGACAGTTGGTAGAACAAGATGAGAACACATTTTCTATGTCTGGGAATTGATTACTGGATGATCACAAAGAAGAATGAAAATATAGCGACTGAGGATGAGTTAGAGAAGGATGCTAAAGATGAAAATAAGTTATTTTCATGTAATATGGTTACAAGGGAATCTTTGATCAGCACACTTTCAAAAGGAGAATTCACTAAATTAAAGGACTTGGATTCTTCACATGAGATCTAGACAAGATTGGAAGTATTATATATTGGAGACAAGTTTACAAAATAGGAAAAGCTACAAAAATAGAAGACAAAGATGGAATCACTAAAGATGAGAGAAGATGAGAAAATTAGGGCATATGGATAGAGAATTACTAAATTGGTTACTGTTATTAGAAACTCTGAAGGTATTTATAGTGAGGAAGAAGTGATTCCAAAGATACTCAAATCTTTGACACATGCATATGGAACCAAAGTACAAGCTATAGAAAAGATTATACCTTTGACACTGAACTTTACCAGAGAGATGTTGATTGGAAAGCTAACTACATTTGAAGCTATAGAATTGGGAGATACTCTACCTAAGGTTGAGTCAGCATTCAAGGCAACCATGCACAAGAACAAAAGGACCTTATCTAGAAATGCAATCACCAGTAGTAATGACATAAGGGAAGAACTTGGAGCCTATGGTCATGAATGGGAACTGATACAGGAAGAAGAAAGAAAGCTAGATGAAGTTGTGGGACTGATTTCTAGAAGAGAAAAGAGAGGTAAGGAAAAGTTTGAAGTAAAATTACCTTTGAAATGTTTTTCATGTAGCAAGATTGGTCATTTTGCATCTATATGTCCTACAAGAGTTTCAAAGTACAAACTTAAGTTTTTCAAGTCTAAGTACTCAAAAGACAAGGAATGTTATTATGCTAGTGAGGGCATATCTGATGATGATGATGATGGTGACTATGATGAAATTGGATTTATTTCTATTAAGGATGATGAACCTATGCACGAAGAAAAAGCCTTAGTATCCCAAGTTGAAAATAAAACTGAATGGGTTATAGACAGTGGTTTTTCACATCATATGACTAGCGATAAAAAAAAGAGTTTGTAAGTTTGAAAAGACATGATGGTGGTGTTATCAGAATTGGTGACAATACTCCTAAGCTTATTATTGGAGTTGGATCTATTTCTTTGGATGGAAAGACTAACACTAAGAATGTATTAATTGTTGATGGGCTTAAGAATAATTTGTTGAGTGTTGGACAGTTAGTAGACAAGGGTTATCAATTGAAATTCATTGATGAAAAATGCTCTATTAGAAGTAAAGTAGGAGACTTGATCGCATCTGGTACTAAATCTAGAGGTAATGTATTTGAATTGAACACGTATGAAGCTTCTTGTTTTATTATGAAGGTTGATGATAGTTGGTTATGGCACAAAATATCTTGTCATGTAAGTTTTGATAACATTGTGAAGGCAAGTATGAGAAAAGTAGTAAGACATATACCTAAAATTGTGAAGCCATCTAAAACTATGTGTAGAGAGTGTGTTATGGGGAAACAGACTAGAAGCACCTTCAAAATCAAAGCTTATTCAGTAAAAGGGAAGTTGGATCTAGTGCATATAGATCTGTGTGGTCCTACAAGAACAAGATCATACTATGGTAAAAGGTGCTTTATACTATTTGTTGATTACTTTTCTAGAATGATGTGGGTTACATACTTAAGAGAGAAATATGAAGCATTTGACAAATTCAAGTTATTCAAAGAAAAAGTTGAGAATGAATCTGGTTTGAAGATGAAGTGTTTGAGATTAGATAGAGGAGGAGAGTTTACATTAGATCTATTTAATACATATGGTGAAGAGCATGGAATATACAGACAGAAATCTGTCCCTAGAACTCCACAACAGAATAGGATAGCAGAGCGAAGAAATAAAACTATATTAGATGTTGCAAGGACTATGTTGCTAGAAGGAAATGTGTGACATGTTCACTAGAGAGAAGCAGTTGGGACTGCTATGTACACCTTAAACAAAATTTAGATTAGAGAAGGTACAAGTAAGACTCCTTATGAATTATGGTTTGACCATACACCTACTATAAAATATTTTAGAATATTTGGTAGTAAATGTTATATCAAGAGAGATGATGAGATAGGAAAGTTTGATGCTAGAAGTGATGAACTAATCTTTCTTGGTTATTCCACTAAGATTAAAGCATATAAATGTTTCAATCTAAGATTGAGAAAGTTGATTGAAAGCGCCAATGTGAGGATAATGAAAAGTTTCAGATTTAGTAAAGAATGTATGATTGTGGTCAGATTACAGAAATGAAAGAGGTTACTACTGAACCTGAATAATCTTTGATGATTGACAATGAGATTGAAGATGAACAAAATGACGCTACTGAGACGCTGAAGACACCAAGGTATGTTAATAAGAACCATCCCAAAGATCAAATTATTGGTGATGCAAGTAAAGGTATGATGACTAGATCTAGAGCTAGAGATGAGATATGTTTTCTTTCTCAAGTTGAACCAAAGACTACTGATGAAGTGTAATACCCACCTCTTAGGTTGCTTTTCATTTTGTGGATGCCAAACTCTTTTAGGCATTTTGGATGTATGTGTGGATTTAATCAGATGGTTTAGATGATATTATGTATTACATTTCAGTATATTCTTGATCCATTATTATTAGGTTGTATCATTTGTGTATATGTGATTTAGGGTTATTTTATGATGCTTATGTATATGTTAGGATTTCATTTCGATTATGGGTTTCTGACAATACTGACCTTAGATTTATATGCACATGGATCATTGTATATTTTGCATTACTGTTTGATATGCTTGGTATGGTATAGGACAAAGTCGTAGTTAATTACTTCGGCAAGATTCACATGATAACCTAGTCTCAACCATTGTTTTCTATATTATATATGCAAGTATGTTCATCTTTGTCATGACAGGTTTGCACGTACCGGGCTACGTCTTCCCTGAATTGGCAGGAGTGAGCATGCCCTATTGCATTAATCTCAATGGTAAGAGAGGGGAGATAGTTTTCAGGTCCAAATCCTATCCTAAACCAAATTATCCTAGTTAGTGGACAAGTATCTGTTTTGACTACCCTTACCGAATTCCTGTAGTTGACAGGAATTTGTGTATCCCTTTCCTTGAGCATGTTTGATTTTGCTTGTTTTCAATTTCAGGTGCTTGATGTGATTATGTGGGAGTTATATCATGTTATTTATTTAATTGAATATTATTGCAATTAATTACTGAATATAGGGTATTTAATTAATTGAAAATTAAATTGAATACCTATGTTTAATTGAAAGTTTAATTAAAGTGCAATTATTGAATATTAATATTTAATTGAATATTAGTGTGAATATGCTTTTATGCTTAATTAAATATTGATTTGCATGGATAATCGTGATGTAAATATTTAAGTTATTTAAATTAATATTTTATTAATTACATGTGCAAGATTTGGTTGAAAAAGTATTTTCAAACTCAAGAGATTTCAACTTGAATTTAGGAGTCAAAGTTGAGTTGTGCAAGTAATTAGATATTTTAATTAATTAATTGTTATTTTCTTTCAGTTTTGGGGAGAGTCCTTTTAGGATTTAACTGAATGTGTTGTCATGAGGGTTTGCTTAATTAGGGGAAGTTGATCCTCTTTAGGGGGATTCTTCTCTCATTTGAAAATAAAAGGTTTCTGGGAGCATTTTTGGAAGCTTTGGTGTGTGCTTGGTTTTGGAGCATAATTTTGGAATTCTCCTTGCTTGGATTTTGCATTGTGTATTCCTCAACAGTTATTGAGGTAGGGTCTTGTTCATGTCAATTCTGGTTTTTCAGATCCTTGTCTTCTATGCATCCAAAAAGCTAAGAATTCCTTGTTTGGTCCTTCATTTCTTGTTTATTTTAGGTTTTGTTGATTTCAATTGGAAAATATATTCTTAGATCAATTTTGTGTTTTAATTCAAGTTTGCATATCAGATCTGTGCTTGTGGGTATAAAGGGTTTCATTTTTATAGTATTAGGAGTAAATGGGTATAAAGGTTTCTAGTTTGAATTTGTTGTTGAATTATGTGTTTATGGGAACCTAGATCCCTGATTTTCAAAGAAAAATATATTTTAATATAGTACGAAAGTGCTGTCAAAATTTCATTGAAAAACTCCTCCTAGAACCCTTAGAAAATGATAAATTAATGTACTCTATAGTTCAACCTATAGTAGAAAAAAAAAATCCCCTTGTAATACTCTCTTGGAAAAATCAATTAAAAAAAAAAAACCTCTATGTAAAAATACAGAGTTAGAAATAAAATGCACCAGTCAATTAAAAAAAAAAAAAAGAAGCAAAAGACAAAATAGGAATGAAAGTCTTTTAAGGGACATTTCCATTTTTGGAAATAATGTAAAAAAAGAAATTTAAAAAAAAAAAGGTTGAAAAGAAACCGCAGTAATTAGCAGAATTTTAAATAGAATTTTTTTTAAAAAAAAATTTAAGAGGGGAGGTGGGACCCCATCCCCACCCCCCATGGCTAGTGCCACCTCCCAAAGGGGAAGGTGGGCTGTCACACCACCTGCCTTACGGCAGGTGGGAGACAGACCCCACATGTCCCCATTTGGGGCAACACACCCAGGGCAGGGGAGGTACCCCGTGGGGCCTCCACCGTACGCGCGGTACGCGCAGGTGAGGGGTGAGCCGCGCAGGGCCCCCATGAATATATGCTTTTTTTTATATGCTTTGTTTTAATTTAATTTAAATTTAATTAGTTCAGTTTTTTTTAAATTGAATTTTAATTTATAATTAATATTATTTATTAATTAATATATATAGTATTAATTTTAATTTATATATATATGCATAAATATATTGTTAATAATAAATGGATTTACTAGTATTTAAGTTATTAATAAAGGGTTATTAATGAACTTTTGGATTAATTTGTTTTTGGTTAATTTTTAAATATGATTAATGTAGAATTGTAGTTAATTAATAAATAATTAATCTACATTGTACTTAATTATGATTTAATTGAATACATAATTACAATCAATTCACTATAGGATTATACTATAAATGATTGATTATGTGTGTATTTGGATTATAAAGAGAAATGCTAATTAAATGAAATTTAATAAATTGTGGAATATATTCGATGTTGTATTAAGTAATTTTCCTAGTTGAGTTAACTGTAAACGATTACATGGTTATAGACCATATGTCAGTATTTTAAGACATTTCTATTCCTATGCAACTGTATGGATCTCTTTTGTTTATAGGTGCATTATGGGGGCATTAGTTGACCTAGGATGTATACAGAGACCAGGGGGAGTGTTTATCATTTCTGCTACTTTATGGAGTGTGTGTTCATGTCATTACCCTAAATCAACCCTGATGTGTTTTGAGTGCTCGATTAAATGATTTGTATATTCTTCTGTATTATCATGTTTTTGGGTATCTGTTGGGTTAGATGACCTTAGGACTTAAACCCAGAGGTTTGGGATTGTAATTTTTCATGGTATCTATTGTGATGTTATTTTGTAATTTATGATCATGATGTCATTGTCTTGATTTCCTATACCCAACATAATTCAGTTATGATGTGCTTTATGGTCCTATGAGGGTACTATGGTTATTGTTTGGTTATTTGAGAACCTATGTGCTCCTGAATGAGCATGATGCGATTTGTGATTATATATATCTTCATGTGTTGATCTTGAGTCTAGGTAGGTTAACTAAGTGTATAGTGGGGAAGTGGCTTGCAATGGGGGTCTAGGACTCTAAGAGGTTACTAGGTAAACTTATTGGTAAGTTACTTAATAAGTGAAAATATGATACATTAAAGGGGTTTAAAATGAACTAATAAGATGTCTGAGTCTCTACCCATGACTTGAGTGCTGTTACATGATAGGATGGGAGTTGGGATCCTTGTCTTCGCGAAAGGATCACTGAGCCACATAGTGTCACTTGGAGGCCAGAGTCAAGAGGTACTACTAGGGTTACCTTCAAGGTTAGGCTTATGTGATGACACTTCCCTATATAAAGCTTAGGTTATCCTATGTGTGCTAGTTACCTCTGGTATTTTTTAGTATTCCTTATTGTGGTTTAGTGAACTTATAGGATCTTCCTATGCATTGAGTATGATGTCATGTATACCTTGGTGTTTGCATTCTTTTTGTATACCCCATGTGAGTGGGCTTGTTACTATCTCCTTAGCATGGTGGGACTGGACCTTTGGCTCCAGGCAGTCAGGTGGTAGTGATTCTTATTACCATTGAGATCTGACGGTTCTTCTTCATGCTTGGATGTTCCTTGTTGCAATTTCATCTTCTAGTCTTTTGGAGACTTACTCAATTACTTGAGTTGTGTATTTGTACCATATGTATATATTGGTTATCATCCTTTGGAGGATGCATTGTATCATTCATTATGTATTATTACATACCCTATGATTTGTGCAGTGGATGTTGATTAGGTAGTATACCTTATGGTATCATTTGTATATGTAATCTTTATTACGAGGTGTATGTTATTGGTTTTAGATTACGTAACTATGTCAGTTCTTTATTTTTGTAATCGTAGATTAGTTTGTTTAAGTAATTCTACGTCAAGGAACCCTCAAGGAATGTTTTGTTTGTAAACATTTAAAAAAATATATATTCTGTGAACTTAGTGTCATGTTTAGGTTAAGTTCTCCTGGGGAATTACATGAAGCATGTAGAGATGAATCTTGGACTAAATCTATGAAAGAAGAAATTGAACAGATAAAGAAAAACAATACTTGCGAATTTGTTCCAAGACCAAAGAACAAAAATGTGATTGGTATTAAATGGGTTTTCTGAAATAAGATGGATGAGGAAGGAACAATGGTAAGAAACAAGGCAAGACTGGTATGTAAAGGTTATTCACAACAAGAAGGCATAGACTATGAAGAAATATTTTCTCATGTTGCTAGATTGGACACTGTGAGATTATTTCTTTCTTATGCTGCACATAAAGACTTTAAGGTCTATTAGATGGATATGAAGTTAGCATTCTTGAATGGTGATCTAGAAGAAGAAGTTTACATTGAGAAACTTGATGATTTTCCTTTGACATATGATGAAAACATGGTTCGCAGACTGAATAAGGCACTGTATGGACTGAAACAGGCACCAAGAGCATGGTATGCAAGACTGGACAAATATCTACTTCATCTTGGTTTAGAAAAGGTAACAGACAATAATTTATATTTGAGAACTGACGAAGATGGAATCTTGACTGTAGAATTTTTTGTTGATGATATCATTTTTGGAGGCAATGATAAGATGAGTAAGAATTTTGCTAAAGAAATGGAAAATGAATTTGAGATGTCAATGATTGGTGAGATGAAATTTTTTCTTGGTTTGCAAATTAATCAGAGTAAGAATGGCATTTTATATCTCAGACCAAGTATCTTACGGAAATGTTGAAAATTTTTGGAATGGAAGATTGTAAACCTATTGGGACACCTATTGTGACTAGAAACAAACTGACTAATAGTGATGAGACTCAAAGTTTTGTACATACAAAGTACAAATCGATGATTGGAGGTCTACAATATCTAACTCACTCTAGACATGATATTACCAATGCAGTTGGAATTGTGGCTAGATATCAGGCAGATCCTAAAGAGACACATTTTGCTGTTGTAAAAGGAATTTTCAGATATTTGAAAGGGACAATAGAATATGGATTGTGGTATGAAAAATCAAAATATTTTACTTTGCAAGCTTATACTGATGTTGATTGGGAAGGTAATGTGGATGACAAGAAGAGTACAAGTGGTGGTGCATTTTTCCTTGGAAAAAGATTGGTTTCTTGGTTAAGCAAGAAGCAGAACTGTATTTCTCAATCTACTGCTGAGTCAGAGTATGTTGTTGCTGCAATAAACTGTACACAAGTTGTCTGGATGAAACAAATGTTGAAAGACCTATGGAATAATTTTTAAAGAACCAGTGGTTATCCATTGTGATAACACTAGCATAGTGAATATGTCAAAGAATTTTGTAATGCATTCAAAGACTAAACATTTTTCTATTAAGTATCATTTCTTAAGGGAGAAGGTAGCTGATAAAGAGATTAAATTGAAGTGTATCAGCACAAAGGAATAGATAGCATATATATTTACTAAACCTTTGCCAAAAGATGCTTTTGAATATCTCAGAGGCATGCTTGGGGTGGTGGCCCCTCCCAGTGGTAATTAAATGATGTAGATATGCATTAGTCTAGTGGATCTTAGAGCTATATGATTCTCTGGACTTGATGTATGGATCTACTCCTCAGGGGGAGTGATCACAGGAGAAAACTATGGAGTACATTTGGGTGATCTTGCACCTGGTTGATGGATATGAAGATTTAAAAAATCTACACCTTACAGAAGACTATAGATGAGTCATGTAACCCTTTTCCATTTTTTCCAAAGGGGGAAGGAATCTATGTGAAAATCCCTACTAATTTGAGGGATTTGTGTTGAGGATATTGAGAAGATTGTATTAAGAGAGAGTACTTTTGGGTTGATGCATATGGATTTTCCCATATGTTTCCATCAATACCAAAGGGGTAGATTGTTGGATGATATCAATTTTGGTTACTGATCATGCTATTGATATTCAACATTTTGTCACTGATGTCAACATATATTTCTATGGAGAGGAGAAACTAGTTACTTGAATGAACGAAGTGTACGGACACTGTACAGATGATTCAGAATGATCAAAGTTGGATTTATGTAGAAGGATGTGTTTTGACATTATTCCTAAGGTCGCTTGGATTTATGTTGCATATTACGGATGTTACAGTTGATTTGGTGAAGACTGGTTTCTGGACTATAATTGTGATTCTGGATAGAGCAAGTCTCTATGTTTTGGGTATATATTTATGGAGAAGATACTTTTGGTGATGCAAGCTTACTGGTGGAAAGCTAACATATGTTGGAATAATTAGTTGATTTTTATTGTTGTTTAATGACTGGTGATGTCAATTGTGGCATGTATTTTGAAGAAGACCTATTTGGTGGCCGACTTCAGACATGTAGCATGTAAAATGAATTATGAGCGTGGATTATGAATCTATAAGTATAAGTGATGGGTTATATTTGATTTTTACTTGTTATAGGTATCGTGTGTATCTTATCAAGGGGTTAAAAAAATTATTTGTATATTAGAAACCTTAATTAGCCGACCTAATTAATTATTTATGTATTAGGAGAGCTTAACTACCTGACCTAATGAATTATTGTAAGAAGGTATATATGAGTGATATTTTCTTTTGAAAAGGTGTGATAGAGATTGAAAAGGAGAGAAGTGAAAGTTGTGAAGCTTGTTTGACTGCTGGATGTAGAGCACAATTTATGAGAAGAGTACTTCATTGGAACTGACCAAGAAAAGACAGTTGCTATCAGACAGTTCACTGGATTATGTATTTTCTTTATACACTTGTTTGGATTATGAATCCTTGAGGGTGGCTTTAACCTTCTTTGGGCAGTATGCCTTGGCAGTGAGCCTGCTATTTCTTTTGAATCCTAACAGGGTTTGTCTCCTAACAAGGACTATGTAGTGTAATGTTATAACAAGCTCCTAACAGGGCTAAATATTTTAACAGGAATATTATACTCTTAGTACATTATTTGTGGGTGTTAAAGCCCACCGGGTTTTTTAATTTAACAGGGTTTCCTGCACAACAAATATTGTGTTATGGTGTTGATATTTATTGTGTTATCATTTACATTTGTAGATTTGGTTTATAAAGTTTAAAGTTTAAAAATCTATATCACAACTAATTCACCCCCCTCTTAGTTGTCTTGTGGACTGTTATTCCTAACAATAGTGTCCTACTCTTCCACAATTAAATCATTTGAAGGGAAACTTACCTTTATATTTGTTGGATCCTTTCTTTAGATTTCTAGCAAATTTTTCTTTTTCATCCAAATCAGAATCCTCTCATGTGTTTTGATTAGACTTGAAAGAAACATATTTCTTTTCACGTTGGTTTTCCTCTAGCTCAAAAATATTGAATGCAGTAAAAACACAATAAAGTTGATCCAAATTTTACTTGTCCATATCTTGACTTTGTTGTTCTACAATCAACCAAATTTTATAGGTTTTTGTTAGTGTCCTCATCACCTTTATAACTACTTCATTTTATTCAAGAACTCCTATGGAGTCTCTAATGGATTTGACAACTTTATGTACTTCATATAGGTATCCTTCAATGTTCTCATATTTTGACATCTTCAAGGTTTCAAATTTTTGTTGTAGATTTTACATCTTGATTTGTTTTATCTTCTTATCTGATTCATAAATATTATCAAGCTTTTCACATATATAAAATGTGGATTTGAAAACCATAACTTTTAGAAAGTTTGAATCACCCAAAATACTTATAATTTCATTTCTTTCCTTAGCATTGTTCTCATGTGCCTTTATATATTCTAGACTAGCAAGATTACCTTCTGCAGTAGGGTCATATAATTTTCTAATTGCATCAAGAACTCCATATGGAAAAGAATCCAAATGAGACTCCATCCTTTCCTTCCAAAAGGCATAGTTAGTTCCATCAAACTTAGGTGCCTTCATACTATATTGAAAAACCATCTTAGATCTACCTAAAGTGGTTAAGATTCACCTAGAGGGACCTTTCTATAATACCAATTGTTGGACAAAATCTAGTGTTGAGAGGGAGGGTGAAAGAACACACTTTAAAATTTAATAATATTATCCGAAATATGAAATAACTTAGTTAATAATCAATAGAAAATAAATCAAAGATCTCAGATACACATGAACACATAAGAGCACCAAATTTACATGGGAAATCTAAGATGAGAGAAACTACAATGAGAAATTTTGTCACTATAACCAAATAAATGACTACAATATTTTAGGCCAGAAGATAAGGAACTCATTGTCCTTACCAATTTAGGCACACTCAAGGATTATACTAATCCTTAATGAACAGAAAGAAATTTGTTGTTTCGAAAAGATAGAACTAAAACCTCTAATAAATGAAAATAAACTTCCAGTCTAATTCTTCAAATAAATTCTCACTTATGCCTTATTCACACGGTCTTTCACAAACTCTATAGTTCTTGATAGAAACACTCAAGGTGTGCTTGCACAAACCAAATATAGGAATCTACTATTCCTAGCCTTCTCAAGATCCTATCCTCTCTTCTAGGACCTTCCAAGCCCTTGCTCAACTATCCTAGGACTTCTCCAAAAAAAATTTGTGAGTTGGTCACTTTTATGCTTCACCTTGGGGTAGCTATCAACAAAGTTCTCTTCAATCCCTTACTCCTCCTTGGATGTCTCCAAATGAAATTTCAACTCCATTTCATCAAAAGTGCTACAAGGGGGTGAAATTATTGCTAAGAAAACTTTTTACTTCCCATATGACCCCATTAGAATAGGACATCAATGGTTTTTCAAATGATCTCAAGACAATAAATGGATTTGGTCTTCTAGGCCTAATAGGTCAATTAGCCCTAACTAGGGAGTTTTTCCCACTTCTCTCAAAAAAATCTCAAATAAACCCAAAACCAAATTAGATATTCAGACACCCTTTTCCAAGACATTAAGGATTTTGGTGGTGTTAGGGTTCTAGGGCCTTTGTACAGTAGGTTCCTAGAATTCAGGGCTAATAGGGCTATTTTTGTGTACTCTACTAATTTCTGCTTGGAAATCTATCTTAATGGATTGGTCAATGCCTAATCTCCCTAGGAGGTATCTACATGACCTCTATTCTTGTAAAACCATACTTGGTTCCATTCTCCCAATTTTTCCCCTACAATAAAGCACAATTGATCACTGTTATGCACCTAATCGGACACACTAGACTCGCCTAGGGCATGACACAAAAATTAGCTAACTTTCTTTTATGCACTCCTCCTTCCATATGTACATTGTATAATGGATTCCCTTCCATATCCCTCTGGGCCTTGATGGTTTTCACTGTGGAGATCTATGGGGGATCCATTTCTCCTAAAACTACCTAAACAACACCAACAACTGTTCTACTAACAAAACAATTTAACAGATTAATATAATGAACTCAAAACAACTTCAAAGATTAAAAAAAAATGCTTCAAATTACCTCTTATACACAAATACAACACTGGATCTCACTATTCAATCCACCTTCTAACTCACAAACATCAAAATAGTCTACTGTATGAAAAAACCAGTAACAGAGCTTCTTCTTGCAAATTCAAATCACTTATTACATCCTTCTACCTCGGGAAATGGGATCCTCCATGTCTAAATATGTCTTCCCCATTATTATATATCATTACATTAACCACCCACCATCATTCTTCGAAAAGAATCCAATCATGCCAAATGTTTTCATGCAACTTTTAAAAGTTGCAAATGTTGTCATGCAACGTTTTGACAACTTTGACAACTTTGCATAAAACAAACCCCAATGACCTCCAATCAACAAAGAATGGTGTAAAAACATCCTAGAGGAATATTTAGGCACATTTATAACCTATCCTAAGCCTTGAAGGTTTTTGGACCCATTTTTTCCATTTTTAGGCTTAATCTAGCACTAACCACTAACAAAGCATAAAACACCTAGGTTGGATTGATCCTAGTCAAATCCACCTAGGAACACACCTGTAAAACCTTCTAAGGTCAAAAATAAACTCTAGTGAATTTTCTAAGGTTAGTAAAAGCCAAAAAAAAACTAGAATTAGGGATTATCCTAGGTGCTCCTACACCATTCTCCCCAAATGAAATATTTCAATTCATCCTTGGATTGAGTAAGTTGGAATTAATTCACAACTTCTTGAAACCTATCTCCTTTATACAAGTGGCCTTTTCACCTCCTTTTCCATTAAATTTGATCATATTCTCACAGTATGTCCTCTGTCTAGTCTTCTTGTAGGCCCTTAAGTTAAGTATCTTCTCTGCCTTCTTAGGTGGTGTAGGGTTCAAATTCAGGTCTACCACCTCTTGGATAACCTCAGCAAGGCTCTGGTCTGGATATAGAGTAGGCCCCTTTTAGAGGAACAAATCTACAACATTTAAGACTAGAGACAAACCAATATCCTCAAGGAGCTCAACCTTGTACGCATTGTTGCCATATTTGGCCAGAATAGTACATGGCCCCAATCTTCTCATCTGCAACTTGTTTGGCACTCCCTTCTATTGTCTTGATTTTTTCAGATGGACCATAACGAGATCCCTTACTTGGAATTGAACTTATTTTTTTATTCCATCCACCTTTTGCTTGATCTTTTCAGAATTCTCTTTCAGAGTCTTTCTCACTATTTCATGCACCTCTTTCATGGAGTGTGCAAAGTCTTCAACATCACCACTACCCTTGGCTCCATCTTTTAGTTCTTTGAGCTCAAATATTTCTCTAGGGTGTAGTCCATAAAGATTTCAAAGGGACTCTTTCCAGTAGTCCTATTAATAGTATCATTATATGCATACTCTGCCTATCCTATGAGTTGATCCCAAGTTTGACCATACTCCTTTGTGAGACACCTCAATAGGTTCCCAAGGCTTCTATTAACCACCTCAATTTGACCATCTATTTGAGAGTGATATGCAGACCCAAAGGACAAATTGGTTCCCAATTTGTGCTACAATGTCTTCCAAAAGTGACTCATGAATTTAGTGTCTCTGTCTGATATTATGCTTAAGGGTAACCCATGGATTCTTACCACTTCCTTGAAGAATAATTGTGCAATGTGAAAAGCATCATGCACTATCTTACATGAGACAAAGTGTGCCATCTTACTGAATCTATCTACTATGACATAGATATTGTCTAATCCTTTCTTTGTCTTTGGTAATGCCACAACAAAATCCATGCTCAAACACCCCCAAGGTCTTCTTGGAATGGGGATAGGTTGATAAAGGCCTACATTAGAGGATGTGCCCTTGGATTTCTGACACACCACACAAAATTCCATATACTTTCTGATATCTAAATTCATTTTAGGACAAAATTAAAACCTCTTCACTAACTCTTGAGTCTTATTGACTCCAACGTGAACACTAAGTGCACCATTGTGCTTTTCTTGAATAAGATTTTCCCTAATTGATCCTCTAGTGACACATAATTGACTTCCTTTAAACAATAGACAACTTTGCGTAGTATATTCATAAAATTCACCATTGAAATGATTCTTATACTCTTTACATACCTTTGCAAAGTCTTCATCTTTTGCATATAGATCTTTGAAACTCTCAATACCCATGCTCTATAGTTATACTTCTTGTATTGTCAAAAGTCTTCTACTAAGTGCATCAAACACTTTGTTCTACACTCCTTTCTTGTTCTTGATGTTGAAGGTGTAAAACTACAAGTACTCCACCCATTTCATGTGTTTGTGATTGAGCTTGTTTTGTGAATTCAGAAAGCTAAGTGTTTGATTGTCTAAATACACCACAAATTCCTTTGGACAAAGATAGTGCCTCCCTTTCCTTAGTTCTTGGACTAGAACATACATCTCTAATTCATAGGAAAAATAATTCCTCTTAGCATCACTGAGCTTCTCACTATGGAAATCCACTGGTCTCCCTTCTTGGCTCAAAACTGCGCCAATAGCAACATTGCTAGCATCACACTCAACTGTAAAAAGTCTCTCAAAACTTGGTAATGGCAAGATGGGTTGAGTGGAAATCTTCTTCTTCAACAACTAAAATCCTTGGTTAGCTTCCTCATTCCATACAAACTTATTTTTCATCCTACCTTTTATGGTGTCTAACATAGGAGTACAAATAGCACTAAATTGCTTAATGAACTTCCTATAATATTGAGCTAAACCATGAAAGATTTTCACCTTTGTTGCAGATTTGGGAGTAGGACACTTGACAATGGCTTCCACCTTTCTTGGATCAATCTTGAGGTTTCCATGATACAACACAAACCCAAGATATACTAACTCTTGTTTTAAAAATTCACACTTTGATCATCAGCTTTTCTTCATGCAGTCTCTTGAACACAATTTGTAGATGTTTTAAGTGTTCTTCTTTAGTCTTACTAGAGATTAGGATATCATCCAAATACACTACAAAAAACTTACCAATGTAGTCTTTGATTACTTCGTTCATCAACCTCATGAAGGTAGATGGGGTATTAGATAGCCCAAATGGCATCACAAGACATTCATACAAACCTTTTTTATTTTTGAAGGTAGTCTTCCATTCATCTCCCTCATTGACCCTAATTTGATGATAACCACTCTTTAGGTCAATCTTTGTAAAATACTTTGCTCCTCCTAAATATTCCATTAGGTCTTCTATCCTAGGAATAGGAAACCTATATCTAATGGTGATTTGGTTAATGGCTCTAGAATTAGTGCATAACCTCTAGGTTCCTCCATTTTTAGGTGCTAGGACAGTAGGTATGACACATGGGACTATACTCTTTCTAATGAGGTCTTGGTTTAGGAGCTCTTGGATTTCCTTGGCAATTTCCTCATTTTGTTGAGGGTTCATCTTATAAGCATCTTTGTTAGGAAGGGTAGCTCCTGGGATAAATTCAATTTGGTGACTAATAGATCTCTTAGGGGGTAGGCTTGTTGGTTTTCCATCACTAACAATGACTCTTTACTCTTCAAGTAACTCTTATACTTTTTTAGGAACCTCTGCCTTCTTGACTGTCTTTTCTACATCTTCTTCCTTTGGCTTCAAAACCAAAGCATATGCTACTCCCTCTCCTTCTTTTAGAGATTCTAGGAACTCCTTCTCACTCACTAATAGGACATTAGGTCCTGGAGTATTCACTTCTCCATCTTATAAAAGTGACTGACTTTTGAAAGTCATACCATCCTTCTTGAAGGAATATGCATACTTAGCTCTGTCATGCATGGCTTGTCTATCAAATTTCCATGGTCTGCCAAGTAAAAGGTGACATGCATCCATATGTAGGACATCACACAATACCTTATCTTTATACCTTCCAATTGAGAAGTCCTCCCATGCTTGTTCATTTACAAGGACATGTTGTCCTTTGTTCAACCAAGTAACCTTGTATGAGTTACTATGTAGAATCCTTTTCATCTTTATCTTACTAACTTCCTCCTCTGACACAATGTTTTCAGTAGACCCTTATAAGTCTATGATTACTCTACATACTTTACCCATCATCTTTCACTTCACTCTGAATAGTGCTTTCCTCTAGCTTGGCTCCTCTATCACTGGTTCTTTGATCAATGTTCTTCTTATCATCATATTTTCTCCTTTTTCTGATTCTAAGGGTACTTCAAGATGTTTGTTTCCACCACTAGACTCCTCTTGCACAAATTTCACTCTCTTTTCTCCTCCTTGAAAAGTAGAGCCTTTCTCTAGACACCTATAGGAAAGATGTCCCATTTGATTGCAGTGATAGCATTTCATTGTTGCAAAGTAGGAACCTATTCCTTAACTATAACCTCTTTCTCTCCAATTTGTATTAGAGACTCTTCCTCCATTGAATCTCCCTCTGCTTGAACTTCCCTCTTATTGTTTAGTTATCTTAGTCTCTCCTTGAGTCTTGGACTCTCAACTTCTACAATCATATCCACTTCTTTGTCCTCTTTTATTTATTCCTCTAACTCTGCCTCTGGTATTATTTGAGTCTTGTTTCTTTCTCAGTTTCTCTTCCACCTTTATGGCAATTTGGTGACATCTCTAAATAGTGGTAGGATTAAGCAAACTCAATTCATATTGTATAGTCTATTTAAGACCATTAAGGTATCTAGCTACCTTCACACTTTCCTCTTCTGCAATTTTTGATCTCATGTATAGCCTTCAAAACTCTTCAGTGTAAGAGTTAACATCCAAGTATTTTTGTCTAAGACTTTGTCTCCTTTTATGCAACTGAATTTCATAGTCTTCACGTACATATGCTTCTCTAATTTTGGCTACCATAGCCTTCCAAGTAGCAATGGGTCTCTTTCCTTCCTTTTCTCTCTCATCTTGGATAAATTTCCACCAAGTGAGTGCAGACCCTCTAAGTCTATCCTTTGCCACTTTCAATTGCTGAGCTTCAGTTATACCATCATATTCAAAGTGATTTTCTAGTCCTTCAATCCAATCTAGGACTATCTCTAGTTCCATCTTTCCAGTAAAAATAGGAACTCCTTCCAATGCCTTTCCACTCAAAGATTTTAGTGCCTTTAAGAATGGTTCTTCAGTGAGGACAGGGTTAGCTTCAGGGACCTTATCATCTAAGGCTATTTCTTTACTCTTTCCTTCAACTTTATCTTTCACTTCCTCAGTATTTTCCTCCACTTGGTCCACTTTGTGTTCCAATTGTGCCAATCTCTCTCTGAGCAATCTATTATCTTCTTCTTTCTCATCCAATTTCTTTGCAAGCTCTGCATTTTTCACCATTGTAGACTCTCCTACTAACTCTTCTGGTTGAATCATTCACCACAAGCCAAATCTTATTGGCTCTGATACCAATCTAATAGAAACACTCAAGGTGTGCTTGCACAAACCAAATCTCAGACTCTACTATTCCTAGCCTTCTCAAGATCCTACCCTCTCTTCTAGGATCATACAAGCCCTTTCTCAACTATCCTAGGACTTCTCCAACAGAACTCTATGAGTTGGTCACTTTTGAACTTCACCTTGGGGTAACTCTCAACAAAGTTCTCTTCAATCCGTTACTCCTCCTTGGATGTCTCCAAGTGCAATTTTAACTCCATTTCATCACAAGTGTTGTAGGAGGTGAAATTATTTCTAATAAAAATTATTTCCTCCCATATGATCCCATTATAATAGGACATCAATGGTTTTTCAAATGATCTCAAGACAATCAATGGATTTGGTCTTCTAGGCCTAATTGGTCAATTAGCCCTAATCAGGGAGTTTTTCCCACTTCTGTCACAAAACTATCAAATACCCCAAACAAAAATTAGATATTAAGACACCCTTTTCCAAGACATTAAGGATTTTGGTGGTCTTAGGGTTCTAGGGCCTCCGTATAGTAGGTTCCTAGAATTCAGGGCTAATAGGGCTATTTTTGTGCAGTCTACTAAATTCTTCTTGGAAATCTATCTTAATGGATTGGCCAATTCCTAATCTCCCTAGGAGGTATCTATAGGATCTCTATTCTTGTGAAACCATACTTGGTTCCATTCTCCCAATATTTCCCCTGCAATAAAACACCATTAGATCACTGTTATGCACCTAACTGAGCACACTGGACTCGCCTAGGGCATGCCACCGAAATTAGCTAAGTTTCTTTTATGAGCTCATCCTTCCAGATGTACATTGTACAATGGATTCCCTTCCATATCCCTCTGGATCATGATGGTTTTCATGGTGGAGATCTATGAGGGACCCATTTCTCCTAAAACTTTTGAAACAACACCAACAACTGTGCTACTAACAAAACAATTTAACAGACTAATCTAATGAACTCAAAACCACTTCAAAGCTAAACAAAAAGTGCTTCAAACTGCCTCTAATACACAAATAGAACACTAGATCTCACTATTCAATCCATCTTCTAACTCACAAACATCAAAATAGTCGACTGTATATAAAAACCAGTAACAAAGCTTCTTGCAAATTCAAATCACTCATTACATCCTTCTACCTTGGGAAATGGGATCCTCCATGTCTAAATATGCCTTTCCCATGATTATAGGTTGTTACAGTAACCACCCACCATCATTCTTAGAAAAGAATCCAATCATGCCAAATATTGTCATGCAACTTTTAAAAGTTGAAAATGTTGTCATGCAAAATTTTGACAACTTTGCATAAAACAAACCCCAATGACCTCCAATCGACAAAGAATGATGTAAAAACATCCTAGAGGCATTTTTAGGCAGATTTATAACCTAGCCTAATCCTTGAAGGTTTTGGGACCCATTTTACCATTTTTAGGCTTAATCTAGCACTAACCACTAACAAAGAATAAAATACCTAGGTTGGATTGATCCTAGTCAAATCCACCTAGGTGCACACTTGCAAGACCTTCTAAGGTCAAAACTAAAATCTACTAACTTGGCTAAGGTCAGTACAAGCCAAAAAAAAAATAGAATTAGGGATTTTCCTAGGTGCTCCTGCACTAGTTAGCCTCACTCATACTCACATCAATCTCATTAATTTTCATCAATATATAATGGATTTTCCATCAAACACACCAACAAGGTTAGTCATAAAAAATAGGCATTATTGATACGAAGTCAACAATCTTGAAAAGAAACACACAATGTGGTCCACTCTAGAAATTAGATAGGACCCAAATACATCCAAAGAGATATTTTTGAATCAATAAAATTAATGCATAAGCATTGACACAATATCTAAAGCTATAACCAAAGGTAGCATGTGATAATGCATTAAAAATAAGTTGTCAGTCAACCCCAAAACATTCTCCAATGCATGAAATGCCATCCAAATCACAACACGCCATATAAAAAGCATCATAATCCTCTTATATCTTTCCTTGACCTATATCTAAACCCAACCAACATGAATCAAGTCACCCCAAATAGATTAGCTGACCAAAAGCCAACATAGATAGAACAATAGTGCATTTGATACCAAATCTTCACCTGTGGAGCAAACCGACAAGAGAGATATCTTTACTAAAATACAACACAAACCTTCTGACCAAGTTGACTAAACCACATACCATAAAATTTCTCTATGAATAAATGCAAGTCATTCACCAATCATGTCCAAACCATCCTGACAACCAACCTTACTATCAACCAATCAATGCATCAAATCTTCATCAAACAATCAGTTTGGGAACATGGTCACATGATAGTGTGATATCTACAGTAATCAATCATTAAATATAGAGCCAGAAGAACCCATCATCTCAAGAAATCTTAAATAATATCTTCAAATACTCTTTCTTATATATTCCAGCCTTGTGGAAACAAATCTTCTTATTCAATCAATGTCATAGCATCGGTAAGTTTCTTAATCCTCTTTTCAATTTTTCTTCCCAATCAAGAAATCTTCCTCTTAATCAATTTCATAGCCTCAGTAACTTTCTTCTTCATTAACCATATTTTGATAAACTAAATCCTTTGCAGACAAATATTAATACCGCACTAGATAAGGTTGACATCAATGACAACACAAATCATAATGCTAACAGATAGCCACCCAAGATCTAGAATCAATGGAAAGCACAATAACAAGAGAGAATGAATATGACAAGAATAAATTGCATTCTCACCAATAATGTAATACAGTGGATCAAATGAATTAGAATGGATGATTATTACATATTAGACCCCTTGGATATATAGCCAAGTGAGTACAAAGGAGCGAATGAAATAATGACAAGTTTTATTATTTCATTAGATGATAACCATTATAAAAATTATCACTGCACAAAAGGTGGATATGTGATAATGTGATAAGACCACAAAAGGTGGATCACCCACCAAAGGAGGATAAGTACATCCACAATTGGTGGATATGATAAAATAATAACATGATAAGTCTATCTAAAGTGGAAACGCTTCAACTACTCCTATGTAATTCACTAAGTAAGCTTAAGTGTAATAGGACCTAGGTGTGAATTGACCAAGGTAAAATGTCTTAATTGCACTAACACATTTAAAAAAAGGGTTGGATGCCTAATTTGATTGGTAAGAGTTTTCTATTGTAAAGCATGAGATCACGAGGTCCAATCTCCCTGTATCCCACATAGTATCAAAGAATGTGTCACACCAATATCACTAATCACATTAAAAACATTTACCATATTAAATAATTAAATTTCAAATTATAATATTCACTAAATATTTTTACAAATAAAAAATATATAAATATAATTTATCTTCTCTATCTACTTTTCTTAAAAGAATCAATTACTATACATATTCCCAATTCTAAATTTTAATTTTTTTCATTTGTACAATATAGATAAGAACTCACTATTAAAAGAAATTTTATTGAGATCTTATCTGTGAATTATTTTAATCTTACTATAGAATGTAATGGGATTTATTTAAGGCTATAGTACGAGAAGAATCTTACTTCACTCCATGTGTATTAGTCCAAGGTGTGATGTATTTTAGCCCAAGGAAATCATTTTAGTTCTCTATACACAACAATCCACGCAATATAATTGTAGTTCACAAGAACAAATTACTATTTGTGATCACAAGCAATATAATTGTACATGCATGGAAATTAGTACCATTCAAATAATTTATCATATTAATTGAGTCTACTCAAGCTCCTTGGGTACGTGATGTACACAAAAATTATGATAGTAATTTATGCCACTAATTATTATAGTATATTCGTTACACTCAAACAACATAGTTCATCAAATTACCAACTAAAGCATATTCCAATTATATGAATATCAAACCTAAATAGGATAAAACATGACGATTCCTCTATTAAGTAACTAATCATACATACTTATAAACAATTCACCATGTAACTTGTTCTAAGAGCATTGTGTTGTTTCAAGAGGGAAATGAGTGCTACTTTCAGTTGAAAGTAGATATTTTATAAGCTATTTAAAAAACATTATAT
>MU224401.1:239546-251725 GCA_018584345.1 Thuja plicata
TGTTTTATATATATATATATATATATATATATATATATATATATATATATCCTTCCAAAAGATTATATCTTTAACATGTTCTAAATGCATTGTTTATTGGAAAGTTATAAAACAAGCATCTTCACTTAAGTATAAATTTAATGTAAGGGTAATTATTATTAATTCTCTCAACTTGATTTTCTTCTTAGAGAAAATTTATTGTGAATAATATTGTGAGGATATTAGCATTGACTATGCATGTGTACATGCACACACACAGACATATATAGTAGTCAATGCTAATATTTTTACAATTTTATTAGTTCGAGATAGGGTTGCATTAGAAATGAACTAATAGTTTTAATTTTGATAATTAAATTTTAGAATCTGAAAATAACATAAATAGATAACTTTTTTATTGACAAGAAGGTACTTTTACGTAATATATTTGATCTTAACTTTTAAATTATAACTTATAATAGCAATTTATTATGGGTATTCAAAGAAATTTTTACATAATATATTTGATCTTAACTTTTAAATTATAACTTATAATAGCAATTTATTATGTGTATTCAAAGAAAAGTGGAAAATATGAATTTAAATACTCTTGGAATTTGACAAATGATTATCCTACACGTAAAATATTTTATATGAGAACGTGTGTAAATGAGGATAGTTGAAGGATACTGAATGAGAATAATTTTCCAAATGATTAAGTATTTTTCAATATGTAATTTTGTTAATCTATTCTCTCAAAATAGGTTGAAAACTATATACAAATTTACATGGGTGTTAAAATGTCACCATTACATTTTCCATCATTTTGAGTTGTATCTGAGTCCAAAAATGAGTATGTACATTTTTTTTAAAATCACTCCCTTCTCTTTATGGATGAATAAATTTTATTTTTATTACTTTGTATAAACATAACAAAATACACTAGTTAAAATGAAGTATCAAAAATTTTCTTTGCTGGTGGATAAAATATGGTCAGGTGTGGCCTTTCTGTATAGTGAAGCTGATGGGGCCTCTAGTGATGTGGCTACTCTTTGGAACCCTTGTTATTTATCCGTAAATGATGTGGCCTTTTCTCATAACTTCCTTGTGTTGTTTAGTTGGAATAATGTCTCCTGGTACTTGGTAATATTTATGCTCCTAACATTAGAAGTGAAAGTGGTAGAATCTGGGGGGAAATCTCTAACATCATTGAAGCTAATCATTTCCATCCCATTATGTGTGAGGGGGATTTTAATACACCGCTTTACCCGTCTAAGAAAATAGGGGGCACCCAAGATTACTCGAAAAGTATGCAGGAGCTGGCGAACTTTATGAGATACAATGATCTGGTTGATATTGATATGCAGGGAATGGGTTTTACTTGGTCCAACAACAGAAAAGGGAGACACCTTATTCAGGTTAGACTGGATAGATGGATGTTATCGGGAGGATGGGATGTTGCTCCCTTGATCAGCCTCTCTCTCCTTTCGAGAATGGTTTCTGACCACTCCCCCTTGATCCTTGACTGGGAGGAAAGGAAACGAAATGGGCCTCATCCCTTTCGCTATGAAATCATGTGGCACTCCCACACTAAATTTGAAGATTGTATTAAAAGAAGCTGGAATACTCAGGTTACGAGAACAAAAATGTACAAAATTGCTAAAAAACTGAAAGTTATCAAACGGGAGGCCCAAAGGTGGAGTAAAGCTAGGTTTGGGGACATTTTCCAATGCAAAAAAGATATTAAGGAGAAACTCAAGCACCTCCAGAAGGATATGGCCTTGGGTGTTTCCACCTAGGATGATCATTGTGAGGAGGAAGCGTGGAGGAGAAAATGGAAAGAAAACCTCAAAAGGGAGGAAATATTTTGGAAGCAAAGGTCTCATGTCCAATGGCTGAAAGAGGGCGACCAAAACTCAGCTTTCTTCCACAGGTCGGCCTCCATACATAAAAGAAGGAATACCATTAAATATTTGGATGCTAATGGGAGCCATCTATTGGAGGAAGAAGATATTGGCAACCATGCTATGGAGTTCTTCCATGACACTTTTAGAAGCCTGGATCAGAATGGGATGGATACTGATATTGACTTTCTTTTGGAGGTCATCCCGACTGTTATTACTGAGGGTGAGAATGAAGACCTTTTGTCCAAAGTTTATGAGGAGGAAGTTAAAATTGCGGTATTCTCTATGGGAGCCTTTAAATCGCCTGGACCGGATGGGTTTCCCCGGTCTTCTTCCAGCATTTCTGGGAAGTTATCAAATATGATCTTATCCATGCAACTCATGATTTTTTCAAGACTAGTAACATTCTTAAAAGAATTAATAAAACCTATATTGTCCTTGTGCCTAAAGTGCAGGATCCTAAATGCATGACTGACTTTCACCCCATAAGCCTATGTAACACTGCCTATAAAATCCTATCCAAAATCATCACCAATATAATCAAACCCCTTCTCAGGAAAATTATTAATCCCAACCAGAAGGGGTTTGTGCTGGGAAGACAAATTCTTGACACAGTTATCACAACTCATGAAATTATACATTCTATGGATAGAGGGAAGAATGTTGGTATGGCATTAAAATTGGTCATCTCCAAGGCATATGATAAGGTTCTATAGAACTTTTTGTATGGGGTGCTTAGGAAATTTGGTTTCCATGATAATTTCATTAAAATTATAAAGGTGGCAGTGGAAATGGTTGACTTTGTTGTTCTGGTCAATGGCCCACCCTGGGGTCCTTTACTCCAGAGAGGGGGTTACATCAAGGGGATCCACTTTCCCCATATCTATTCCTTCTGGTCACTGAGGTGTTGGCTCGACACTTGTTGAGATTGGAAGGCGTTGGATATATTGTTGGTTTCAAACTGGCCTCCACTCTTCCCCTAGAAGTTTTACAACAGTTCATGGATGATACGTTCCTCTTTGGGAAAGCTTGTATTAGAGAATACAGAGAATGGAAAGCCCTCTTGAATAATTATGCAGTGACATCTGGTCAAGTGATTAACTACAACAAAAGTAAAATTTATTTCTTCAATACTGAACAGAGGACACAGCTGAAAATTGTGGAATGTCTTGGCTGTAAGGGAGTTGTGCTCCCTGATACCTATCTCGGACTCCCGCTCACAGTGAAGGAGGTGTCTGATGAATTTTGGAACTCCATCTTGGAAAAAATGTAGAAAAAACTAGCTGGGTGGAAAGGTAAGGTTCTTAGCAATGCTGGGAAACTTCAATTACTGTCAGCGGCTCTTCAAGGAATACCTATTTATTTCCTGTCTCTTTTTAAAATAAACGATAGAACGGAGGATAAATTGGAAAAAATCCAAGGGGAACTTTCTATGGTCGGGGATGAAGGAAAAGGCTAGAATGAACTTGGTCAACTGGGATATGGTCTGTCAACCAAAGTTGGTTGGTGGTCTGGGAGTAAGGAAGATCAAGGACCTAAATAAGGCTTTGATAACTAAATTGGGCTGGTATCTATTCAGAGGAACTTCTGGATGGAGCAGAATAATGAAGGCCAAATACTTTTCTAATGACCAATTCCCCTATGGTCAAAATTTACCCTCCAGCTCAAAAATCTGGAACTTCATTGCTAGAAGTAAAGGAAATATTTTTAAAGGTTTAAAATAGGTGGTTGGAAATGGTACTTAGATTCATTTCTGGGAAGACTAGTGGGTGGGGGAAAAACCCCTCGAACGGGAAAAGTTTGGGCTCATCACGGATAAAATGAATTCTCATTTTGGAGGTAAAGTCAGTGATTACATCTTGCATGATAAGAAATGGAAAGTTCTTGTTGATGCTTATCAGGATTAGGCTCATGTGCATCCCTACATCCTTGAGATTCAGAAGCTTCTTGAAGGTGTCAGGATTCATATCTCCCATGTTGCAGACAAAGCCATTTGGTGTCATAACAAGTCAGGGGAGATCACGGTGAAATCTGCGTATCTAACTAACTTAAAAGTTGTGGTTGATGAAAAGAGCTGGGGGAAGGTATGGATTCCCTAATTAACCCCCAAGATCAATTTCTTCTAGTGGACAACCCTCCATGGTAAAATACTTATGTTGGATAACCTCTAGAAGAGAGGAGTTCAATTGGTCAATAGATGCGCCCTATGTAAAATACATGCTGAGACTATCAACCATAACCTTTTACATTGTCCCTATGCGACTTTGGCTTGGTCCAAAATAATGAGAAAATTAAGATTGGGTTGGGTCTTTATGGAGAACTTGGATCAATTTGTCTGCAACTAGGGGAACTTCATGGAGCACCCACTTATCAATACTCTATGGAGATTGTTACCCCCACATGTTTGTTAGAGCCTCTGGAAGGAAAGGAATAACCGGGTGTTTAGAGGGGAGGAAAAAGATGTTGAAGGGACGACGTGGATGGCTGTGAATCTGCTAAAGCAAAACCTTGATACTTTCCATTGGAAAATTCCTCATTTCCCACTCAAGGAGTTGGATTGTTTGGTGGCCAAGGAATGGCAGCTTCCCCCCTCCTTCTATGAGTTTGATTGTTCTAATATTGTGGCGAGAAGGAATACCAAGTGGTACCCCCCAGAGGAAAATTTTACCAAACTAAATTTTGATGGAGCTGCCTCCAAAGGATCTGCTACGGGAGGAGGTATTTTCAGAGACCAAAATGGTAATATGATCATCGCGTATGCGATCAATCTTGGGACGGGATCAAATAATGTGGCAAAAATTTCTGCCCTCTTTTGGGGCCTAAAGGTGGCGGTTACTTTGGGAATAAAAAGGCTGGTCATCGAGGGTGACTCTAAAATTATAATTGAGATGGTTGAGGGAAAATTTAGAGCTGGTTGGAGTCTGTCTAATTTGCTGCAGGACATCTGGTCGCTGCTCCCTAGATTCGATGATTTCAAACTCCAACACGTTTTTAGAGAGGCAATGCGGTGGCTGATAAGCTGGCAGCCACAGGTCTTAATTAGCAAGGCTTAAGGTGTTGGAGAAATTTGAACTCCCTTTCCAAGAAAACTACCTTGCTTGTGGAAAAAGAAAGTAAATTAATTTATGGAGTATGAGGACAAAATTGATTAGATGGGAAAGATGGCAAACAAGATCACGAGGAATGGTGAGAATTCAAATTTTAAAAATGATATGGGGAAGGAAATTAATAATAATACAATAAAAAAGATAGGCTTTTAATGCCAATTTTGGAAAAAGTGTGGGATTTTTCAAAATTGGTGTTGATGTGGGGAAAGGCACGAGTCTAAGAGAGCTTGACAAGATGGATGGGTTTAATTGGTGCCTTAAACTTAGAAAAGGAAATCATTTCATGACATGTGGGGGCTTTGCTATCACTCTGACCAACCATGTGATTTGTACTCACCAACTCATTAAGATGATGGATAATATCTCCACCTTGTTATTTGTCTTGGGTAAAGCCTCTCTTTTGTGCTGTAATTTCTGTGTTTTCCTCAAGGCTTTGGTTAAGTGAGTTCTAGGTAGTGGTTTGAAAGGTGGAATGTCATTAGAGACACAAGAAGAAGTGTTCCCTGAGTACAGTTCAGATATGGGTGATGACATGGTGTACGTTGAACCTCCTAGAATTGAGGATGGGTTCCTCAAGAACCCGTGTGTTGTTACCTACCTGAAGGAGGGTGGTTTCTTTCCTTTTATGGAAGCCATGGGAGGATGCGATGAGATTATTTCTATCTAGTGAGTGAAAACCTGGATGGAGCATAGGGTAACCATTAATGGTATTACATTTGAGATAAATGAAGAAGTCATTGCCTAGGTTACAAGGCTTTCTACTGAGGGGAAAAAATGGAAAAAGATAACTAAGAGCCGGGATGATTCCAGCATGAAGAGATTCTTCAAAAAATCAAAGGTCCTTGTTCGCATTCATGGGGGATATAAAAGGGAGGTGCTGCCAAACCCTTGGAATGAGGTATGTCTCATCCTTATGAAATATATTACCTTGAAAGTCCACTTTGGCACCTGCTACAATTACCATTTCCTGCTGCTAAACCACTTCCGGTATAATGATGTCATTTATTTCCCATTTTACCTACTTCACTCCCTCAAAGCTGCAATCATGGATGTTAGAGAAAAAATGAAGACCAGGCACAACTAAAACATTCTCCACTAGTGGCTAATCTTACGCCTCTACAATTTTCATCTTGCCTTATGCCCCCCAAGGATTGTCACTTTACATGACATTAACTCACCGTTTGAGAAGGCACCTAAGGAGGTGTTAGTCTCCCAATCTAACCCTTCTTCCTCCAAAACCCCTGAGAAATCCAGGAAGGTCAAAGCGGGGTCTACGGGTGGAACCCAAATTACTATCTACTCTGAGGATGAGGAGGATGAAAATGAAAGTAGGTTGAGGTCCCATAGAATTGCAACCAACACTCGCTACAAATAGAAAGATGTTAGGAAGAGGTACCTTGAAGAAGATAAGGAAGAGGATGAATCAGAGAAGGAGGACAAAAAGATGAAGGATACTAGTGGGAATATAAAAAAAGGGAAGAAAATCAAGACGAAGGAGAGCGGACAAGGAAAAAAACCACAGAATTTGGACGGGGCTGAGAAGAGCCATGATTCGTCCCAAATCTCGGCTAGCTCCATTATTCTAACCATGGATTTGTCTAAGAAGAAACTTTTTGAGGACAAGAACACGCACTCGCCATGTACAACTACTTCATTGTCTGACCCCTAGGTGATGACTGAGAACCCTAAGGTTGGTGGGCATAACAAAGATGAGATTTCGGAGGAAAAAAAAGTGGATACCACGAGCTTACTGGAAGCTGTGAGTGAACTTTCCCAACTGCAGAAGGATGTTAAAGTGATGCAGGCCTCCTCCCTGGATTCTATCTCCAAGAAGGATCTCTAGGAGGTCACAAAGGAGATTAAAAAGTTAGGGGAAAGCTTCAACAAGGTGGCTGGTTTTGTGGTTAAGGTCATTCACTCGGCTGTAACAACGCTCCAACTGTTGCAAATGGAGAAAGCGACTACTCTGGGGGAAGATCAAAAGGATGAGAAGTTGTTCCAATTCCTTGCGGATGATTGGCTCAAGCTATTACTTAGCAGTGGGGGTAAAAACCCCAAGTAACTTTCTTGATTTTCCATCCTTTGTTGTTTTGATTGGATCCATTGGCTGGCCATTATGGGCCTTTTTGTGTATCTGTTAAACTTTTGTTACTGGTTTGTTGTTACTCACTACTATGCTATTCTGATTAAGTACAAATAGGATTTGAAAGGTCCTAAAACCTTGTACAATAGAAGCAAAAGAAAGGTCAAAGAAAGACCAAAAAACAATTGTGGAGCCACACCAAACAAGCCAAAGGAACTAACCATAGTTCCAACCAAAAAGAAAAAGGCCCAACCAGTCACAAACAAGGAAATCAAGATTTACATTTTTTCCCATCTTTATGTGAACATATGTTCATATCAAATGAAGGAGTGGAAGAATTAACTTTTTTTTCCCTTAAATGTTGTCCATCCATCCTCCACCTTTTCAACATTCTTCTTCTAGTCCAAAGAGGAACCAAAAGAGCCCACTAAAGGGCATGTCACAATCCCAGCCATAGGAGGGGCAGGACTGGCACCACTATCATACCCCAAGATCCTCCCAGGAGAACCATGAGCAGCATAACTAAGAGCACCATAAGACAAAAATGCTGAACCAAGGACAACATCATCGTTTTTCACAGGGACAACACTAGCAACACCAGAAGGGACAGCGTCAGAGACAACAACAGTAGCTTCAAAGAAAACATTAGCAGCAATAGATACATCATTAGAATCTCCAGCCAGAGCTTGATCATTTTGAGGAGGATAGGCAATCGATCCCCCATCCACAAAATCTTTACGAACCATATAATTTTTTCCTGAAGCCCCCAACCACCAAGAAGGTTATTTCTTCGATTTAATCTTATCAGATGCACACCGCGCAGCAAGATGGCCAGTCTTGTGGCATTTCCTACATCTGAATGGGATACCTTCATAATCAATATTATGATTCCAAGAGCCCTTAGAAGAGGCCAAAGTGATCTTCTCAAGAAGACCCTTGGAAACATCCATCTCCACAAGAATACAAACATACATAGTCTTATAAATTTTAGAGGAGTACATAGCTACCATCTAAAAATCCCCAAGAGCCTCACCCACCAATTCCAAAATAGAATCCAGCCATAGATGAAGGGGAAGATTTGGCAGTCTAACCCATAAGGGTATCTTATTAAAGGAATCAGAGAGAGGATCAAAACCCTGATACCAAGGTTTGGCCATCAAAGGGAAACGATCCTCCCAAGAGAAACAATAGTCACACAAAATAGTTTTCCTATCCGCAGCATTATCAAACTTTACAATAAAAAACCCCCTTTCCATAGGGTATATCTGAACATGATCAGTTCAAAATTGTTCCCAATGTTCATAAATCCAAGCATGCAACTGAGAAAGAGAGTGCCAAAAACCCCTAAAATGAAAGATATCAGCATTGGAAGAAAAATCTTCCATAGTTTTTAAAATCTCCTCAACAGTATCAGTATTGAGATTGACCACAATAGGGTTACTTACAGAAACAGGCACCACAAGAGGAGTGGACCAATTACCACCCCTCCTAGCAAAGGCCTGGCCATGGATGCCTGCTTCAAAGGCAGCCACATCAACAAAGGATAGCGCAGGAACAGCCCCCATAACTACCCGAGAACCAAGCCCACCCATTAGAGAAGGCCCAAGCTCAGAACCACCTTCCGCCACCATAGGAGCAATAGGACCAAGAGCATGAGTAGGAGAAGAAGTCCCAGGTGAGAAATCATGAGTGGGAAAATATTTTTTTGAACAACAGAAGTGGCAGCAGCAGAAGAGGTCATTTTGAAATTCAATGTGAATTTACTACTCTTCTGTTAGACTTAACTACACTGATACTTATTTCCACAAACTGGTTACCAGCTTCAAGGTGAAGTTGGGGTCTGTTAGGGGTAACAAGTTGGTTACCATCTCCACGGTGGAGTTGGGGCCTGTTGGTTTTAATTTTTGGTTTTTGGTTTTAAAAAAAGGTATAGGCTGAGGGTTTGCTGACTCTAGTGATGTGCTGGTAGTCTGCAATTCTTATGTTGGTTGTTTCTGTTCGGGTCAGCCCCCTTGTCTTGGCTACTTTTTTAACAAAAAAAATTACACTATATTTATAATAAACGGTTGGTGGAAAATTCAAACCTCATAGTATATGTAATCCAAAGAGAAAAACTTAAATAAAAAGTAATGAAGCTAGAGAAAAAAGAGAGTTGTAAATCTAGTTAAAGGAGGGGAAGTGATTTATAGTCATACGGTTTTCCCTAGTCATCAAGTAGGTCCTAACCATTTAGGAAATTCTTGGTCTCCATAGGCCACTATAACTTAGCATATTGATCTTGCAGAAAAGTTGTAAATACTTTCTCACTAGTATCTAGGGATATATCTAATTTTACCTCCCCAATGCACCAAATACATTTCTCTCTACTATTTTTTACTTCCTGGCACAACTCACTAACAAGTTAGGGAATTGGAGTAAGATGGGGAAACTGGAAATTAATGCAAAATATAAACCTAAGGACATTTTACAATAGATCCTCTTGTTTGGATTTGACATTCTTTATAGGAACTCCTCAAAGTCAACACATCCTAAGTCTACATCAGTTATGTTTCTATCGCTTGAAACCTGCTTGGTGGGAGGGAGGTATCCAATAAACTTATACATCATTCATGCTAATCATTCCTAAGACATAACATTTGTGTATGCAAACATGTTGAGTTAGTAAACCATCAAAAAACCTATTATTTAATTCCAAAAACAACATACTTATTGGATCTTAAACTAAAACAAAATTTAACACTAGGCATGCAAATCTCTACACTAAATGACCAAACCTAAATATGATGAAATTTCAGGGTTCGGAGATGAGGCACCCTCGAGCCTCGTGTTGGCAAGTTGGATGTGTTTTCCTTTATGTCAACATATCTATTATGTAGTTTGGATATTTGGTGTGCAGTTTTTCCAGTAACATAGGGTGATCAGAAGAATGGCGAAGGAATTTTATTGAAGATGAGGAGTCATGCAGCTCACAAGATAATGTAGAGGTTTTCTACATGGTTTGTGTCAAGTTTTAGTTTCTGACATGATGATTTGATCAAGTTATGATTTCATATATGAAGACTAGTTATTTTACTGTTTGCCAGTGTAATAGAGTTGCAGAGAATGATTTTGCATATGTACTCAAGGTGAGATCTTTTGTTGCACAGCTGGGAATGTGTTAAGGACATATAAATGTTTCTACCATTCAAATGGTTAGTGATTCTAATCTCCCGCAAGGAATTTACAAGTATTTCAGTTGGGAGTAATAGTGTTCTCGAGGTTTATCATGAAATGCTGACAAATCTGATGAATAGGATGGATTTGTGTCATGCCCAAAAGTTGGGCAAAAACACACGAACAAATTTTTTTAATAACGCACTAAAAAGGATAACAAAACTATCACAAGGGTAACATGTGCACATAAAATGGTGCAAAGGGATAAATGAAACCAGAAAGGTTACAAGGAGAGGGATAGCTTTCAGAGCTATCCTAAAGGTTGCCTAAAGCTCTAAACTTGATCTACATGCAAATCGAGGTAGTTGACCAAAAGTCAACCAGAGTGACCAAAAGTCAACTATACTCTGAAATACGTGAATGGTAAGCACTAGGGTTTGCTAGATCCTAAGGGAGTCTCAAACACGCAAAATGAGAATAGTTGACTAAAAATCAACTAGAGTTGACCAAAAGTCAACCGTACTCCAAAATAAGAGAAGGGACATTTCTAGGGACTACTATGTTCTA
This sequence comes from Thuja plicata, assembly GCA_018584345.1. Classification (NCBI taxonomy): domain Eukaryota; kingdom Viridiplantae; phylum Streptophyta; class Pinopsida; order Cupressales; family Cupressaceae; genus Thuja; species Thuja plicata. The sequence goes on from MU224401.1 coordinate 250,340, forward strand.
TAGAGATCATAGGCACGCAGACTGAGGTAGTTGACCAGAAAGTCAACCCATGTTGACCAAAAAGTCAACTATCTCCGTAAGGCATGAAACTAAAATCTTAGGGTCCAGAGAGTACAGGGATCACCTGGTACAAAAATTGAGTTGATCGGAGAGGGGTTTGACCATGGTTGACCAAAATTCAACCGTGCACGACGCTGGTCCAAGGCAGCGATAATACCCTTAATAGATGTATATCGCAAAGATGAGGGGTTATTATGACCCCTAAAATGATAGGACGTTATCTAGGTCTTAATTCTAAACAAATAATTTTATTAGATAAATAACGTCCTAAACCTTATATTAAGTTAATAATTAACAATATCCTTTTATTAAAAATCTAACATTTAAATTAACTACATATTTCTAAGTCAATAATATTAAATCAAATCCTAAAAGGATATGTCTAATGACATAATTAAATCTCATAAGTATATTGATAAATAACTTCTAATAATTTAAAGCAATTTTCAGATAGATGAAAATCTAATTTTAAACCTATCTATTTAAAACAAATCTCATTATAAAAATATATTTTAAATATAATTTCTAATTTATAAAGAGTCTAATAAACAATTATATAAATCTTTCATAAATGCCCATATGCACAATTATACAACTTAATAGATAAAACTTTATTTCCATTTTAAGGATTCAAACAATACAATCAAATTTGATAACAAATCCAATTTTATAAGTCCCCTAAAAAAAAAACATAAATTTACTTAAAAATCTAAAAAAAAAACAATCTTGAATAAAAACTAATTTAATAAACTAATAATAAAATGAAGGGAAACAATCTATTTTAAAATTCATCCAATTAAAATAAAAAAATTAATCTAACCAAAACAATTATAATTCTAAATCTTGAACTCAAAATAAAAGTATGATAAACCTAAAATAATCCTTAAGTCCTCATCGCATACGGTAGGGGAGGAGGCAGACTCTAAACCGGGCGGCGGAGGGTTTCAAATAGAAGTGGTGGATGTCAAAAGGGAGGGGCGGCGAAAGCGGTGGTGGCGGGTCAAAATTCGGCGGAGGCGTGTTTTACAAGCCGCAGGGCGGAAGATGCGAAGAATAGCAGGGAAGCGGGGATCGACACAGTGCGGCACCACCACCCCGCTGTGTATACATAGTGGGCGGGGTGTGTCGGTCGCGGCCAACGCCCCACCTGCCACTGTGTTTACACAGTGGCTGGGTACACCACGCGCGGCTCAAGCCGCTAGGTCGGGGATGGGCTTCGACCCTCCCCGCCCAAAACCCCAAACAATTCATTTTTTTTTTGTTATAAAAATAAATTTTTTTATTAAAAAAAAGTTCATCTTAATATTATATATATATATATATATA
>MU224401.1:251809-275657 GCA_018584345.1 Thuja plicata
TGAAAACAGTGGGCATTAAGAAACACCTTTTTTTTTAAATATTTACATGGTTGAATTCTATATTTAATACTAAACATAATGGTAAAAGAAAATTTTAATTTCGAGCATAAATTTTTTTTGACATAATTTTCCAGAATTCTTCAAAAAACATAAATAAAATGAAAGTAATAATTTCTCTTTTCCATTTACTCAAGAACACTTAATAATTAATTTAAGGATCTAATTAGTTATGGGATTTTAAATATGCTATCGAATTTTTTATATATATATATTCAATATCACTTTCCCAACCTTGCATGTTTTAAACATTCATTCCAAGAACTTTATAATGATGATTCAATCTCTTAATCGCAAGATATTACCCTTAAATAAGTTTGAACTTAGTTTATTGAAACATTGAAAGTTCTTATAATGTTAACACCTAACGAATTTACAATCAACTAATTTTGTTGAGCATATAACAACAGAGGCATTTCAAGGATCTCTAATCTTAATTTAAAATAGAATGTGTTTGCACTATCAAATAGAAGTTCCATTTCACAACATGGTTATAAAGAAATAACAATTAGTATAAGGTTACATTCCATTGATCCTCCATCTAAATTATGGTGCAAAGGTTTTCATAAGTATAAGTTTACAAATTTCTTGATAAATCATTACAACATAAAGGGGGGGTGAAATCCTTCAGAACATCACAGGTTACAATGACCAAATTACAGTTGTTCCCATCTATCATGTTAGGGTAATTTTGATAGCTCCAACATCCAGTTGAAAACCTGATTACATGTTAAGGTTGACCATGGAGGCTCACCTCCCAACCTAGGCCTTTACAAGGCCACCCCTGAGCTTGGGGATCCAATCTAGAACGGGTTACAAACAGAAACACCCAACAAGCAGGAAATAAAATAGAGAACTCAAACACAAGAAAACTTCCCAACATCAGGATGGACAAGAGGAAGTATCTCCAAGAGACCTTCCATAACAGGGGTAGTGGTAGACCTCACTGTAGGAGAAAGCCAAGAATAAACATAGAATACACAAGCCTAACATGGACTTGAAAAGGACCATCTTTACAAGATGATGTCCTGAATAACCTCCTTATACCTCCTAGATGCCCTCAGGCCCTTCTTGGCTTCATGGGTATCATATTACCTCAAATTTTTCCCTCCTCACATGGGAGACTCTACACTAACAGGAATCATTTCTATCTACCCCTCCAAGGCTACTCTGCCCTCCCAAGGGTGAGTGTACCTTGAAGACCCATTTGAAATCAAACACAAAGTAAAGACATTGAGAAACAAATAAAAAAAATTTCAATAGAAAATAAAAGCTTCAAAACACATAAGACTCCATTAATGGAGTCCTTGAGCTCAATAACACACATAAACACAAACAATAAATTTTTAAATAAATCCAACCTTAATCCAAGCCAAGGTGTGAAGAGGAATGGTGTTGAGCTATCCTTCCTAAGCTCCTTCTCCAAAGGCTCCTTCAAACTGAATTCTGTCTCTAAGGGTAGAGAGTGGGTGAACACTCAACTCATCCTAAAATCTTCCCTAAATAGACAAACCTCCAACAAGAGAAAGGCTTAACCCAAAGGTGAGGTAACTCTAACCAACCCCAAACTAAACCACATCCTAACTCTCCAAGGGTGAAGTCAAATGAAACTTGGGTAGAAGAGAGAGTGAGGTTAACCAAAGTCACACTCCTCTTCCAAATTCGCTCAAAGTTGAAAATGACAATTAAAGGGAGTAATAAATGAGTTTAGAGGCTCATTAATGATAGAAAATAACCCCTAACCCATAGGGTACCAAGTTGGGTGACTAAAACTGACCCCGGTTACCTCCTAGGAGCTCAAAAGACCCTCTAAAACTCACCTTGAAGTTAACCTACGGATTTCTAAGTCAAAGAAATTCTAGAAACTTCTAACCCTGGGGTAAGCTTGGGTACTACTACTAGATGACCTAAGTTAACCCTTGACTAACCTTGGTTTCCCCTCTACTAGCCATGTCAATAATTAAATTACAACAATTGCCAAACTCGACACATTAAATTAAAACAATTGACATGACTTATTCACATAAACATTTACTAATTTAATAACACACATGCAAACCATGTTTACGAAATAAACACATAACAACGAGGCCCATGTCTCTTTATATAGACAGGACCTTGGAAAGCATGGGTATTTACATAGGTTCCAGTAGTGGGTCCCCGATTTAGATCCATGGTCAACTTTTCCTACACACTCAATGCACACATCAGTAGATCCAAAACGACATGATATGAAACATAACAAGATATCAATGATATACATACATATAAACCATAATTGCATTAGAACTGAAATAAACTAGCATCAGTTTCCTAAACCAAATTCCTCATATTACATTCATTCATTTAAACCCATATAAGACATCAACATAAGCTGAAACTGAATTAAAACATAAAGCATCTCAAAAGTACCCTGATTACAAAATTAGCTGCTGAATATATAACATAGGATTCCACCGATCCTCAAATGTATAACAAGTCTCTGATAGCCAAGGTATGTCAAAGCATAAACTACTGAAAGCATGAAAAACAAAATAGTAACACTATAACAGTCTAATGTAGGTCTCACAATTTGATTGTTTGTTTGAGATTCATGATGCCTAAGGATGATCTAGGATTATGTGTCTGATGATTTGGAAACTTACATTAATCAAGCTGACAAAGTTCAATGAATGTGAAGATGTTTTTATTTTCTTAGTTGACATGTCAAGAATAGTTGATAAAACAATTTATTAGAGATCGGTAAAACATTTTAGGGTTATGATTATGATATCAATATTTTTGTGAAGGATCTAAGAAATGTTTGTAAAGCTCGCATTGATCTTGATGGTTTATTTTGGTGCTAATATTTGAATGGTTGAGGATTAGCTTTTGTTGACCTAGTTTCTACGATAATTTTAGTGGTGATTATTCACCATTTGGTGAATGTCACATGTTGACAATCAAGGATTTGGTGAATATATTGCATATATTGGGTTGGTCCAATCACTTGAACTTTATAAATATTGGGTTGAATGCCCGGGCCCATCGCCCATCTATTTATTTAATTTTCTTCATTTATTCTACAATATCGCCCATCGAATCTATTTTTTGGATACGGTAAATTTTAAAAAATTTCCTATAATTTCAAAGCGGCCCCAAATCGACGGCCTATATTCGCCAACAATTTTTTACATATATATTTATAGGCAGACCCAAATTCACCTGGCATTTTGCGGATGCGTGTCTCAAAATGACGCATTTTTGCCAACTTTATTTATCATAGTAGGTTATTGGATGACCCATAATCACCTCAAAAATAACATAAGACGTGTTAGAATTATGCAGGCTTCAGAAAATATTTGTATACCTAATACCTCCCACCAAATTCACCAAAAATGATTAGTATAAATACATTCATAGATCAGTTTTATTGTACACAATTTGGTTCGATTGGTTCTGATATCTCAATTTGATCGATAGCAAAGTTTCAGATATTGGCGACTGCATAGGTGAAAGCAATTGAGAAAAAGGTAAGTGATTATTATTTTGATTCCTAAATTCACCCAAGGTTTCACCTCTATTTGTCTGTGACTCTATAATTTTGAGTTCATTCTTATTTAGTGGGTACTAGTTAGTGGTCAATGGTCACCAGGGAGACCTCAGACATGATTTTAGGGTCAATGAATCATATTTATATATATTATAATCTATCTTCACTTCTTCAACAAGTTAAAAAAAAATTTGGCAGCATTTATTTTGTTGGAGATGTTGAACAAGAATAAGGATAAGGCTTCTGCACGTGGGGAAATCCAAGAGAGGCCAGAAAAACATAGAACCTTATAATCGTACTTTGGTCATGGTGTTGGAAAAGTTTCTGGCCAAAATTGGGAAGCTAGTTCATCACAATTAGATTTACAAGATTCACAACCTAAACCTACATGACATATTGAAGAAGTCGGCGAACCTGATATCTCAGATCACGATAAAATTGAACAATATTTTTAGGTAAATACCCAGAGTAGCCATAATGATATAATCAACTTGGATGAGACTGATAATTCCACAGATGATGATGGTGCAGGGAAGAAGAAAAGAAAATACAATTCAAAAAGGGATAGAGAATCAAAAAAAGATTAGATGTAGGATATATCAAGGAATTTTCAAATAGAATGAGTATCAAAGTATCCATTCATTGAACTAGTGGACAATCTAATTGAAGGTGAGCCTCTGGTAGAATGTATATGTAATATTTACACCAAGATAAATAAGAAGAAAAAGAGGTTGCAGCTAAAAATTGACACCATAGAGAAACATATGGGTAAAGTTTACAAAAACAAAATGATAGATAGAATTGAAAAATTAGTGATAAGATGGAAAAGAAGGAGGAATATTAGCATGTTAGGAATGCAGAATTATTTTAATTTCAGCAGAATATACAGACGTAGTGTGGTGAAGTTAAAGGATCTATTGAAGCTTTTTTGGAAAAACAATGGAAGTAGAACAACTGGGAAAAGTTGTTTAGTTAATTATTGTCTTTTATATTTTGAGAAGAGGGCATCCTATGACAGAATACCCATCATTGAGTGCTTTATTACACTTTCTAAAATTTTGTAACTATCCTAAAAGTCACTGGTCAGTAAATAATGGATGGGAATAGGCAAGTTGTCTTACAGAGGTTGGAAAAGAGGATCTAAAGGCAACAATTGAAGAGTCAAAGTTTATTGAATTGTCTTTAGACAAAGTTACAATAGTAGATAATACTTCCTGGGTATGCATGCATGTTTATACTATACACATTTTTTTTGCCAACCTCATCTACTAACTTTTGCTAAAATTAAGGATAATGCGACAACATAAAATTTATTTGAACTAGTAAAGAGTTCATTAATTGAATATGGAGATATAGATGACATGATGATTGCCAAAAAGTTAGTGTTTGTTGGAGTAGATGGAGCTTTAGTAATGCAAGGCCATAGGGGCAATCTTTGCACAAAGATACAAACTTATTATGCACTGTATGCTACTTTCATTCATTGCATAACCCACATAATAAATATAGCTTTTGGAGTTGTCAGAAAGCATGCTCCAGTACAAAAAAATTGAAGTTTTAATCAAAGAAATACTTATGTCAAAGTTTGAAATTTTTTAGGTAATTTCAACACTTTTTTGAAGGAATAACCGATGGGAACAAGATTCTTTAGGATAATTATACCAAATGGATCTCTTTGGATGGACCAGCAATTCATGTTTTTTCAAAAAATAAATCGTTGCTTGGTCTAATGAACTCAAGTCGTGAAGAAGCAGGGCTACAAAAATTTCCCAAGCTACTGTGAAGGTTAAGTAATGTAGAGAAACTCTTAACATTAGTAGGTCTTCTCCCCATGTTGGAGGAAATGATAAATATAATGAACAAGGCCCAAAAAAGAGCTATGTATATTGAAAAATATGTTGCACTGCGTAAATTGACATACATGACGTTCGATAATCTCTATCGAGTATGTGATGATGTAAAATTTGTCAGCTAGCTCAAAATCATAGATTTGGACAATCCGGATAACTTTTTAAAGATCAATGCAAATGGGGAGTTATGTGCAAAAGTATGTGGAGTTGAGATACCAATGCACTACTTTGACGGGGTCGAGTCTAAGGAACTAGGAAAGAACCACAGGAAGTGACTATCAAGTCTTAAAAGGGAAGACTTTACCAAGATCATTGAGTATGTAACTTATTTTGTGAAGCACATTGCCTATGATATTTCCTCACAAATTAGAGAAAGATTCCATCCAGTCAAACTACTTGAGTCCATAGCTATTGTGTTTCCTTGATAGTGGAGTATCAACAATTTGAAATATTTTAAAACTAAGCTACTAACTTTGATAGATCATTTTTGCAAAACCAAAGAGTTCAATGGAGTAACTCTAAATGGAATTTTAGATGAATCTTGTTTGAGAGAAAAATTGGGATTTTTTTCATAGAAAATGAGGGAACAATATAATATTATGTCGAACCCCCACGAAGACGGGTCAGTAACAAGGTTTGGAAACATCTAGCTCATAGTGAAATGTTGATTGATTCAATATCAAAATTTTTCAAGCTTGTTGATTTATGTTTGACCATGATATTGGGGTCGATGGAGGATGGGAGAATTTTCAGTACTTTAGGGTTCCTAAAGTCAAAGATAAGAAACAAACTAGACAATAATTTGCAAAATTGCTTGAGGCTCTATACATCAAGGTTGTTGGAAATATATTACAGGCTAGGTGACTGAGAGGGGGGGTGAATCGAGAACCAATAAAACTTATTCACTTTTATCCTTTATTATATTGTCTAATCTAATTGCATGCATGGAACACAAAATAAATAAACATTCATAACACTTCACACAAGATTTGGTGACCCAGAAACCTTTCAAATAGAAAGTAAAACTGGGGTGGCGATGATACCCACAATCTTTAGAACTGCAGTAATAAAGTTGGGTTGTTAAGGCTTAAAATTGACCACTTGTAATGATATGTCCTATTGGGAGAAATAAGGAATGTTAGGTCCACCTTGTGAAAGGATTTATACAATACAGTTAAGTATGCACTCTGTTAGGAGATTTGTGAAGGACTGTTAGGTCTGCCCTATTAAAGGATTTGACTGATACACACATTAGGATGAATTAGTGAATGATCTACTATGCAAATTTGATTTGTTGAATAAGATCCTTTGATGTAGTACTGATCAGTTGAATCTGATAGATGAGTCTCTATTGTTCCTCTATACTACTATAGCCTTCTAATCAATTTGCTTCTTCATATTTGCATCTATACATATATTCAATGTTGTTGTAATGATTGACATATTTGGGAAAACAAAGTCTCTTACATATATACCTATCCAAATTAATTACCTCACAAGTCTGCTACAACTATATCATATAGTTTCAAACAATATTTACTAAGTCATCTCAATGTTGATACTTGGGTCCAGTAATCCACTCGGGTGATATACTGACACTCGGGAGACACAGTGAAGTTGGAAACTATGGAACTCAGTTGACACTAGGTGCTCGGTCCACATTGATCACTCAAAGATGGTATGTAACTTATTTAACACTGGCGACTCGGCAGACACTTCTTGGAAGTAACTTCTCGGTTGACATTGCAAGCTGCTGGCTCAGTTAACACTATAACCATATGAATGACTAAGTGTTTTGGCACTAATTGACAATATGTCTTTCCATAAGGTCTATGATCTACCCCTTTGGCATTAGTGACAAAAACACTTATCATACCAAAAAATTTGATCAAACAAATTGATAATTCAAAACTCCCCCTTACCATATGCTTGGGTTCTAGCTTGGTTTTGACTACTACTCTGCAACTTGGTTGCAACTGACTGGATTTTTTTTATTTTTCAAAACTATTTTTGTAACTCTGTTATATATATCTTCCTCTTCTTTGTACATATATTTCCTCTTTATATATATATTCTATATTTTCTTTATATATATATATATATATATATATATATATATATATATTCTATCTTTCCCCCTTATCTTTTACACAAATGCCAAAAATGCATATCTACAAGGTAATACCAAAATGTGAAAGGAAATCATGATGTACCTTCAAAATTTGAGACAATGCCTTGTCCCAATTGTCTTGCAACACCTTCAGGATGTGCAACTCAATTTGAATTTCTGCAGACAACTCCATCATATGCTCAACAACTGAAAAATTGTTATCATGGATGAGTGTCTTTGTGTGAGCAATATGTTTTTGCATGACATCCATATGAAGAATGATTTGGCTTTGTATTGCTGTTAGGGATTCCCTTGTTCTTCCTTATTCCCTTAGTAGGTCTTCCTGCAGATCAGTCTGATACCTGATCTTAACAAAATGTGTTGAACTTGAACTAGGATCAAGTGCCAACTAGCTTGCACTTGCCTTCAAATCATTGTCAATCTTTGTTAGCTTATTCTTTATTTCCATGGTAAAATTGGGTGTGTCAATCAACTATAAAAATAATGCTACAAAATTATTCACAGTGGTTTCTAGAGAGATAATAATAGTGGATAGCTTCACTTGATCTATTGCAATCTTACCTACAATATTCTCTAAAACCTTATTCTCAAATTTTCTCTCTGCCTTCTACAACAATTTCTCCTCAGCACTTAGATCTTTGTTAAACTTGTGAACTATGTCAACAAGTTGGTCCATTATGGAGTCCTTCTCATTGACCTCAATGTCTAGTGCATCTAGGAATATACCTTTGATGTCCTCTAGGACTATGTTCCTTCTCTTCTCAACTTGGATCTTTTGTTGTTTTTCTATTTTCTTCCATAGCTCCCCAAGGATGTCCATCTACTCAGATGTTAGGCTAGAAAGATCCCAATTAGGAATCACAATGTCTTCCTCAAGGTCAACTTCATCATTAATTGTTTCCTTTTCTTTACCCTTTACCTTGGGATTAGGTGAAGGAAAGATTTCCTTACCTTCTCCATCATCCTTATCCTCAATTTTCAGTTGAAGCAGGTTGTTAACTGTCATTGCAATATCTATAGAATTAGTACCAACTATTGAAATATTCACAGTGTCGTATTGTGGCTCAGTCTAGCTTGGCCCAGTAGTAGGTAGAGCCTGATGCTTGGTTCCTACTAGACCTGATGTAGACTCTATGGTCTTTTCCTTTCTCAGAGATAAGATAATCTGACTAGGTGATTGGGGTAGGGATGCCATCACTGAAACTGCTATCTGCTCTATTTTAGATTCCTCAAAGGTTTGTACCTCAAGTATTTCTTCATCTTTAACGTATACATAAGGTTTTGTACTCGGGTCCTCCGTCTCATCATTTTGCTTGTCTCCCTTGATATCAAAAATGGACTTCCACAACCTAGTTGCGGTTCTCACAACATCCTCTATTTTCTTGCCCAAAATTTGAAAAGTTCTAAATCTTGGAGTATGTCTACTCTCATACTTAGACATAGAATCTTTTATCTCCTTATTAGTCAATGTAGGCATGAATTTCTTTAAGGTTTTCTTTTTTGATGTCCTTTTCAGTCTGGACTGCATTGTTCCAGTGAATGGTGATTGCCTTATGAAGGTCTTCAGTCATTTGGATTTTCAATTCAAATGGATCATACTTCCATTTTTCCATCTTCTCTACTAATACATCCTCAACCAACTTCTGCTCATCCTTGGTTCTGGAAGCATACCTAAGTGATCTGAGACTTGACATACCACTACCTTCCTTAAATTGTCCAACCTTTTTCTCAAAGGTAAATGGTGGCTTCTTGAATGTAAATGTTTCTTCATCATCATCATCATCATCTTCTTTTTGCAACTTCAATTTTCTTCTATATTTCCTGGGTTTGTTTGCAGTGAAGGCAGGGGTAGAGACCTTTGGTGTTTTCTTGGGGGCTGACCCCTTCTTCTTAGGAGGCTCTTCTACTACCTATTCTTCTTCATTCTCAGGTTCTTCTTCTTCTTCCTTTATGTCATCCCCTTTTCCTTCGGTGATCGTAAGAGGAGAGTGTGATAAATTTCCATATTTCTTTTCAAATTTCTCAATTCTCTTTCTTCCTCTCTTCAAGATTCAGGGAATCTTGATTTCTAATGATATTCTACCCTTAACTTCTTCATAAGTACCAAAATATGCTTCTTTAGGACCAATAGGCTCATTGATAAGAGCCTCAATAATATCTCTAGTATCATCAATGTTAACCTCATATGTAAGAGGTTTCACCCATGGAACCCTTGCTTTGACTGCTTGGATGTGCACTCTATCACAGTCAACTAGGAAGGATATTTCTTCCTTATAGTCTTCTATCAATTGTTTGGGAGTTCTAAATCTATTTTGCATTTTCTCTTTAAAACTCTGAAAGTAAGCATCCATGATTCTTACAAAATTGTCTCCCAATTCTTCTATAAACTCATTGATCTGATATATTATAGGCCTATCCTTCTTCCATACAACTGTGCCTTTTGAAGGGAAACAATTTTGAGCATAAAAGAATAAGCAAACCAAGAGTGAACCAAACTTACATGGATTGGTCTTAGATGCCCAGATGCTCTCCATGTTTTTTCTCAGTTGGATTATTTGCAACTCAACGATGTTGAATGAGAGACTATTTTTTACCACTTTGTATGCCAAGTATAGAGCCTCACATGGAACATTGTTTGGCCAACTTGAACTATAAATATTATGTGCAATCACCTGAATTCCAAACTTTATCTCCATGTCAATGAATCCATTAAACTTCATTCCTCTTACATCCCACTCGGAAAGAGTCTTCTTAGCTAGATCAGCTCAGGGTAGAGTTTTAGTCACCTTAGGTTTATCAAGCATTGGGTACCCTTTCACTCGGTGTACCATCATCTTGGTGATTTTTATGGGTTTCTCCAGCTAGAAATGCATTTCGTGAATATGGTTCAGAATAAATCTAATCCACTTTATATAGAAATTATTCGGCATATGCAAGATATGAGTTAAACCCTTAACTTTGAGGTGCTTGTGTTCTAGATTTAGGTTCCCATCCACATAAAGTGCCTCATATGTTTGATTCAACTCAAATGTGCCTAGCTGTTGAATGGTACAATGATAGAAAGTTTGAATGTCGTGAATCAACAGTACCTCAAGAGGAATTAGGGAATGGGCTCCCATTGGATCTATCTCCTCCATGGTCGTTAGAAGAAGTTTGAAATTTGGCACTTCGTAGACTGTATTCCTCACTAACATCTTGGATCCCTTCTTGATCTTACTACGAGATGAAGATTCCATAATGCTCAGTAGATCGATGAAACATTTCTGAAACTAAAGCTTTCAAACACATTCACTCTGAAATTGCTAAAAGCTCTTAATCTCTCTGCAAACTATAAAACTCGGTAAACAATAACCTTTAGATTTCAAAATTTATGAGAAATTTCACCTTTAAGTTTTCATTAAATGCTCCATACACAATAGGTGTCATATCTCAGTTAGTTATCCCAAGCTTACTCAACATGAACTGATCAGGGAGAAGCTCGAAGAAAACTAACTTCACATCTTTGAAAACATACAAACTGACTTAACTCGGTTAAGCCTCAATGGCTCAGTTGTAACTAAGGTCCTAACTCGATTAGAACCATAATGTATCCCAGTGCATTAATATGTAGACTTGGACTTGCTAGCATATCTAGAATTGATGTATGATGGCTTGTACGTTTAGTTCTAGTTATCTCCTTACATCTTTATTCAGAGATGGTGATTCCACCCAACTCACCATTTTAGGTGCTATTTGTTCCTTCATTGTTTTGGTCTGAATTATCAGGAGACTTCCTTACCCACTGCTAACTCATCTGAGTTTTGATTTTAGAAACTTTTGTTTCGCCTTTATCAAAACCAGTATCCACTTTTTTCTATTCATGCAATTCTTGCTTGGATGACCAATTTTTTTACACACATAACATCTCTAGGTAGGATTCCTTTTTCTAAGGTGATTCTTTGGAAAATTTGAACCAATGTGCCCATACTCACCACAATGACAACATATGTTCCATGTGTTGTAATCCCAACCAAAAATTGCCTTAGCTAATTGTTCAGCAGGGTTCCACTTCTTAGTTCCGCACTCTGAATATTTATGACCTTGTTTGTTACAATTGAAACATTTTCCTTCAAACTTAGGTTTCTCAGTGCATTCACTTGCCCTATGTCCATGTTTATTGCAACTGTAGCACTTACCATTAAAATTTGACTTCCCATTGCTCCAACACTTATTTGATGTATGCCCTAACTTACCACAATGATTACATGTAGGTTTCTTGTTCTTTTGAGCTCCTTGTTGTGAGGATTCACATTGTTCAGTATAACCTAATCCAATCTTTCCATGATGTCTGAATTGGGTTTTCACTATCAACTGATTCATGCTTTCTTGTGAATTCATAATCCTCTCATTGGTTTTCTTTTCAGTATTGAGATTATTTTGCAGTCTTTCATTTTCAGCCCTCGGATTGATAACTTCTTGATTTGCACTATTGAGTTGATTTATCATATCTTCTTGCTGAAGTGACAGATGATGGATTTATTTTTCTTTTTCCTCTAATATTGTACTTAGCAATCTCTTATCTATTTTTTCCGTTTCTTTGTCATTTTCTGCTTGGTTCTTTTGTTCAATGACTTCACATATTCTGACTGGATGAATTTCTTGTTCTATTTTCAACTTTCTAAATTCTTCATGTAAGGTGAGATTCTTTGCAAGTAGGTCTTCAATGACTACATCAGCTTCTTTAGAAATTCTTTCTTTGCAAAAATATTCAATTATTTCTTCTATGTAACCCTTTTCATTCATTCGCATTGCTAATTCTTTTCTTCTTTTCAAGAAATGAGAGAGCTTCTCCTTGGGTTTTCTGATTTGATCCATGGCCACTTGTAGATCTATCTTTTCATTTTCAATGGCTTTCTCCAGTCTGTATATTTCCATTGCCTCTGATCTTTTCTTAAGATGTTAAAATTATGATAAGAGAACCTTCGCTCTGATACCAATTGTTGGAAATATATTACAGGCTAGGTGATTGAGAGGGGGGGGGAGTGAATCAGTAACCAATAAAACTTTTTCACTTTTATCCTTTATTAGATTGTCTAATATAATTTCATGCATGGAACAGAAAAGCAATAAACATTCATAACACTTCACACAAGATTTGGTGACCTAGAAACCTTCCAAATAGAAAGTAAAACTGGGGTGGGGATGATACCCATAATATTTAGAACTGCAATAATAAATTTGGGTTGTTAAGGCTTACAATTGACCACTTCTAAAGATTTGTCCTGTTGGGAGAAATAACTCATCATCAATCATGCATAATACCATATTCCAATGTCAAAAACATGAATGTGGTTGATAATGTCATCAATTCTACAATTAATAATGGCTAATGGCTTTCATTTGCATTATTCAGCTCATATGGTACAATTCTTGAAGATTTTCATTTTTTTTTGAAAATATAGCAATTTATATGATACAATTCATAGATATCCTCATTAATTTATTTACAAATATGATACAATGTAACAATTCATTCATTAATAGTACTAAGTACACAACTCTATGTGATTCTGTTTGTAAAAGTCAATTACTTAATAGTACAATACCCAATTTCAATTTCATTACCCTTAGCAGATGACCCTGAATTCCCTTTAATAGAACCAAGGGAGAAACAATAGCTTCAGGTCAATTTGCCTCATGTGAAGTCTCAAAATAAAAATCAGTAAGAAAAGTACAACATGTATGCAACTATACATTTCTGCATTTGACAGGTTGATTTAGTAAATTAGAAATAACATATGATATGCTACATTAATCTTGTTCAAAAATAAAGGTTCAAACTTTAAAATCAATTGAAGCCATTATAAATAAAATATAGATATGATTGAAAGTATTTTCACACACTATGATTGATGAGATGATTCTGCCAGTTTGTTTAGTATACTCCATTCTACGTCATTTGGAATGTCAAAAATTTTCAAGTTATAGTAAATGACTTGCAACCTCATTATCCATACATACTTGGAAGAGTGACTTGAAAGAAATGATTCGTCCAATACTGCATTCAAAATTTTCAATCATTTGATGCAATTTTCAATGCCTTCATGAGTTATGTCCTGAGGATGCTTTCCTAAATCATACGTCATTTTGTCCTCCAACTTTTTTTTGTAAGATTCTCTTCCAAAAATTTCATTGATGAGTTACCAGGACCAAGACTAGGATTTGGAAAACAAAGACTTATCATTTTGGTTATTTTTTGATGCATCTTGGAGAGCTTTCTCCCATATAAGGCCACAATATCCTCTCCTTCCCTTAGTTTTTGACATTTTATGAAAGACAGATGTTACCTTTATTGTTTCACGAACATAGTCATTAATTCCCTTGCTTCCCAAATGCATGTCATTGGTTGTGTTGATTTTTTGCAAATTTTTTTTTGCAATATTCTCTCTCTGACAAAGATTTTTCTTCTTCTCATTGTGCTCTTTGAGATTCCAAAAAACATCTCTAAGTCTTTCATTCAATTCAAACCAATCACATAAAGTATCACTACTCACCTTTATTCTCCCTTAAATGTCTTGTTTTATTTTCTTGACTACATTTTTTACTTTGTCATTCAAGTTGTTTTTCTAAGTTTTAATTGTATTATTTTCCTTTTTTAGCTCTTCTCTCAATTCTGACAACTGGTGTTCACTTTGTTTTCTTATTTCCTTTTTTTTTTTCTTCTCTTCCTCCTATTTTGATTTTACCCTCTCATTCTCCAATTGATTATTTAAATTATTGTTTTCATCTGTCGTATTATCTAC
Source organism: Thuja plicata (assembly GCA_018584345.1). NCBI lineage: Eukaryota > Viridiplantae > Streptophyta > Pinopsida > Cupressales > Cupressaceae > Thuja > Thuja plicata. The sequence goes on from MU224401.1 coordinate 266,162, forward strand.
ACTTTTGCATAAACATAGTAAAGAGGCTTTTTCATCCTCAAATTTCTTATTGCTCTCTTCTAATTTTTCCTTCAGAATTTTTAGTTTTGCACCCATATGTTCTTGCTATGTAATTTATTCTTTGGAGGAAGAATTTTTTATCCTTTTTTGTAATTATTTTCACCTATTATCTACTTCTTTCTCCTTTGCCTTTTGATTTTCCAGGTTGCCTATAACTTTTATATCTTTCCCAGAAGCTTTCCTTTCTCTCTCCAATTTCATCACTAAACTATAGACCACTTGGTTGGTCATTTTTGACACATTTATCTTGTCCACTTTTTTTTAATTTTGGATATATCGATTTGGAGGGTGCTAATGTGAAATTCAGATGGATCTAACTGACTCTCTGGTGGATTATTATCTCTAGCTGGGGGCATAAAAACCATGAACTCCATCATTTCTTTGTTTGGGTCATATGTGGTAAATAACCTATTCGATGCAAGTTCTACATCACGAGCTGTAGTAACTACATCCCTCTTCAATGTCTTAGTATTTTGTCTATCCTATTTTTTGTTTGTTCAAAGTTAGTTACAAAATCATTGAAATGAAAATCAAGGTTTTCTGACATAATTGAATGTTTGAAAGGTGAAATAGAAATTGTAGTGATGTATGAGCTTCCACCTATGGTTCTAATAATTATACCATGAGCATTAGAAACACCCTAACCATTACAAGTGGAGTTTTGGATTGTTCTGAGGGTTTTTTCCTGAAGGTGTGGCAATTGTTGGACTCACAGTCACAGACACCATTGGCATTGTTGTCATAACCTTTTGCTTCTTTACACTGCCTTGATCTCTGGGATCCACTAATTTCATGTCTAGTGATAATTTCCTTTTCAGACCACTAGTACTACCTATGTCATCCCCACAAGTAGGAGTGGAACTTGATTCAGATTGACTCTAAGTGTTTGGAAAAGGTGGAACTAGATTTGAAGCTGGAACAAATGAAGGTGCGAGGGAATGAGACTAAGTAGTACCTTTTTGTGATGAACCTCCAAGGAGTGGTGTCCCACCATGTTTTTGTGGAGTGTGTGTGACATGTGGAAACCAAGGCCCTTGTCCTATGGGACCCAGACCACCCCAACCTGGAAAACCTATTTTTCTATAATCTTTGCCCCTTTTCTATATTTTTCTTTTGTGGACACATCGACTCCACTAAATATTTAATATACATCAGTGAATGTGGGATTCATAGAATCTCACTCATACTCATTATCTTAAAAATCATCATCATTGCGATATGCTTCAGATGGATGCTCCTCATTCCAAATATTATTAAATATTTGATCATCTTCCACTTCATAAATATCTGCATAGGTCTTTGGCTCGCTGAGATTCTTCCCCATTTCCCCAAAATCAGAAATTTTTTTTTGAGTCCAATTACCAAGTTTACATTGACCCACTAGGTCTTTTGGAATATATTTTTGAGATGGTTGAGCAGCTTTCTAGTAGAAATTGTAGGATTTCATGTGTTGCATGTAATTCCCTACCAAGGAACCCATGACAAGTTAACCTAAAACATGTTACTAAGTTTTCAGAACAATTTTTTTTAAGCAAGTTACAATTGGATAGGAATAACAATGTGGAAGCAATATAACATAATACAATACATAATCATAAATGAAACTCATTTATAGATTACAAATCCTGAGGTTTCCATGATGTAGAATTACATAAGTTAACTAATCTAATAAAAGAAATTAAATAATATACATTTTCACATAATGCAAATGAATAACAATAACATCCTCGCATAAATGTTCCTAGATACAACTGATATCATAATGAACCAACATCCACTACACAAGTCATAGGGTATGTGACAAAGCTCAATATAGAGTATGATACAATAATCCAAGAATGTCACAACTAATACAATGATATAGAATAAAAGATAAGAAAGATAAGATAAATTTTCCAACAATGAAGAACAAGAAGGTACAACAACATCAAGGATCATCTAAGCATAAGTCACAAACTTTGGATCTTAATGGTAATAAGAATCACTACCACTTGACCAAGTTGAACCAAAGGTCCACTCCCACTGTGCTAAGGAGATAACAGTAGACCCCACTCGGATAAAAAAACCAATGAAGGAAATGACAAATAAGCAAGGGGATCTTGATAGCTCTCTAACTCAAGGGAAATCGACACATGTAGGAAACCTAGACTATGTATTGGAAGGTGTCATCATATATTTCTAACCCTTAAGTCTCATCTTGGTAGTCTCTCTAAAATATGACACTTAAGTGACCATATATGGTATCAATGACTCCTCAACTATACGAAGCCATTAACTATGCCAGAACCATACCTCGCAGGGCAAAAAGCATCATTTCATCCTCAATATTAGCCTATACAAGCGCTCAAACATGGGTGAGGTACCATATCTTATTAATTCATTTTAAACCCCCCCCCCCCCCCCCAATTATTTATTATGTTATCACTTGATTAAAAAAACTTACAATAAACAATCCTAGCTACCAGTTGTGGGCCCTGACATTTATTGCAACCCACCCCCTACTACATAGCTAGATAACCTACCCTAATGTTCCAACCAAGAGAGCCAAAAGAAACCAAAACCATAAATACTTCTCATAAATCATAAATTAAGATAATCACCAAGGAAAATATTGGAGCATAACAAATAACATATCATCCTATACAAGGATCCAAACTATCCATCCCATACTGGACATCTCAACAGAATGATACAAATTCTCATATCACATCACAAGCACCTATCTCAATGCATGAAGTAACTTAATCCACAAGATAAGCATTCTGAACACAAAACTACCATAACAGTAGAAATAAGGTGACCAAGATAATTAGGACTCAACACAAAATTGGTTGTCACCTTTTCGTGGTTATATAACATAATGATCGGAGACTCAGAGAACACACAACATAAGCAACTGATGTATACAAAACAATGCAAGAACCAATCGAGATATGAAAATGGTTATAAATTTTCCACAATATAAACCCAAGTAGTAAAGAGATAAAAGCATAAAATAATTCAAGTCCTAGAAGACAAAATCCCTCCTAAGGCATCACTCTACCTATACCGACAATTAACCACAACAAAGGAAAAATAAAACTCCAATTGAAATAACATATCCATATATAATCTATCTTCTGACTAAATAATATAATTAACATTAAGTCGTACCCCAAGTTAATTAAATTATTCATAATCCTCAATCCATTATTATTAACTTAGTATCTTATAAATATATTTCAAACCCCTTTCTCATAATCGATCTCTTAAATTTTATAAATTTAATTTAAAAATAATATATAATCCAAAATATAAATCCTTAACGATTTATGTTATAACCTAAAGATTATACGTAATTAAACAAAATATTAATCAAATATAATTTAAATATAAAACATTTAACAAAATTAATATAAATTAATTTATAAAATCAAATAATATAAATTAATCTACATTAACAATCAATAAATATTTATAAATACACTAATATAAAAATAAATTTTAAACTAATTAATCTAATCATTAAATAAATAAGATAGACAAAACTCATTTTCAATTTAGTCTTTATTTAAAATAAATATTAAAAATAAATCTTAGTAATGGGGGGTTACGTGGCCCTCACTCCCCTTCCCATTCTTATGAGCATTTATAAAAAGAAATATGGGACCTGATTTTTTTTGTTTTTTCTTGTTTTTTTTGTTTTTTTGTTTTTGTTTATTTAAAATAAATAAAAATAATTGTTTTATTTGTTTTTTTTAAATAAATATCATCTTTTTTATATTAATTAATTTATTTTAAAATAAATAAATAAATAATATAAATACAACCCTACTTTTATAATATATATTTAAAACATACCAATTATCATATATTCAAAAACAATATTTATTTTCTTTTTAATTCAATAAAGAGGTCATTTCTATATATAAATATATAACAAATAACTATTTACTGTATTGATTTTTTATTGTTAATTTTTTTAACATGAGGAACATTCCAACAATATGAAAAATATAATTATTTTTATTTAAATTCCAAGGAATAAATTCATTTATTTCCTAAAACATATATATTTTAATCAAATATCTAAAAGAGTTTCTATTAAATTTGTATGGTTTAATACCAAGGGTTTTAACAAAGTTTTTATTCAAATTCTAATTGAATTAATTTCAAGTTTTTTTTTTTTTTTTTTTTTCTATTTTTAGTTTTGGAGATTTGTGTAGATGGGAGGGAGCACAGGCCTGTTCGCAGGAGGTAGCACAGGCCCATTCGTAGGAGGTAGCAGAGTTAGCGCTCGCCTGTTTGCAGGAGTTAAAAGAGATAGCGCAGGCCTGTATGCAGGAGTCAACATAGGTAACACATCCCCGTTAGCTGGAGTAATCAAAAATCACTGGCACGATAGGAAATCTTTAGGAGCTAGACAGCAGTTGGAATCACAAGAGGTAAAATTCCAGCAATACTGTCAGGACACGGGAATATCAGATCACAGATGGCAAAAACATGGTAGAAGGGGTCAGTTGCAGTCGCAGAACCGTAAATTTGAGCAGTATTGTGAGTACAATGGAAATCCTTACCCTAAACAACCACCATCTCAGAGTAGTGACTTTCCTTGTATCTTCTCTTCTACGCCCGTGGTTCATCCTGTAAGATCAAAACAGGGTAGGCTTTGTTTTCAAAAATGTTCATATGTAGAAAGAAACCCTAATAAGAGGTTGGCCGATCAAAATGGGTTGTGTACAATCTTTTCGGGAAAGGCCATAGTTCAGCTAGCCAAACCCTTTTTTGTCAACCCTCGAATCTTTGATCACCGATCTATGAAGCAGGCATCACCAAATGACAATCTGCAATCTTCAAATAAGAAACCCTGGAATACCTTTTCTATTTTTGAACCAGGAGAATCTTCAAAACATCATGTCGCCCGTGATACGTATCATTCACATTTTCAAAAAATGCCTGGGCGGGAAAACCCCTTTTTCAAATATTCAGATCGTTCTTTGAAAGGGACATATAGCAATTGGAATCATTTCACCAATAAGAAGTATTCTATTCGAAGTAGAAAGATGAATAAGGAAAAACAGCCCATCTTTGATATTTGTGATGGAACTCCGCCTGGGTCGCCGGTTTGCATTTCTAAAAATTCCCCAAACATTCAGCCCAAAGATAATAACAAAAGTCAGGACATCTCTGTTTCACCGATTGTAACTAGGGCCCCCTTCAATCCAAAAGTTCCTAAACAGATTTGGCAAAAGAAGGTATTGGCGTTTGCAGATGCAGAACATCAGCATGAGTCGAGGAGTGGGAGAAAGAATCCGGTGGTTACTTTACCCTATCAATTACTTCAGCACTCCATTGATCTTCTTCGTCACTCAGCTCTTATTGGTAAGTTTGTTTCAAATTATTTATCATTTAAAGTCATTAAGGAATGGGCTTTTGTGTCCTGGTCTGGTTTAACAGATATATTTTACATGGACACGGAATCAGAGTATTTTGTTGCCCTTTTTGAATCAAAAGAGCATAGAAATTCTGTCCATAATCAGAAGGGTTGGTTTTGTCAGGGTTTTAGTCTCTATACCACGACCTAGACCCCGAATTTTAATCCCAAGGATTCTCTTCCCCGGTTTTTCCCCCATTGGATTTCATTTCCATTATTGCCTTTAGAATATCGCGATCTAGAGATTGTTGAAATCATAGCCAACAAATTGGGTATTTTCCTTAAACACGATCTTATTCCCTTCGATTGCCTGCATTTGGAAGTAAGGGTTTGTATTATTGTTGATACCAGTAAGAAATTTCCTTCATCAATCTGTCTCAAATCTCAATGGGGCGAATGGGAACAAAAAATTAATTTTCAAGACGCAATTACAGTTAACAAATATCAGCATCGATTGGGTCATTTTAACACCCAGTGTCAAGTTCCAAATTTGGGTGCCACACTTTTGTGCTCTGATTACTGTTCTGATCCAATGAAGTGTTCTATAAAAGCTACTTTAAATGATCGCATTCCATCTCTTTCTGAACAAAATGATGCAATGATTGATCGATTGGTGGGATTTGTGTGTACTATGCCAAGCTTTGAGTTTGTCTGTTTCATCAAGTGGTTTTTATCAGTTATCAAGCAACTTTCTGATACAGTCACTTTGTGGGTACCGCTATCCCCTGTTCCTCATAATTCTTTACTGTCATATTCCTTTTGTCAAGATGTTGGGGACTTCCTGAAAAAGACTGGTATCTTTTCTATTAATATCCTTAGTCAGTTGTTTATTAACTCCACATTAGCAGGCAGAAAGGTTCGACAAATAGTGGATCAAATTATCTCGGAGATAACTGATAATATTATCTTTGGCATAGCAAGGGAAGAAGGTTTTAATGTCAGGGATAATGATTCTTCAAAATTCAACAATCTCCTTCGAGAATTTCAGTTCTGGAATAGTCAGGATACTGATCAATTTCCCAGATTTGAGTTGAGTACAGAAAGGGAAATGGATCCTCTGCTCGTTGATTGCTCAATTAGTACTCCTCCTAAAGATAGAGATTATGTACCACAAGATACCACAGAACACCTTGAAATCATCCCTTATGAGGATCCTTTGGGTTTGGAGAAGTGTCTTTATCGGCTAGAACACAACACTAATGATAGCATGATAATCCAAGGTTTTAACAGTTGGTCTCAAGCAGGGGGAATACCAGTGCCACAAACATCCATGGACATTAAGTCTCACTATGATAATTGAAAGTTTGATCATAATCAAACCTTATCGATTATGAAATCACCTTTGAAGACCATAATATCCCCTAAAACACCAAAGTCAAGAGGTAGGCCAAAGGGGTCCAAGACCAAAGCAGAAATAGCAGCTGGTATTCAAACTACTTTGGATGCGAGATTTGTTGTAACTAAGAGATCGACAAGGAGAACAAGAGGTTCTCCTTGTCCGAAATGAGGATTTCTTCATGGAATGTCAGAGGCATTAATGCCTCTAACAAGCGGCATAAGATCAAACAAAGTGTTGATTCTATGCAGGCAGATATTGTTATGTTTCAGGAGACCAAACTATCACAAGATACTTACGAAAAAACTATAGCTAAATGGAATAAATGGAACTCCTTGCATAACTCGAGTTTGGGTGCCTCTGGAGGACTTGCAATATTATGGAACCCTCAAAACATCAAAGGCACACTCATTCATTAGGAGACTAATTGGTAGATGATGAAAATTTATGAATTTGATACATCATTCATATTGGTCAATGTATATGGCCCTGCTCCTACACAGGATAAAGCCAGAGTTTGGGATTCGATCACTCAATTCATCCAAGTTCAGGATTCCCTAGATGTTATTATTGGAGGGGATTTTAATGCACTCTTGTCCCAAGAGGAGAAAACCATTCAGGATTTTAATTGTTTTGTGGATAATAATAACCTCATGGATATCTACCCAACTAATGGATCCTTTTCTTGGACAAATAAGCGATCTGGATTTGCACATATTGCTGCTCGACTGGATGGATTCCTCTTAACACAAGATTGGAAACTTAAGAATGTCAATATGTCTTTGGACATTCTTCTTCATCCAGGATCTGATCACTTCCCAATCTCCCTCAATATTACCAAGTCTCACAAAGGAGATGATAATCAGTTCCACTCTTCTTTGAAGTTTGAAAAAATGTGGTTATGCCATCCTCTTTTTTTATAGCATATCCAGCAATGGTGGATTAATGCACCGCTTATTGAAGGAACTAAGATGCATCAATTTTCCATGAAATTGAAATTTTTTAAAAGACATATCAAAATATAGAATCAACAGGTGTTCAAAAATGTCTTTAGACAAAAAGAAGAAGTTAAAAAACAACTAGAAGAGGTTTATAGTCACATTGTCCAAAATGGTATGAATGAAGCCACTCATGCTAAGCAGAAAGATCTTCAGTCAGAATGGGAGGAATTGTGCAGTCGAGAAGAAATCTATTGGAGACAGAAATCTAGAGAACTTTGGTTGCATGAAGGAGATAGAAACACAAAATATTTTCATTTATCAACCAAACAAAGGAAAGCTCATTCAACCATTTTTCAAATTGAAGACACTCAAACTGGAAATCTTATTACCAATGCATAGCAGATTCGGGAAGAAGGGGTTAAATTTTTCAAGAATTTACTTGCTCCTACTTCTTATCCTTCACCCACGGAGGCACAGGTTGATGAGATCCTAACAGCCATTCCATGCATGGTGTCAGAGAATGAAAATGCTATGTTGATGGCCCCCTTTTCCATCCAAGAGCTTCGAAAGGTGGTCTTTTCCTTTCCTCCAGATAAAGCCCCAGGTCCGGATGGCTTCTCTGCATTATTTTATCAAAGTTGCTGGGATATTATTGGATGGGATTTATTATATGCAGTGGAGGAATCAAGAAAAAATAAGAATATGCTAAAATATTTTAATACTACAAACATTTCAATCATTCCAAAAGTCAAAAATCCAAAAACTTTTGCAGATTTCAGGCCAATTTCACTATGTAACCTGACATACAAGATCATTACCAAGGCCATTTATTTAAGGTTGCAACATCTTATTCCAACCATTATAACCATGGAGAAAGGAGGTTTTGTCCCAGGTAGAGAAACAATGGAAGGAGCATTAGTGGCTCACTAGGTGTTACACTCAATTGATTCTAATCATTTATCAAACTTTGTGATCAAACTTGACATGATGAAAGCTTATGATAGAGTTTGTTGGAAATTGTTAATTCAAGTCTTAATTAAGATGGGCTTCTCAAAAGATTGATGTAAATGGATCAAAGCTTGTATTTCAGGTGCTTGGTTCTTAGTTTTAGTCAATGGAAAACCAGCGGGCTTCTTTTCCTCTTCACGAGGTATTAGACAGGGTGACCCATTATCTCCGGTTCTTTTCATCATCATGGCTGAAGCCTTCAGTAGAACTATTAATCATCAGCATGATATAGGCAAGTCGAAATGTGCACATGTTCAAGGTACTAATATTTTTGTTACTCACTCCTTATTTGCAGATGCTACTTTATTGTTTGGTGTGGCACAAGTCCAAGAGGCTCAAAATATTAAAAGCATATTACAACTTTATTCTGTAGTTTCAGGACAGGCAATTAATGATCAAAAATCCAAGATATTTATCTTCAATACTAACAAGGAGATTGCTGAAAAAATTGTCAGGATTCTAGGGTTCTCAATGGATTACTTACCAACTACATACTTGGGAACCCCATTCTTTATGGGATCAAATAAGAATAGCTACTGGTCTTCAGTGGTGCAACACATTCAAAGTAGAATAGTGGCCTAGAAAGCCAGATGGTTGTCATTGGCAGGCATAATTCTTCTCACTAAGTCAGTGCTTGCAGCCATTCCAAATTATTACATTGCAGTTCTTAAAGCTCCTCCCAAAATTATTCAACAAATACAAAAACTGATTAGAGGATTCCTTTGGTCAGGTAATATG